>LPNX010685851.1:297332-645781 GCA_001517045.1 Pseudotsuga menziesii | reverse complement strand
GGGGGGGGGGGGGGGGGTATGTATTGAATAGTCTAGTCCAATGATTGTTATCTGAATGGGTGGTGTTAATTTTTTAATAGGGGTTAAATGGTTACAATCATTGGGAAAAATGAATTTTAATTTTCAAGAACTTTTTATGAAATTTTCATGGGAAGGAAAAGAACTTGAGTTGGGGGGTATTATAGAGAAACTAGGCAAGGTGATAAGCTCTAATTGTATGGCAAAATTGTTGAAAAAGGGGACATCAAGGTGTAATTGCACACTTATGCTCATTATATGTTCAAATATCTAAGATTCATATTCCCCTGGATCTCCAAAGGGTAATTCATAAGCATTCCAAGGTATTTGAAGATATTCCAAAAGGTATTTCACCTTCTCAAGATTTTGATCATGCTATTCACTTAATTCCATGAAGTGTTCCTCTTAACATCAGACTTTACATATACCCCTATGGCTAAATTAGTGAAATTGAGTGTATGGTTGAAGAAATGTTAGAGGCTGGCATAATTAGGCCTAGCCAAAGTTATTATTTTGAACTAGTGCTAATCGTACACAAGAAGGAGGACTCATGGTGTATGTTTCTATATTATAGAGATATCAACAAGATCACTATTAAATATAAGTTTCTCATTCCTATCATTGATGAATTGTTAGATGAACTACGTGGAGTAGTTTACTTCAAAAAGTTGGATCTCCGTCCAAGGTATCGTCAAATTAAAAAGAAGGAAAAAGACATCCCAAAAACAAAATTCATAAGTCATGAAGGCCATTATCATGTCGCGCCTTTTGGACCTCTGAACACACTTTCCACATTTCAAGGTTTGATGAATTCCATTTTTAAGACCTTACTTAGAAATTTTTTGTTAGTATTTGTTGATGATATACTAATCTATAGCAAGTCTTGGGACAAACATGTTCAACATGTTGAAAAGGTGCTACAACTACTAAAGGAGCAACAACTATATGCAAAACCTTCCAAATATTTCTTTGGGGTAAAGGAGGTAGAGTATTTGGGTCATATTATATCTCATTAAGGTGTCAAGGTAGACCCTAACAAAATTAAATCCATGATGGACTAGATGATACCCAAAACCTTGAAGAATATTAGAGGATTCTTAGGTTTGACAAGGTACTACCACAAGTTTGTTTGCAACGTTAAAAGAATAACAACACCTCTAATAACATAATTAAAGAAGGAATCATTTTCTTGGACTGTAGAGGAAACTCAAGCTTTGAACAACATAAATAGGCAATGTCCAAAGCTCAGGTTTCCATTTATGATATGGAAATGATGGAAATAAGCATGCACTTAAGAAATGGTGTCCTTACCTAACAGGAAAGCACTTCAAGGTCAAAACATATCATGATAGCCTTAAATACTTCTTAGAACATAGACTATCTTCAGAAGAACAACAAAAATGGGTAGCCAAGATGTAGGGATATGACTTTGAAATCATCTATGCAAAATGGAAACTTAATGTGGTGGCAGATGCACTCTCTAGAAAATATGGGGATGTTAAAGCATTACTATGTGAAATTTCTATTATAAAACCTGATTGGGTAGTAGTATCAAGGGAAGAATGGAATAATGTCCTATGTGTGTGGATGTTGATTCAAAAGCTACAAAAAGATCACATTGTATCAAATACTTTTGTATGGAAAAATGATTCACTATGGTATTAGAATCACTTTTACACACACACACAAGAACTCCCAACTCAAGCAAAATATACTTTTGGAATTACACACATCTCTTATAGTTGGGCACTCAGGATTCCTAAGAACCTAGCATAGGGTCAGGAAGGATTTTTTTGGAGGAAGGTATTAAATCTAATGTTCACAAATTTGTTGTGGGATGTTTGGTTTGACAACAAAATAAGGTTGAAACAATTAAGACCCCAGGTATTTTACAACCATTAAACATACCTTGTCAATGCTGGGAGGAAGTCTCCATGGATTTTATCATAGGTCTACCCAAGTCAGAAGGGAAGAATGTTATTATGGTGGTTGTTGATAGATTCACAAAGTATGCACACTTTTGTGCACTCTCTCACCCTTTTAATTCAAGTACAGAAGTTGAAACCTTCATGGAAACTCAAAGATTATTGTAAGTGATAGAGATCCAATTTTCACTAGAAAATTTTGGACTGGATTATTTTCTTGTTTGGGTACCCAGTTAAATTACAGTCCATCTTATAATCCTCAATCCGATGGGAAAACTAAGATAATGAACAAATGTTTGGAACGCTATCTTTGCTACTTTGCATTTGATAAACAAACACAGTGGGTGAAATTGTTATCTTTGGCAGAATGATGGTAAAATAATTCCTTCCATACATCATAAAAAATGTCTCCATTTATGGAACTTTATGGTACCATCCTCCATCTATCACATCACCCTTAAAAAGAAAATCTAAAGTTCAAGTTGTGGAAGATCACCTAGAGCACCAATAAGAAGTTATCCAGATACTGAAGGACAACCTGGCTATGGCAAAAAATAGGATGAAACAATAACCAGGTCAACATCACATTGAAATGAGTTTTGAAGAAGGTTATTGGGTATTTCTGAGGATGCAACCTTACAAACAAATGTCCCCCAATAAACTAAATAAGGGCAATAAATTAACACCCAAGTACTATGATTCTTATAAAGTGTTGCAAAAGATTGGTAGTATGGCTTACAAATTGTAGCTCCCTTCATCTTCAAGGTTACATTCAATTTTCCATGTTTCATGCTTAAAGAAGGTAATAGGAGATAGTATCCCAATTCAACTATCTTGTCGGAGCTTACTAAAGAAGGAAAATTCATATTAAAACCTAGACAAATAACTGAAACAAGGACTATACAACTACACAATTGGGATATTACTGAGTACCTCATCAAGTGGAAGAACTTACCAATTTAAGGTTTGACATGGGAAGATGATTCCTTCATATAGAAGAATCCACAACCAACCAAGCATTCAGGATAACACTTGTTTGAATGGGAGGGGCATTAGAGGAAATTTCAACTCAAAACGGGCCTCCTAAAATGAACTAATAAAATAATAGTTAAAATAATAAAATAATATTTATTAATTTTGGAGGAAGAAAAAAAAACTACTTTTTTGTTTGTATTTTTGACATATCTCCCTGTGCTTTTTCTCAAAATTCGATCGGGAGAGCTCGTTGGATGTGGAATTAAATTCCGCATCCAATGAGTACCCACTCGGCATACTTTTGACGGACTCCGCTACCCCAAAAACAAGAAATACCTGAAAAAATGGAATGATGACATCATCATTCCATTTTTTCAGGTATTTCTTATTTTTGGGGTAGCGGAGTCCGTCAAAAGTATGCCGAGTGGGTACTCGTTGGATGCGGAATTTAATTCCACATCCAACAAGCTCACCCGATCAAAATTTGAGTAATCATTCCATTTTTTCAGGTATTTCTTGTTTTTGGGGTAGCGGAGTCCGTCAAAAGTATGCCGAGTGGGTACTCGTTGGATGTGGAATTTAATTCCACATCCAACGAGCTCTCCCAATCGAATTTTGAGTAAAAACACAGGGAGATATGTCAAAAATACAAACAAAAAAAGTAGTTTTTTTTATGATACCTATCCCCAAATTTATATTAAAAAAGTGTTTAAGACCTATACAGTATTTCAAATTGAAAGCAATTTCATTGGCTAACACATGATGACATGGAATTTGAATAAAAGTTAAAAGGCCCATTTTGAGTTGAAATTTCCTCTAATGCATGTTAATCCCTAAATGGTGGCACATCACCCCCTATATTAGGGCACATTACATTAGTATTGTCACATTATTTATGTTGGTTAGGGTCTATTAGTGGTAATAAACATTAGTATTATTATATTATTGATGTCGACTTGGGTCCATTAGTTGTAATTGTACCTCTTTGTCTCCTATATATAGGAAGGATATATTTTCATTTGAAGTATCTCATCTTATATTGTCTTGTGTACTTAGTGCATTGTATAAGTAGGTTTCCCCTCGAGCTGGCTTGCCATTCATCTTGTTTCTTCATTATAAACATGTGGATTACTCTTTCTGGTATATTTATGTTCTTTTAGGGAATTTGTTGCATAATAAATCACATAATAGAGATAATTTTCTAGAATCTTTGTTAGAATTTTATAGGATGTGTTACAAAGTGATATTGGTTGAAACCATATAAAGGAAGTGATATTTTGTTCATTAGGAATAAGAGCTGAGAAAGATAAATTGATTCCCCTCTCCCCAAAAATTGACCTTAACTTGTGATGCATTCAAAATTTGGCAAAGGTCGTGCTTTGATATGTGTCAACACCCCCTACAAGTGGATTGTGAATCCATCTGGACCAGGGACCTTGTCAAATTCCAACTCCCAGATTTCCTTAGTCATTTCATCATAATCTACTATTACCATCAGAGGTTGGTTGTCCTCATTTGTCACTAGAGAGGGCATGCATCTAACAAGATATGCAACCATGTATTCATTGAAAAGATAATACAAGTTGTTTGAAAATTAGCACATATGCTACCTCCCTGATTTCATGAAACAAAGATAATTTTCTCCCACTCTTTGTTGTAAGTTTTTTCACATAAATTCAAAGTTGTGTTGTACACACTTTCTAATGGAATAAATTTGTGTTCATATCAATATCCCTTAGTCAAATACTCTGTGATGTTAACCTCCTATGTTCAACTTCCTTTCTATAATCCAAGTATGGCCTTTAAGCTTGCAAAATTTCCTAAGGATGAAAATCATTTAGTTAATGCCTTTCAATTTTGATGAAAAATAGAAATTTCACCTTTAACCTTAATGGTTTCTTTAATCTTAACCTTGTGAATTTTCAGCCTTAGGGTTATTATGAAAGTGTATAAAACAACAATAGAAATATTACAATATTTCACTTCCAAACAATTTAAACTTTTGATCAATCTGAGGAGAAAATATACCAAACAACTTAGCTAAGTTTCAAGCATGTAGGGAAACTTATCTCACATGAACTAGATATGAAAAATTATCTTTTACAATAATTATAATGTCCGGGACCTACCCTAACCCCTTAAATAGATAGGTTTCTATGTGTTGAGGTCGTCTATATTAAATAAAGCTATTAAAGTAGATATAATGTGAAAGCAATATTTGTAAGAAAACTTTCTAGTCGTGGAACCTATGTATTTAATGGGTTAGGGTAGGACCCTAACATATAAAAACAATAAAACAAAAAAACAACCCCTTGGTTTCCTCAATGAATATTTAAATTTCTTAACAGTAGTCCTTTTACTTAGGTCAAATCATCAACATATATAGTTGAAAATGGCTATACATGAAGAACATATATAGTTGAAATCAAATATTGAAATTGCACAAGTTTTTGATAGCTAAGAACTTCATTTATATACTTGAGATGTTTTATTTGAACATACCATAACCTTCTCTCAAGGCTAGTACAAATCCTCTCCAAAACCCTAGTTCAACCAATGAGTTATACTATGCAAGAATCATTCCAACACATCCTCCAAGGAAATGTGCCATCTTCTCTTTTTCTTTTCCAATAAAGGAACCCTAGCATTTTATCACAAAACCCTAACTTACAATCTCCAAGGGATAAACCCTAATTCTAGACCTCCAAGATACTCCAAGAAGACCAATATGTTGGAATATTAAGCAATATTGAGAGGGGGGGGTGAATCATTATTAATCAATCTAAAAAAAAATATCACTTAAAACAAAATCAACAATAAAATAGAACACACAATATTATCGTGGAAGCCCAATAGGGAAAACCACCAATGCTTTCTATTCTGCAAAATCAGATTTACAAATAGTTTATTCCTACTACTACATACAAGGATGCTACTACACCCTATTTACCAACAACTAATGCAAGGAGGCTACGAACCCCTAGTTTATCAACTACTACTGAAAGGATGCTTCTACACCATATTTACCAGCTATTATTGGAAGGAGGCTACGACCCCTTCTACAAGCATGTTGCCTTCCCTAGCACCTCCCAACCACCCTCATATGATAATTAGATCTCGGACTTATGTACACTTATGGATCTTCCAATTGAATGTACAGAGACACTTGTCTGAAGAGTTAAAGCTTTGCTTATATACCCTCAGTCATGCCTCTTCATCTAACAGTCATGGCCCCTCGTCATGACTCTTCACAAGAAAAAACTAATTCGAAATTACCTCTTTGTTTTAACTTGCGAAATTATCAATGTGGTTTCTGCAACAACCTTTCCGTAACGAACTATCCACAATTACCTTTCCACAAATAAACTTTCCTCAAATATCTTTTTGAAACTATCTTTCTACAATGACATTTCCACAACGACCTTTTCGCAATCGAAAACTCCTTCCATCCGCAATTGCATATTGCGGGTTGCGGGTATGCATTTCATATTTTATCGAAATTTATTTCGCAAGGCTTCTTTTGCAATTTGTATATTGCGAATTGTGACTTACTTCCACATTGTGGATTGCGGATGTGCCTCCAAACTTTTTCAAAATGGGATTCCACAAATCTCTTTTCACAACTCCTGTGAATCATTGATCGCTTTGTGGGATCCTCCTCGTCCGTTAATCAGTTTTCAAACACAGAACTTCACTTTGGCGCTATAGAATGTTATCTTCCATGCACATTCACTTTGCAGATCCTTTCCCTATCGTCGACCTATTTTATTGACACAATCTTAGTCATCTAACCTCTGCTAAATAAGCTAACTGCAACTCCACGACTCTACATTGATTGATCAGAGGATCGATCAATCAAACTCGATCGGACTTTATCCCTTCACTAGATCTACACATTGTCTTTGTGGATTAATTTCATCAATGTTGCTTTATGATCTCATGTTGACAAAAATGCCAATTTAATCAACAATCTCCCCCTTTGGCATTGATGGCAACATTTTCCTTCCGCAATTTTTCTCCCCCTTTGACAACAATGACAAATTTTCAGAAAAAAAAAAAAAAAAAAAACACCCCCTGTGACGTTGCTTTATTTTTCTATATTCCTTCAGAATATTATAGTTTGTAGCAAAGTATACTTGTATTTCTCTTTGAATGTTTATCTTGTTCTAGTGTGCCTTCTTTTAACAATCTAAAGATGTAGACCGTAATTTTCACTCCCCCTATGAATGTGTCTCCCCCTCTCAGCTTTTCTCATTTTCCTATGACAGGGTTTTCATCCTTTTAATTTTTAATGATGAGGGATAACCCCCAATCTATGCCTAAGATAGGAAAATGATTCTCTAGGTAACTCTTAATGAAAATGTCTACAATTTGTTCCTTTGTATCAATATACTATGATTTGACCACTTTTTGAGACACTTTCTCTCTTAAAAAGTGAAATTTGATTGGAATATGTTTTGTCTTAGAGTGCACAATATGATTTTTGGATATGTTTATAGCACTTGTATTGTCACGGTGTATAACTATGTCATCCTCATATTTTACAAGTAAATCTTCCAATGTTTTCTTCGTCCAAATTACTTGTATACAACATGATGCAGCAGCAATATACTCGGCTTCTGTTGTAGACAGTGAAATGGAAGACTGTTTTTTGCTTAGCCATGAAACCAAGCAATCTCCGAAGTAGAATGTTGCTCCACTAGTGTTTTTTATGTCATCAATACTTCCTTCCGAATCTGCATCAATGAATGCCTTTAAGGTGAAGCTATTGCTTTTTGGATACCATAACTCATAATCCACAGTACCTTTTAGATATCTAAGAATTATTTTTACTGCAACCACATGTGTTGCTTTTGGGGATGATTCGAATCTGGAAACCAAACCTACATCCTGCATCTCATATGGTCTTGTAGATGTTACATATAATAAAATGTCAACCATTGACCTATACATAGTATGATCTACTTCTAAATATTCATCATTCTTGCTCAATTTAGAACCAGTGACCATAGGAGTACTAACAGGTTTGGATTCTTCCATTTTGAACTTTTTCAACATATCTTTGACATACTTAGTTTGAAAGATGAAAAATCCTTTTTCTGATTGAGATACTTGTAAACCTAGAAACAATGTTAGTTCTCCCAACATTGACATTTCAAATTCCTTCTTCATTTATGAAGCAAATTTTACACTCATAATTTGTAGATCACTTCCAAATATGATATCATCTACGTAGACTACAATAATGATCATATTTTTGTTTTCAAATTTTATGTATAGATATTGTCAGTGGACCCTCTTCTATATCCTTGCTGCTATAAATACTCATCCAGTCTTGAGAACCATGCTCTTGGAGCTTGTTTAATACCATAGAGTGTCTTCTTAAGTTTGCAAACATAATTTATATTTTCTGATAAGAGAATGCCTTTAGGTTGTTCAATATAGACTTCTTCTTCAAGCTCTTCGTTAAGAAATGAATATTTTACATCCATTTGATATAGTTTAAAATTCTTGTAGCATGAAAAAGCTAAAAACATCCTAATGGCTTCAAGTCTTTCCATAGGTGAAAAGTTTTCTTCAAAGTCAACACCTTCTACTTGAGCATATCCTTTGCATAGTAACCTGGAATTGTTTCTTGTCACATCACCATGTTCATTGAACTTGTTTTTAAAAATCCATTTGGTTCCAATAACATTCATACCCTTAGTTCTTAGGACAAGTTCCCAAGTTTGGTTCTTCTCTATTTGATCAAGTTCATCATTCATAGCAATGATCCAATCCTCACGTTCGCAAGATTATTTAAATGCTTTGGGTTCTACTATCGAAAGTAGTGCTTGTTCTTCATCAAATAATTTTCTTCTTGTTTTAACTCTTGAATATTTGTCACCAATTATTTGACTTTCAGGATGATTTTTCTGAACCCACCTAGATGGTTTCCTTGTGTATGATCTTGGGGAATCTTCATTCTTATTTGCATGTGATTCTTCTTCCTCTACTTCTACTTCTTCTTCTTCTTCTTCGGAAACATATTCTTCTTGTGAAGTTTCTTCTTTTTCTTTATCGTCTATTTCTTTATCATTAGTTTCTTCAACATCCACACTTTCTTGATTTTGTATTCTTCTTGGTTTAGTATCATCGACAATTGCATTTGCGCTTTCTATGATCTTGTGAAACCTTAGATTAAAGCATCTATATGCCCTTTTGGTGGAGGAATACCCAAGAAATATGCCTTCATCTGTTCTAGAGTCAAACTTCCCTAGATTTTCATCATCTTTTTTTATCTAGCATTTACTTCCAAAAACTCTAAAATATTTAGTTGAAGCTAGTCTTCAAATCATAGCTCATAAGGAGTCTTGTCACTATTCACTCTAAGTTGTCCTATTTTTTGTACATAGACAGTTGTATATACTGCCTCTCTCCAATAGCCATCAGGAATTTTTGCTTCATTAAGCATAGTTCTACCTGCTTCTTGGACTATCATGTTCTTTCTTTCAACAACTCCATTTTGTTGAGTTTTTGCTGCTGAAAACTGCCTCTTGATTCCATGAGTTTCACAAAACTCATTAAATTCATTTGAGATGAACTCGCCACCATTATCTGATCTTAGAAATTTAATCTTGAGATTTGCTTCATTTTCAACAAGTGCTTTGAAGTCTTTGAACTTCATCAACGCTTTTGGTTTTTCTTTAAGAAATGTCACCCAAGTCATCCTTGTATAACCATCGATTAATAACATCAAGTAATTTTCACCTTGAAATATTTTAGCCCTTGTTGGTCCGCAAAGATCGGTGTGAATTATTTCTAATGGTCGAGAGGTTGTATGCTCTTTGACCTTGAAGCTTGTTCTTGTTTGCTTCCCATGAATACACTGTCTACAAACATGATTTGGTGGTCTTATGATCTTTGGCAAATTCCTTACAGCTCCCTTCTTACTGACTTTTACAAGATTGACAAAGTTCAAGTGCCCCATCCTTCTATGCCATAGCAAACTTTCATCAATTTGACTCATATAGCATTGTTCTTCATTTTCTAGAATATACACATTGCTTGGAGTTCTCACAATAGTCCCAACAAGTTTTCCTGAATATTTTCTTCTGATTTCACACTTCTTGGAATCGAATATACATATGTGTCCTTGATCACATGTTTGACTTACGCTTAAAAGATTAGGTTTTAATTTCTTTACAAGCAAAACATTTTCATCTTTCATCTTGTATTTAAGAGCCATTGCACCCTTCCCAATTATTTTAGAGGATAGATTATCTACAAAAGTGACTTTTCCTTTTTTATTTCTTTTTAGGCTTATAAACTTATTTGGGTCTCATGTCATGTGTTTTGAGCATCCACTGTCCACATGCCATAAATTTTGGTTTTATGTTGCACATAGAGATAATGAAAATTCCATATCATCCTTATTCTTCCAAACCTTCCTTTCCTCATTGCCTTGATATTTTGTGGTGTCATTCTCCATCGGAAGCACTAGTTTACAATTTCTAGCAATGTGTCCTTGATTACCACATTTGTAATATTCTATACTATAACTCTGTAGAGGAGGAAAAAGAATTATAGTTTCTTCCTTTTGGATTGCTTTTAGTAACACTCTTCTTATAGAAAGGAGATTGTGATGTAATGCCTTTCCCAAAAGGAACCATTAGTTTACAATTTCTAGCTATATGTCCAAAGTTGTTACAAGCATAACAATTTCCTAAAAAGAGTTTATGATGCCTGCTTGGCACATTCTCTATCCTGCTTTTATTTTGGGGGAGAGCGGGTTTTTTACCGTGTTCCTTTACAACTAATCTCAGAAGTGCATCAACATAACTTATTTGATTTCCTTCTTTATTTATGAAGGAGGATTATTCTGTCTTATTTCCTCTACCATAACCTAGTCCATTTTTATCACTAGATGGTACTGCTCTTAAACTTTGATTGAAAGGTTTCTTCATTTTTCTTCTTTCGTAGCAAGATCAATTCAGCTTCGAAATTTTCTAATTCTTGCTCTATTTTCTTGAGTTGTTGTTCCAGATTGTCTGCAACCCTTTTGGCTTCTTGAAGCTGATTTTCTAAGTCAGCAAAAACATCTTCGTTTTCCTCCTCAAGTTCTATCATATGAATTTTTATTTTTTTCCACATCCTTTTGTACTTCCCTAATTCTTCAAGAGCACTCACAAGTTTTGCTTCAAGATCTACCACACCTTCTACTTCTTCTTCGGGGACTTTGTTTTCTATTCCCATGAATAGGACTTCAGCTTCTTCATCTTCACTAGACTCATTATCATCCATGGAATAAAAGGTCTTCTTTTTTTTCTTCTTAAAAATCCTTTTGTTCTTCTTTGAATCTTTAGTACACTCATCATTATCTTCTTGTTTTCAATTAGGGATTTTGGAAGCATAGTGACCAATTTACCCACAATTAAAACATATTAAGGTTAATTTCCCTTTGTACTTACCAATACCTTTGTTAAAAATTTTGACAAGAAGTGCTTCTTCATCATCAGAGTCTTCTGATTGAGTTTTTGTCTTAGATTTCTTAGCTACCTTAGATGCTTTAAAAGTTGCTTCCTTCTTTTGAGAATCATCTTGCCCAATCCTCATTTCATAAGCTATGAGAATCTCATCTAGTTCTTCCATGCTGAGTGTGTCAAGATCTTCTCTATATTCTAATGTGGAAATATTCGGATTGTAAATCATTGGAAGTGATCTTAGTGCTTTTTCAACTATTTCCTTTTCTTTTAATTCTTCTCCTAGTCCTTGAATCGTATTAACGATTTCATCAATTCTCTCAAAGTATTCAGAAATTTTTTCTTCTTCCTTCATTTTTAGACTTTCAAATTGAGTTTTAAAGGTCTGGAGTTTGGCCCTTTTTACCTTGGTGTTTCCTTCATAGATGATCTGTAATTTGTTCTAGATCTCCTTTGCTATTTTGCAATGCATCACTTTGGCAAAGAGTGGTCTGGCTAATCCATCCAAGATTGCATCAACAACTTTAGAACTGTTTCCAATTTGTTTTTTTTCTTCAGGATCTGTGGGAGGATATTTTGGATATTTATATTGTGTTTCTACATACATCCAAACATCTAGTCCTATATCCAGTATATGGATCCTCATCTTAATGCTCCAGAGCGCATAATCTTCTCCATTGAATATTGGAACTTTGGAGGACGTTGTTATTTGTTGATCCATAATGATAAACGATATATCTTCAAGTGTTTAAAATTTTAGTGAAGATCCTGCTTTGATACCAATTGTTGGAATATCAAGCAATACTGAGAGGGGGGGTGAATCAGTATTAATCAATCTAAAATTTTGTTTTAACACTTAAAACAAAATCAACAATAAAACAGAACACACAATATTATTGTGAAAGCCCAATATGCAAAACCATCAATGCTTTCTATTCTACGAAATTATATATACAAATAGTTTCTACCTGCTACTACAGACAAGGATGCTAATACACCTTATTTACCATAAACAAATGGAAGGAGGCTATGACCCCCTGGTTTATCATATACTTATGAAAGGATGCTTCTACACCCTATTTACCAGCTACTACTAAAAGGAGGGTACGACCCCTTTTGTAGGCATGTTGCCTGCCCTAGCACCTCCCAACCACCCTCATACGATAATTAGATCTCATACTTTTGTACACTTATGGATCTTCCAATTGAATGTACAGAGACACTTGTCTGAAGAGTTGAATCTTTGCTTATATACCCTTAGTCATGCCTCTTCATCTAACAGTCACATACCCTCATCGTGACTCTTCACAAGCAAAAACCAATTCGAAATTACCTCTTTGTTTTAACTTGCAAAATTATCAGTGCAATTTCCGCAACGACCTTTCTGTAACAACCTTTTCGCAACGACCTATCCACAATTACCTTTCTGCAAATAAACTTTCCACAAATACCTATACGCAACTATCTTTCTGCAATGACATTTCCACAATGATCTTTTCACAGCGACCTTTCTGCAATCGAAAAATCCTTCCTTCCACAATTGCAGATTGTGGGTTGCAGGACTGCATTTCGACTTTTCTCGAAATTGCTTCTGCAAGACTTCTTCTTCAATTTACGAATTGTGAATTGTGGCTTCATTCTACATTGCGGATTGCGGATGTGTCTCCTAAATTTTTTGTAATGGACTTCTGCAAATCTCTTTCTGCAGCTCTTGTGAACCATTGATCGCTTTGTGGGATCCTCCTTGTATGTTGATCAGTTGTCAAACACAGAACTTCACTTTGGAACTCCGGAATGCTATCTTCCACACACCTTCACTTTTTGGATCCTTTCCCTGTTATCGATCTATTTTCTATGATCTTAGTTGTCCAACCTCTGCTAAATAAGTTGATTACAACTCCATGAATCTGCGTTGATTGATCAGAGGATCGATCAATCAATCTCGATCGAACTTCACCGGACTTGATCCCCTCACTGGATCTACACGTTATCTTTGTGGATTAATTTNAGAGAGAGAGAGAGAGAGAGAGAGAGAGAGTACTAATGCACACTCCTATCCAAGGTCACATCTCAACACAAAAGTGAATAAAAGTGAGTGAATGAACAATTAATAAGATGGACCTATCCTTCCTTTATTTATATGACAAGTAAGGGAGGCCAACAATACTATGTGGGCTCAAGCCCTTACAAGCAACATACAACAAGCTCATGTAGGCCAACATAAGTGAGATGCTCTACCCCAAAGTACATGTGTCACACTTTAAGGTGATGGTGTACACATAAAGGGATGCAAGATGATTTATCTACATAAGGTAAGCTCATAAGATTTTTTGGACCATAGGGATTCACCTTGTTGACCATTAACCAATATCTTATCATGTCCATTCATAAAGGGGGGTTTTTAAATTGTGAAAAATAAGGTCAATATATTGTAGGTATTGGGGGGAGGGAAGTAGGGTATGGGGTGTTTATAGGTATTGTAGGGGGTATCAAAAGGTGTACCTACTAAACATAGGGAATATCTTGTAAAAAAAAAAAAAATTGTATTGGGAATGGGTCTCAACAAAAGTATTTTGGTAGGTATTTATCAATATCTAGTGAAATTAGGAATATTCTTTAATATCTGATGAATGAAGGTGCTATGGCATATTTTCACCTAGTGAAGACCCTGTGCCATAGACTCCATTGATCCTCCTAAGCAAGGTAATCCATTAACTTAGTTGGCCCCTACAAGAACATTGTCGTGGATTAGGAATCCATGAGCCATCTCTAAGCCTTTGAAAATGAATCCAAGCAACTTTGTAATATATAGGGCATGATTCCTACTACAAGATGCACAACTCTCCTCCCAAGTAGGGTGTCCTCCAACCAAGTGAACTCTCCATGCGACCACCATGAAGGGAATCCTCCAAACTATCAAGAGAACTACAATGCCTAAGGGAAGAATACCAACCCTGTGAACATCTAAGTTCAAGCTATCTCAATTGTACAAATCCATCATGGACCATCTCTGGCATGTGCCAATCCATCTTGAACTATCTAATGGATGAACATAATTTGTGTACCCTAACTCTCATGAAGCACACAAACATGGTGTAAACACTTTCAGAGTAAGCTAAAAATCTAACAGATTTAACTCAATCTTCGCTCGCATTCATTGGGTTATCTCATGGGATCCTAATTGGTTTGAAGGGAGCACATATGATGATGGGGATCCTCTTGCTCCTTTGATAAGGGAGCTCATTATGCCCTTTCCCATTATTTCAACTTCTCTTAGTGATGTAATCCTTTCCTTCCCAAACATATAAAGTTGACCCTTGGACTCATATGCTCCATGCTCACTCTATCACTCCCTATATCTTGTGCACCTTGGAACCACAATAGATTGAATTTGTAATTATAATCTTTGATGAAGGGAAGAATAATCAGATTGTAGTATGAAGATGTGATCGAAATAATATTTGAGAATACTTGAAGGGGTTCCAACTATATGAATTGGTCCCATCCTTTTATTCATCCATACATGTTTTCTTGTGGTGGTTTTGGGGTCAAACAAGTCCAAATCTATGATAAGATCATCCACCATTCCCCTTATGGGGTCTCAAATATGCATTCCTCTCTTCTTGTTTGGTGAAAAAATAATAGTTAAATTGCTAAATGGCACCCTATAGCACATTGGGATGAATTCCCCAAAATCCTTTAAAGTGGACTAGTAGATCTACTTTTCTCGCTATTCGACTAGAGAATAAATGTTATATATATTATATATATTCGACTAGAGCATAAATGTTATATATATGCTATTCTTTTTGGGTTTACCTTGTGTTCTTATTTGCTTGAGTTACTAGATACGATTCCTTTGTGCATTCATTTCCCAAATTATAGGAACAACAAGAGAAATGAGGATAATATGGTGTTTCATAGTTTCAGTCTCCTGACATTGAGGTAGCTCAATCTATTATTCTTGATATAATTATTCTGCAAGTTAATACTCATTTTCTTTACTATTACTAGGTTATTTCACTTATTCCAAATAATTCTAATTCCAAGGGTGAATGATGAATATGCCAACATCCATGGAAGGTGTATACCCTTTACAATTTCATCGTTTAAAATTAATTGGGTTCTTTAAGTGAATGGTTTTAATCTAGGTTTAAATTGTATAACTTACCTATTAAGGACCCTAACTTCCAATGGACTAGAGTATAGTTAAATTTCAAGCTTATTTGACCATGATTTCTGTAACTCCAAACTGTAAGGTAACTTTCACTTTGTCTTGGTGCGAAATCAGTGAGCACTTCTCTACATTACAAGGCTTTTAGGCTATAATATGGACTTTGATTCGAAAATTGTTAAACAGTTTGTAATTTAAAAGCGGGAATTATTCCCTTCCGATGTTTTGAATTAAAGGGGGTTCTTGTGGATCATTTGGCTCTTCATTAGAACATGAAAATGTAACCTATTTGTTTTTCCCATTCTTTTATTGTCAATTTGTCTTATTTTGATTATTATATCAACTAAATTTATGGGTTTTTTTATCATTTCTTTTATACTCATGTATTCAAATTCCTATATAAAGAATATATGCAACTAGATTGCCTTATTTTATGTGGACAGTTCAATGGATAGTGTTACGTATAATAAATTAAAATACAATTAATAATCATTAATAAGTAACAAATTAAAAATAATCTTAAAAAGACATGACATTTCAAGACAACACCCAAGTTGTATATAAGCAATGGAGATCATTTTGTAAAATCATCATTCAATAATATATTACTCATTTTTAACAACTCGGAATTATTTGTTTGTAATATTTGGTATCAGAGCTCACGCTCCTCCACCCTATGCAACTATCACTCCTCAATAACCTCCAAACTCCTCCACTCATCCACAACTCTTTCATCCCTCTTCTCACTTCACGCCCCTTCTTACCATGACCACATGTCACACCCTTGCGCTCACTTTTCCCCCAGCGTATTTCTCTCCTCCCCACCCATTCTCCTCCTTCGCAGCCCCCACCCTCCATCTCTTCCATTGCTTCCTCCATTCCCTCCCCTCCATCTATTCCCTGTATTCCTTCCTCTCCATTATTACTTGCTCACTCCCCAAACCACGCTTATGCTCCACTCACCCCCCCTTGTTGATCCCTTTCCACTAGCCCCACTTCCCTTTGCAGCATTCTCCCACTTCACGTTGCCATATCCTCTTCCATCCACCGCCCCAGCTGCTCAATCCATTGTTGCATTGTGCCTTCCCTCATCCCCTCATCTCTCCCCACACCCAGCCCCACTCCTTCCATCCACACTTTCGCTCCCACTTTCCCCACCTCCACGTAACCCTATAGAAACTACACTTTTTTAATAAATTAAATATTATTAATAATATTATAATAATATTTGACTTTTTTAAACAATTATTATAACAAAAAAATAAACATATGATTTAATAATATTATATTATTATAATTTTTTATTTTTATTTTTTTCACCACACTACAAAACCAAAATTGGGTCTAATTATTCACCACCACATCTAAGAAGCATGATGATAGATTTAAATGATCGAATGGAAAAATTGGAAAAGGATGTACATTCCCTCATCACCAAGAACAAAGAAGAGTTGAGAGCAGAAATGAAAAATAACCATGTGATGCTTAAAGACAAAGTTATTGCAGCGATAGATAGAAAGATGGATGACAAATTGAACGTTGTGATAGAAATCCAGAATGAGATCAAGGGGATATTAAAAACCTACAATCTAAAAAACATAAAAATCGATGAAGCGGTTCAAACATGTCAGTTGCATCATCCCGCAGCTCCAAGTCACCACTGTGATACAAATCAAAAGGCACCCAATACCATCATTTCATAATGTACCCACCTAGAGCAAAAAAGAGTTGTTGAAATACAATGGAAGTGAAGACCAATGTGTCACTTGGTTAAACAAAGATGAGGAATACTTCGATATATAAAACATTACAACAGACGAAGAGAAGGTGAATGATGTGTCGATGCATTTAGAAGGATACACCTATAATTGGTACATGTGGTGGAAAGGGGAAATCTTTTCCTACACTTGGAAACTATCAAAAATGATTTTCTTAAAAGGTTTCAAGGAATCATTGAAGATGAATTCCTTTTGAAGCTTACCAGATTACAATAGAAAGGAAGCATCGAGGAATTCACACATCAGTGGGAATCCCTTACCACAAGAGTATTTGGGTTATCTAACAAACAATGAATTGAAACTTATTTAGGAATCCTAAATATTTATATACAAAAATAGTTAAAAATGCATGACATACCAAATTTCAAGGTAGAAAGACATAAGGCGCAAGCAGTCGAAGCCAAATTTGACAATTTTCAATCAAGTAATAGAAAGATGTATTAAAAAAAACATACTATAGATGACATACGCAGATAAAAACAAATACATTCCACCACCAAGATGAGACAATAGAAAAAGTATCGAAGCTCAATTAATGAAAGAAAGGAAATTCAAATGATGCAGAGACATGTGCGATCCTAGACACAAGTGTTACTTAGAGGACAATTCAAAAAGACTATACAAATGTGAGGTAGAGGAGAATACTATAACCGAAGAAGAAGAATTAGAAAGTGAAGAGGAAAATAATCAAAATATTGTAAATGAGGACAATGACACACCCAAAATATCTATGGCTGCCATGACTAGAATTAGTCAACCACAAACACTTAATTTAAAACAACATATAAAAAACAAGAACATTACACTACTAATATATACAAGAGGCACCCACAATTTTCTCGACATAAAAGTTGAAAGACAACTCAAGTTGTTCGTGCATCCAGTTCCAGACATGAAGGTGATGGTTGCAGATGGTAAGAAAATTGAAAATATAGGAAAGTGCCATCCAAGAGTTACTCCAGAAACACGAAAAAATATTTCCAGACCTACCCATGCAATTACCACCAGAAAGAAGTATCGAACACGTAATCGAGGTTGAACCGGGGCGAAACCTTGTCAAGTTTAAACCATATTGGTATCCCCACCACCATAAAATAGAAATGGAAAGATTAGTTCAAGACCTATTGAATTGTGTTGTTATAACAAAGAAAAAAATACCATATGCAACTCCAGTCATGTTAGTATGAAAGAAGGATGGATCGTTTAGATTATGCATAGATTACAGAGGGTTAGATAAAATAGCAATCAATAACAAGTTCCCAATCCCATTCATCAATGTCATGCTGGATGAACTTCATGACGCGAAATATTTTTCAAAACTTGATGTAAGATCAGGTTACTATCAAATCAGGGTCAGATTAGAAGATATCACAAAGATTGCTTTTCATACTGATGAAGGACACTATGAATTCAAGGTAATGCTTTTTGGGTTAACAAATGTCGCCGCCACATTCCAAGCGGTTATGAATGAAATATTTTAGCCATGCCGCAGAAAATTTGTATTAGTCTTCTTTGATGACATCCTAATATACAATAAAACATGGAAGGAACATTTGAAGCATGTGTAACATGTACTATCTCTCCTAGAAGAAAACCAATTCTACACTAAAAGGTTGAAGTGTACATTTGGCAAGCAAGAGGTAGAGTATCTTGGTCATATTATATCAAAAGGAGTCAAAGTGGATTCAAATAAAATCAAAGCAATAAATGAATGGGCCCAACAAAAAAATAGATCCAAATTGAGAGGATTTTTAGGATTAACCGGTTACTATCGTAGATTCATAAAAAAAAATTATGCTCATTTAAATGCTCCGCTAGCCAACCTCCTTAAAAAGAATTTCTTTCAATGGCATGATGAAGCAAGGAAATGTTTTGAGGCATTGAAATGAATTATGTCTACAACTCTTGTTTTGGAGACACCTGATTTTTCAAAACCTTTTGTGATTGAATGTGATGAGTCAGGGTTTGGGATAGGAGACATTTTAATGCAAGAAGGTCATCCAATTGCTTTTGAAAGTAGGAAGTTAAAAAAATAGAGAATGCTTGCAGTCTACCTATAACAAGGAAATTATTGCCATCATGCACGCATTAACAAAGTACTCACAATACCTATTGGGTAGCAAGTTCATGATTCGTACATATCATAACATTTTAAAATATGTATTACAACATAAGATGCTAACGACTAAACAACATAAGTGGATAGAGAAAATTAATACCTTCAATATGGAAATATTACATAAAAAGGGGAAAAGACAACATAGTGGTTGGTGCTCTGTGTTGGAGGATCCTACTCGATTGGCTGGCTAGGTCCTATGACCAACCACCATCGGGTCGGTCCAGTCGGTCAGTTAAGCTGATGTAACTAATTTGTAACTGAATAAATAAATGTAAAACACTATATATAGGCTAGTGAGTCGTGATTCAAATAATTCTCCATTACTTTTGTACATATTATGGCTATGACATAATACAAGTGTTATTGTTGATCCCTTTTACTTTGGTGTCTTCTTGTATATAATAATGTGAATCCCTCATCTTATGTATTTTATGTTGTTTACATTTCATGTAATCCCGTAGATTACAACACTAGTTCCATTGTCGGTTGTACTATTTGGATTTAGAAGATGAATGCATCCACATAAATGATAATTGAAGAAGAATGGTGGAATCAGAAGGTGACAAACTATATCTAGAACTATGCCAGAAGAAATAAACTGTCGTTATCTATAGCACCCTTTTTTCTTTTAGACTTTTGAAGATTATGACAACTGTTCTTTGAGGGAATTCTATGACGAATGACTTGGCTATTTGTGATTGAGCTCTAAAATCTTTGTATGGACGTATTTTTTAGCGCATCTGGTTTCATATGACCTGGACATGTGTGAAACAATTAATTGTTGATGAGAAATGAATTAAGAAGAATTATCTAACATATTGATTACATGATGAGTAGACATGATTATGAAAATGATGTTGATATTGGTCAAATGTGAATGCATTTATATTATGATTTCATTTATGAATGAAGAATCATGTGAATTTATCAGCAAGGATTTAATATCGTATAATGTTTTATAGTAATGAATGATTGACACAAGTTATGTGATATCCAGCATGCACTCTGATGGTTTGTCGAGTGTGATAGAAAACATAGGTACATGAAATGCAAGAAAGCATCGGTACACAAGGTCTCTAGATGAGTCAACAACTATGGCAGGTGATATCAATATTGTTTGTAATATGATTTAGTTGTGCTATGTTTGATGCACTGACATGCCCGACTCCGGATGAGTCGAGAAACCTCGATAGTTGAGGTCGATTTAATGTTTATATTATGGTTGAAATCATGTTTATAAGATTTGATGCATATGTGCAGGTGATGGGGTTACGATTGTCAATCGACCCACATCAAGTGACAGTGCTAAAAATTATACTTGTAAGTCTAGTAAACAGACGACGCGATGAGATTTGAATAGAGTGAGGAAAACTCCAGCTCATCAGATGTGTGTGCCATGAGGGTAGGCCATGAGTCGGTCACTCACAAAGATTGTACTAGGCTGCACGAACTAAGGATTCGGCCTTATTCCCCAGGAACCACCTGGCTCTCCACAGGGTAGGCGAGCTAAGGTAACATTGGCTCAGTTGTCAAAACCAACTCCCCGCCCGTGGAAATTATCGAAAGGGCATGCAAGAAGCATAGCACCTTGATAATCTTGGTCGCGATGAGAATGCAGTTGTAATCAACATCTATTTGAATCAAGGGAAATAATAAACTGCCCAGAAAGAACTTTAGTAAAATTTCATAAGTAAAAAGAAATTAAAATGATAAATAATATTAAATAAATAAATGAACAGAAATAAAAGTAATTTCAAAAATTAAAGTAAAAAGAAAAAAATCCTAACTAATGGGAAAAACATCAGATAACATATGGTAACTAAAATAAAGGGTGGGTAAATAAATAATTAATCAATTAAGTAAAGTAATGAGTTAATTGAAGTGATGCATGGGATGCATAGTTATTAGCGGAAAGGTTAATAAAAGCAAAGGGGAGAGCACAAAGAGGGATCCTTTTGACCTGCCATAGTTTGAGCACGAATCAGTTTTGAGTACCCATCAGAGAATGGAAGGGAGGAAACAAGTGGGTTTAGTGTGATTGGAAATCTATCCAGGAGTGTGCAGCGAAGGTTTCAACAGTGAAAACAATTATGGGTAGCATAGAAAATCTTGGCCAATTAGTAAGAGCTTGCAACGAAGATTTCAATAACAAAAGCAAGCCTAAGCAGTAGTAGAAAATCTCAACAAATTTCACAAGTCAATATTTTTGTGAATGTTGGTGTTATTAAATTATGTTTATATTACTTTCAAATTGAAATGGATCATATAGAGATGGTTAAGATATTACTCGGATTTGTTAAGGGGTAGTTGTTTCATAGAATTGTGTATCTTAACTCAAAGCATTTTGATATTGGTGGCAATACAAATTTGGATATGTATATTTTTTATTAATGAACAAGGTAACATAATTGCGCAATGGTTAATTTAGGAATTCTTTGATTAAGGCAACAATGGATATCGATCACAGATATATCGACTTAAACCTGCCAAAATAATCCAATTTGTTAGATCTGAAATCCCAATGAAGCTGTGAAAACAAGTCATATAAATATGCGGTTAAAACCTGTAGGATCGCAACAAAATATGTAATATGACATGCATTCATGGAATTAAATATGTGGTAGTAGAATTTAGTAGCACTGTGTAAAATCTATGGAAAGGGAGACGTAGTATCATTGTGTAAAACTTGTTGTGAGATATAATGTATTTGTAACGGCTGAGCTTATCGAGCATGTACGTTCATTCTCGTTAATCCAGCTAGTGTGGGTCCCCTTCAGGTCCAACGAGTCCATGGATGGAGTCCCTCCCAGATTTCTTTGAAACTTTCTGGTTGCATGGTTAGCCAACTGCCATCAATTTAATGTAACATGTACCAAGTGGTTGCTTGCTCGTCCCCTCCGACGTCACCCCACGTCCCGGGCAGGTTGGTGGTTGATTGTTTGAATGAGCAAGAAGAGGACGCAATTCTCGAAGAACGCAACTCGAAGCCCTTCTTGCACCTTGCCCCATTCTCGTAGCACAACATACCGCACCAGAGCCAACCCGAGCAATGTCCTAGATCCAGCGGGCATTCATCGTGCGTCATCTTCCAAGATGAAGGCATACTTATACTTACTAAGTATACCAGAAATCATTGTTTCGAATGAAGGCGCACTTATAATTACTAAAATATTTGTACTATGGAACTAGTATAACAAATACTCTTCACGCATCTATGTATGATCCTATATTCTACTTTTGCTCGAAGACCCACAATCAATTCGACAAGAAAAATGGAGAAAAGGTGAAAACGGAATTTGGAGAGAAGCCTCCTATCTGAGAACGAGCAAATGCAGTATTGTTGACATTTGAAGCATTTGGATTTATTCATGAAATCATTTTCTGCTGCATCACAGAGACAAGAACACCCACTTGGGAGGTTACAGCGTTCTTCATCTTTTATGGTTTGTGCACATCCATTGAAGTTGGTTTAAGAAGAGGTTGCTTGTCTCCTTACACCAAATTGCCAAGATTCATTGCAATCCCTTTGACTCTCATTGTCATATACAAAACAGGGTCCTGGTTGTTCTTCCTACCTCTTTTTAGATCTGGCACAGATGTCAAGATCATGGCAAAGTATGATTTTTTTATTTCATTACTTGTTAACATGATAGTAACTACAACTCTGAAATTTGTAAGATGTTAAAAATTCATTGGCATGCCAATTTTCTGAGATACCTTTCTTCAGCCAAGTAATATATGATAATTCTACATTTTGACTTTTAGATGCAGAGTTCTTTCATATGCATAGTAAAGAAGATGAGCTGTTATTTTTTTTTTTAATAGGTCTTATATTTAGGGACTGCAAATCAAGAAGTGGAAGGGCATATACAATGGCACCTATATCCTCTTCCACAATACTACCAATGCATAAATAAATTCTGAATAGGTTACTGCATCTAATGAGTGTGCATCTTTTATCAATAAGTCACCCTTGGCCAACAATTGGTGGCATACTTCAACACGTCACATGGTACATTAAACAGAAAGAACAAGATGAGGTGAATGCTTAGAATTGCCATGTCTAATTAGGGTCCAAATTCAATACTAAAAGGGAGAATTATTTTAATATATCATGCACACCATTGCATATAAACCTTGATGCTTAGTCGTATGAGACTTTAGGTCTTATAGTAGGGTATTGGCCCTGTGATAAACAAAACTCTGAGTTCCATCTAAGAGACCTCTTCTCTGATTTCAAGACTATAATAAGATCTCATATTTATATCTAGATTTATCAGGACTAACTTCCAAATGGCCTGATATATAATGTTTGGCCTCTTTTTAAATATCAAACCAAGATCGGGAATATTTCTAAAATTCTAATACAAACTACGTTGTTCTTTCCATGGTAACTGTCATTAGATTTAACAAAAAGATGCTACATCATCCAAACTGATAAAAGTTATACAAAGATGAACCTGAGAACATAGACTATTATTGGCAGAATAAAGAAAATTCATATCTCTGTTGGCATAAATTTAGCCGAGAAAAGGCAGTCTGGAACCACTTGAGAACTCCTTTTTAGACTGGCTTGTTGTTGTTGAAACCCTTCAGTCTCCTTATACCAGCCTTCTGAAGGAGGCTCTTCTTTATTATGGTCCTATGGGAAACATATTCTTCCATGGATATCATTTTCCACTTGAAGAGTATATGTTACAATAAGGTTCCATCTTCTACCCCAAAAGTCCTTCCATGTAATAACAAAGTACTAGTATAACAAAAATGCCTTGGACAGGAGTAATTCTATAGAGTATTCTACTACCTAAAAGTTACATTTCAACTGAGACCTCAGGTAGTAAGCTAGTCCAACCAAAATATCTTTCTCATGTTAAATAAAAGAACACATAATATGCATTAACAATTATACATAACAACTTTCTCCATACCCTTTTCTCAAGAATACCAAATATAGAACAAAGAAGACCTAGATCTACATACATGTTTGAAATTGTCAGTTCAACACTTGCGAACAGGGCATTGGTTCACCGTTGAGATCCCCAAACTTTAAGTCAATTACTGGGGCTTCATTTTCGTTGTAGTATGTCCTACCTATATGGATTTAGCATGAGTTTGAAAGGGATGAGGCCGATGTTAGCAGATTAGTTTCCCCTCAGACCTAGCACCTAAGCTGAAGGAAGCATTCTATGCAGTGTAGCCTTTAGTATCATGTTCCTTGAAGCACTTCCAAAGAAAATTTACGAAGGAAAAAAAAAACAAGAAAGGAAAAAGGATTTAACACTAGGTAAACTTGTAGCTGTTTATCCTACCTCTAGGAGTAGGAAATATTATGGACCAGGAAATCTCTTAATATTATATCACCACGACAAAATTACCATTTGATCCAAGGTTACTCATTCTGATACGATGATTTCAGGAATTATGTCCATTGTAGTGACAAAAATATGATTAAACACCTTAAAATGCAATTCTATAGGCGTAAATCTCGTGAAATTTTCTACAAACACAAAAGGAGTCATAGCATGGATTATGTAAACTTATCATTGAATGGACACAAGGGATTCAACGGACTTCCCAATTCTTTTGAAAGAGGTAGGATTGGTCAGTCTAATCCCACTTTCATACAAGACCTTACCTTCAAACCTGGCCCTACCAAACTCCTCTTCGTTTTGGTTTTCTTAATAGCCATCCATCTTACCTGACTCCATCCCATAATCCTCGTTTCTTTGGCCGAAATATCCTTCTCTGGCCTCAACCAAGGTGCCCTTGTCTTCTTCATCCTCTTCCTCTGAATCGGAAGTGGGAACAAATTTGGGCACTGTCACAACAAGTTTCCCATCATTGTAAACCACAATTAACAACTCAGGCAGAGTGGATGAAGGCAGCCTAAAGCGCCACATACCCAATTCAAGTTCATCAATCGAAAACCTGAGCCTTCTAGTATATTACGTAGGGCACAATAATGCACAATTAGTTATGTAATAATGCACATATGGTAATTGTGAATTCCAAAACCAAGATCCCTATGCCAACTTCCAAATCTGCCAAGTTCGTAGATGTTGGAAGAACACTAGCAAAAGTTTTTGAATTTGGCATTGCACCTGCCAATTACATTTCTTGAAAAATATTCAGCACCTCATTGCAATGTCCATTCTGTGTAAATCCTAAAATAATGGCATTCCATGACACCACATTTCTTTGAATCATTCCATTGAAGAGTTCCATGGCCTTATGAACAAACCCATTCTGTAGAAGAGGCTTTTAAACCGATCTGAAGAGGCTTTGAGGCCTTGAACCCATTTTGTATTGATAAGTGAAGTAATCCTTATATTATCTAATCCTATAACAACATTTTACTACATTGATTTGAATTTTCTCTTTCATTGATTGCATATCCTTGTTTTCACGTGTCAGATGGCTTCGAAATGGCACCAACTTCTAGCTCTTGAGGTGCAGGATCCTGAAGAAAAAAAAAACATTTCTTCTTCTGATTTGAAACAAAATATGGTTGGAGGTAATTATGTTGCACGGATCAAATCAGACAGAGTTAAAGAGCTAGTTATCGGGGAGTGCAAAAACCCATTGTATCCAACAAGCTTTCAAAAAAGTTACAACAGTAAAACAGAAAAAAGAAAAAGAAATGATGGAAATCAAATGTGTAGAATTGACAGCACCTCAAAATATACAATGTGAGTTTTTCTTTGTTGTTCTCAGTTCTTGGAAACTGGTTGAGATAAAAGCATTAGTTGCAGCAAGAACAATTTATGCTTTAATCTATTGTGAATTATGAAGTGTTAATATCTTGTTGTTGCTTGTAGCTTTTATTGTACATATGGGCCAGATGACCACCAAGAGATTAACAAACTACCTGTTGATATATCCAAAGTGCCTACACATGGTAATGGGAGTCGTCCAGGTTGTAAGCATCTAAGATGTGGTTGGCTTTGTCATTTTAGCATCTGCATACTAAAGAAGGCACCAGAACGCTGCCTAATCACTTATAGTGAGATGAATCATATAGATAATCGGGGTAAACCTTGCCATGTACAAGAGGTTGTTGATTTTGTAGGCACAAGGGCATACCATGCACCTCATATTAGCAAATAACTATGTCAATGGGTAGAAAGATGTTTGCTTTTGGGGATGTCTGTTGAATGTGTACATCAAAAACATCATGAATTAGTGCATGATAAAGTATCCTCTTTTGAAATAGAGTTTGATCGAAATGATTTTCTTTCATGTGATGACATTGGCAATATAGAGAGAAAATTGAAACATGCCCAATATATGTTTGACAAGAATGATGCCCAAAGTGTGCGTATATGGCAAGCCGCAAACCCTGATAAAGTGTTCTACTACTCTGAGTTTGACAAAACCGTAGATGATGAGGGTCACACACCATTCATTGTAGGCATCCAACTACCATTACAGCTGGAATGGATGAGGAAATATGGTCATGATAGTATATTAGCATTGGACTCTACATTTGGAAAAAATCGTTTTAAGGTATGTTTATATATTATGTATGTACTTTTTTCTGTCATTTGTTATTTATAATATGATTCAATCATATAGTGATGTCATATTTATTTGTGTGCAGTTCCAACTTTATACATTATTGGCATTTTATTCCCAACATAACGGTGTTCCTGTGGCATGGGTCATCATGTCAAGATTTATGACCTCGGATATTGCCAAATGGATGGAAACACTACTTCTCAAAGTGCGCATGGGTATGTTGGAATGGAAATTGAATGCATTCATGGTAGACGATGCAGCAGTGGAGATTGGTGCAATTAGGTACATATAGCTAGTAGGGTGTTTTTTTCCCTTTTCTCGAAATAAAATGTTTCATACAATATTAAAGCCACATTATAAAAATAGGAATATATTTTTAACATTGTGTAACATATTTATCCAATAGGGCAGAATTTCAATGTGAAGTCTACTTATGCAATTGGCATGTCAGAAGGGCATGGCTAAAAAATCTTGTCATGAAAGCAAAAGATGACACTACAAGGCGTTCGATGTTTAAGCGTTTAGGCGGCATTATGCACAACCACAAAAATGCAGATTCTACTCTTAAGGAGGCCAATAGGTTTCTGAATGAATTCAAAGAAGAAAATGCCTTTGTTGAGTACTTTTGAGCACGATGGTTGGACATAATAGGTTTGGGTTCATACTATAATATCTAGAGATTTTTCTTTAATGAATAGCCTATGGATAATCCTCAACTGCTATGCAATATTTTATTTAGTTTTATATTTCACATACTTTTAGATTTCAAATTTCATGTTTTCACAATAAATTCAAATTTTCTTAGCTATTTCTTTCACTCTTATCTTATGTGTTTAGCCTACTAGCATGTTCTATATTTATTAGCTTATGTTCTTTGATGTTTATCAGGAATGTGGGAAAAATGTTGTCATACTTTAAAGCATGCTGAACAAGAAACAAATGGGGCCATCGATTCATACCATTCACACTTGAAAAAGATATCTTTAAGGTCATTACGATCAGCTTCCCATCGTCGAGTAGATTGGTTGGTGCATCAATTGATAACAGTGGTCCACATTTTTTATTGGTGGCGTGAATGCGGAAAGGAAAATGGTTTCCACATAAATTATACAGTGGAGAAAATAGAAGCTTAGTCCTGGCTAAGAGTATAATCTATTCCAAATGATAATGTTACACTACACCACTCAAATCCTTCGATGGCATGGGTGCGAAGCCAACATGATGAGATGGAAATATATATGGTATGGCAATCAGTCCAAACTTTGCTATGTGCAATTGCAACTAAGCAAAAAATGGATATTTGTGCAAACATGTCATTAAGGTTACCATGATGAGGGACAAAAGCAGGTTGGAACAAGAAGAGCTAGAAATAAGAATCGATGAAACAACTTCATATCAGGTTATTTGAGTATTTCATCATGCATATATTTAGATCATTAGCAATGTTTTACATCTTAAATAGTTGTTGTTTTGGCCTAATATGTTGCAATGTTTTGTTACCAGATTGCTGAAAACGATGTTTTTGGAATTGCAAATGACTTGGATATTCTTGTCATGGTAGTCATTTCATAACTTGGTTCATTTTATATTTTTCTATTACTCTTTTACTATTGACATGAATTTTTCTTTATTTGTTTTCAGGTATATAATAATGTTAATGGTTCGATGGCTACCTCTGACAATGTAAATCGAAGTCATGATCAAGGAAGTGTATCGCAACGTATTTGAGACATTTTTGAGTCAATTATGCAGTTGCCTAGTGAATAATCGCATCTTCGCTTCCTAGAGAAACGCATGGAAGATGTTGCCAATGAGTTCAAAGCAACATTGGTATCAAGCAATATAGGGTTGGACCATCATACTGCTCCATATTTTCGACAAGTGGAAGATGGATTTCGGCATACCCTACAACATCAAAAAATATTTTTTGGAAATGATGGTCACTCATAAGCGCTCTTACACATCATCTATTTTTGCATATTTTCCTCCCCCAACACATGGGACTAAAAGGAGACAAACATTTGACGATGTCCTCGATAGAGCTACCAAATGAGACAATGAAAGAAATACAAATAAGTGAAGGTGAGAATTACAAATATGAAAATTCGATTATTCTAAAATGTTTAAGCTTGAAACATGCATGATTTAGAATTCCATCACTATGCAAAGACTTTAATGCTTTTATGGTTTGTAATTCTAGATAAAATGAATAAAAGTTATGCTCATTTCCATATTTCCTTGTATCTTTTTTAGGTGGCTTTGAAGCTTGGATATCAGAGCATGAAGAGCATTGGCATGACTAAAGAAATAAGTTGTAGCATTGAAAATGAGTTGTAGTTTGCCAAAGATAAGAGAACGTCACTTCTTACACAAGTTGTTTTGGACAAGACAATTGTATAAAATGCGTATAAATTGATAACACTGTCAAGAGGACAAAAACACTTTCCAGAACTCAATGCAATCAAGTGTTAAATCAGATCTAAATTACAAATGTGTATAATGTGTATGCCTCAAGAAGGTCAAATGGCATTTATGCCTTGATTGCAAAAGACAATGTTTTCAATAAGTCAATGTCAATGCATAACCACCATTTATGTATCAATTTACAGCCAGTCAAAAAGAGGTTATGGCAGTCCTCAAATGTAACTTCTAGTTTACAATTCAATAGCACAATTTCTTATGCAAGTGGTGAATAAACATTCAAAAGTCCAAGATGGGATGTCTGAATAAAAGTAAGTTCCGGTCTTAGCAAATATCAGATAAATAGACAACCTCTAATCAGATGCATTATATGACAATTGCTCAAGCTTAAGTTTGGGCATATTTTCATGTGATAATTACTTTGAAAGGTGAAGAGTTTCCCAATGATCAATGTATGTTTGAAGCAAGTTAATCAATTCATATGACTATCAAAGATAAATTCCAGCCATGCATGGTTTAAGCAATGAAAAGGTAGGTGAGATGTATTACTCTTAGCTCAATGATAGCTTGTATATCCATTAATTAGAGAGACAAATCATGGCTGTCCCAACATATAATTTTCATATTTTTATGGCTGTCAAGACATAATGATTTGACTGTTTAAACTCCCACAATGATCATGTCCAAATATTTTATGATCGTGTCCAAATATTTTCTCTAACTTATAAAAAAATGTGGTTTTTTTTTCTCGTTGGTCTTCATCTATAAATGCTTTTCCACTTTTACCCTTGAATGTTCAATTGTTGATGAGTTGAATGCCCTCAAAATGTAAAAATAATTTTGACTATAATCTTCTTTGAAAGTTGGACCTCTTGTCATATTAGATTGTTGATATGCTAGCCTAAAAATATGGGATCAATTTCTCAACTAAAGGCTTGAAATCTGAGTGATTATCTCTTGATGTTGAATGTTGTACCACTTCTTTCCTCCTACTGAAGTGCTTCGTTAATTTTGAGATCTGGAACTATTTTCCAAATTTTGCCTAGAAATATGGGATTAGTGTAAACATTGATCCTAAAATTTGGTAGTTTCCTGTTGCTCTACCACCCCATTTTATTTTAAAATGATTCATGTTTGACTTGATCACCTATTCTCATGGTTATGCAAAGGCTCGATCATGATATCACCCATTTTGAGTGCAAAATATAATGCTTTTATTAGATGAAAATAATCACTAGAACCACATATACTAGCAAAATATCCCTATGGTCTCAAAGAAATTGTACACATATAAGAATTCCAATGCTAGAAAATGAAATCCAAGCTAAGAACCATTCTAGTCTTTACACAATACGTTCTAATTCCATTGCACAACCTAGTTCATAAATTTCCATAGGTGATGCTCGGTACAAGGGAGAAAGGCTTGGAAATCCTATCACCTTTGAGGAGTTTTACCTCGGGAAGCAAATGGCCTGACACAATCTAAATGAAAATGATGTCCACATTTGAATTTAAATGATGACCTAACACAATCTAAATGAAAATGATGTCCACATTTGAATTTGACAATCGATCCCTCCTCTCTGTCCAAGACTGCCTCCAAACAAACTAAACACCATACCAAACTAAAACACAAAAAACCCTCTGCAATTGCTTGTCATTGGCCACACTACCATCTACACTCAAGGGAAACATGAATGGATTTTCTTATAAAAGCAACGGTGTACAACTGGTAGATTTGTCAAATTTCTAGAAATAATTGTTTCTAAACATGAGCTCTATGTGCAAGTTGAGTTGCTTATTTGTATACAAAACAAATCAAGAAATCCAGGCATTGGATGTCAATGACTTGACTGCCACCAATGGTAACTTAAACAACGATGCTTATTATGATACTCGGTCTTTAAATTAAAGAATTCGATATGTTATTTTACCTATGCGCTTTCCCTTTGTGTGTTAGATGAGGCGATTGTTAGTGCTTGGATATGTTGATCATTTGTGAGTTGTGGATCTACACTTCGCTCCTTCAAATCACATTATTTCTTAGGTTTAGTCTCCATAGGTCAAAACAGGAGGTGCAGGGATTATATCTACTAAACCCAGTTTACACACTTGGATTGATTCTTTAACGAGCATCATTTTTTTCCATTTTAGGAGAGGACAAAGCTACTAATCAAATGCTTTACTAAGGAGTCCAATCCTTGGATACATGCCTATGATCTCAATATTTATCATGGCCTAAATTGTCATGGAACAATAATAGTCGTCAAAGGGCTTGCCTTGTTCGAGCTGAAGGAATATCATTTGGTGCCAACAAGAGGATGTGAGTTGAGGGTTGAATGTTCCAATGGCAATGACATTCTTCTAAATGGGGTTTTAAGTGTAAGGGAGGTGGTTATTATAAATAGTTGGAAAAAATGAAGAGAATACATGACAAATACAGCTCTTTGTCCAATATATAAGGTCTTTCTTTGGCTATATAGTTGATGAAGTAATTGTCGAAAACCCATGGAGGGGTAGTCATATTTCATATGCTTGAAATTGTGCACTAGGAAGATTGTTGTCAATGAAACAATCAATGGTTCTAAGAGAAAGTGAGATATACAACAAGGGTTATGGAGATCTTCAATGTGTTTTTTTCCAACCATTTGATCTTCTCGAGGAAACAGAGAGAAAACAATTGTGATATTGCGAAATAATTGTTAGCAGAGCCCATGGAGACACATGTTTTGAATGATATATGTCAAAAAATAAAGGATGGATTGGTTTTTGTAGGATCAAACCTAGGGTTATGGAGGAAATTGCACGTTATGTTCTCTACCTTTCTTTTGTCTCATATAAAGAATCTTTGTTCATATTTTAAGAACCATATATTGCCTTTCAAAATTATTACATTCTACATAATTCAACAATTAATTCAGCTAAATTTTTGTTGAAGTACAAATCTTGTGTTTATGTGAGAGGGGAAAATGTTAGAAACTATAAACTAGTGATATTTTACTATTGTTTGGAGAAAATTTGTTAGCTTGCTAGTAACTCTTTTACTACAAATAAGCTCCATTAATCAATTTCAAAACTGATTCTATTTTCTAATGGTTGGATGCTTGGAATATATAGGTATCTATATTTTTTCTCCCATGTTTCTAAAATATATTGGATTGGAGATAGTTGTCCCATTAACAGATTTTCAACCCATTACTCTACTGCAAATTAATTAGCCTCGAAATATAGGTCGATGTTTTTATCACAGTTACAAAGGGGGTAGGCAAATCTGTTTGCATGTATTCCATGAGTTTGATGGTCCTCATTATCGTTAGATCATTAGATTGTTTCCACATTCCTCTAGCATCTCTCTTGACCTTTATTTGAATTTCATTTGATACACAACATCAAATAGGGCATAAACTATTAGAAAGGGCAGAGGGATGTAATTATGCCCCTTCACACCAAGTCTCTCCAAACAAGACTACAATTCATGGCATTAAATCCTTCTTAATTCCCTAGGTCATGTCATAATCGAATTCTAAGAAGGAGAAGTGTAATTTACCCTCTTCACTCGACTATATGATAAATAGACATCAAGTTGTAAAAAACAAATTTTGATATTTTTGCAAATCCCTTGATTCTTGTTGGTCCAATGGGAAAACCATCTCCATTGGAAGAGTTTCAATAATCTTTATTCATATATGCAATAAACATCTCCAAGGAGTCCCTTATTTATTCAAACTTTATTGAAGGATTAGGAAATTATAAGAGGGTAGGAAGAAAAAAAACACATAATAAGGCAACACACTCACCACCTGGAGGCATTGGTATGATTGTCATGGGGTGTTTAAAACAATGACTAGGAGTAAGCTAGGAGCCTATATATGCAAGGGGCACTCTAAATGACAGCTGGGAATTCAAACACTTGAAACTATTGTGGAGAACTATAGTTAAAAGGTATGGATAATTGTTTTTATTAAAGTTACTTGAAATATGAAATATGTTATCGTAAATCATGTGGGAATTCAACAAACCTAGACCTTTATTGAATTGATCTAAAGCATCTACATCCTCACTTCGAAGCCCCCTGCGATGAGCAATATGACTCAGTCATTGACCATGGCATGTATTATCAAATTGAGAATGGACTATATTGACCCCATCACCACCAACTCCATCTGCACAGTACATGATTCCCACGTTGTTTGCATTTAAAGATGAGTAGAGAAGTGGGACGAGAAAGAATGATAGTAATGACATACTCTAGATTGTAGCACCCATAGTCCTCTAGCTTATATCTCCTTCCCAAATTCACAATAAATAGAGTACGGAGTCTCAGTGGCAGGGGAAAGAGGAGTAGGCCGACTCATGTCAAACATAGCCTATGTTCATGTAATGTCTTAAGCAGCCATGTTTAGGTGATCAATGTTTCTTTGGTATCTGGTTCTCAACATTCTCAAGCACTTTACTTTGATTATTTTAAGCCATGACAGTAAGCCAACACACACCTTAAATGGACAAACATTTAATAATTGTATTCCATTAACAACAAAGCTGTAATTGCAAAAGAAAATTGTAACTCATGAGAAATCAGAGATTTACCATAAAATGTATTTTTCATTAAATTTTCCAATTGAAATAGTCAAATCATTACATGATGGGATAGATATTTCATAGTGATGAGTTCTTCTTTATTGAAAGAACCACACCATGAAAAACACCAAAACAAGTACAACAAGAAAGCATCCACATATCGAATATCTATAACAATGTCTACCAATAAATTCTGATGGAATGGATGTTGATGCTAATCCATCTTTAACACTTCTCCCTAGAGTTGGCATTGAGCCAGATAGTAGATCAATCGGCATCCTCATAATATTTGAACGGTGATTTATGGTGAAGCAATGAAATTGAGCAACCATGATTCTTGCTTCTATGTACAATTGTTTTAAATTCTCTTTTTTAACTTGGTACACGCCTTTCATCTGGTTACATCTTAGTTTGGAGTTGGTGAAGACTGCAATGTCATTAGCACCATAACTTTTAGCCGATTTAAACCCTTCAATAAGGGCAATATAATAGGCTTCATTATTTGTAGTCCTTCCACATACATCCTGCATTTGTTGGAAGACCTTATTGGATACATTGTTGTATAGGACGCAAGCAATTGTTGCTTTACCTGGGTTGGTACAACAAGACACTTCAATGCACAATGTCCATTTTTGCACCATCATGTATTCTTGCAAAGAGCTGCAAAACGAAACAAAATACAACTTTTAATAAGATGCTAAATGAAAATTATTAACATGTTCAATCAATAGCTAACAAAGAAGTTTAGCATGTTCAATCAAACTGTACACATAATAGAGGGACATAACATTTAGTGAAAACACTCAAGGTTAACCAATAGTCCTCAACCTACCATTGTAAGAATCAGGAAAAAATATACTTTTGGTTCAGGTCTACCATATGTGGCAATTGAGAACCAATAGTAGTAGATCATATACAATTACTAGAGGTGCAGGTTGCCAATGTGATTAGGAATTCTTAACTGTATAATCACTGCATTATTTTAAATACACTATCAATAACAATGCCACGATTTCAAGATGGAATGGGAAAACCTTATCTAATTATCTAGAACAAGCTAGGTTTTTTTGACAAAAAATGCACAACCGTAGAGAAAGTTGTTAGGGGGACTGAAGTTGTGGTAAAGGAGCAAGATCTAGACAAGCAAACCCATGCAGCCACTACTTATCCAACCCAACAGCCAATCTACATCCATATAGACATTAAAAAATAAAGTCCTTGGGCCAAACCAATCACATGGTTTGAGAAACTACAAATTACAGATAGATATTTAAACTAAAGTTATTATAGAATAGAACCTGCCAAATGGGAGCAGTATTTGATCCAACATATTAGGATTCTTGAGATGGCAATGTATATGGCTAATAAGGAAAGGTTCAACAATAGAAGAAATAATGGCACCATCACAAGAAAGGTTTGCCCATAATTCATTTTTAAGCAAAACAAGTGCAACAATATAATAAATCAACTAATTGAAAAGTTGCATGCTATTTTGGTGTCACCAATCCAATAAAAAAAGTTGTCGAAATGACTTGTATCAATAACTAAAAAAACACATATTTTGTATCTATGCAACACAACAATACACTATGTTTATTAAATATAATCCATGAATGTGTACTTTTATAACAACAATTGGTAATAGAAATCAGTGCAAAGCCACAATTAATAGGTCAAATCCACAAAGGCTCATAACACGTAATTGTTGTTTTGAAGTTATACAAGTACAATGAAAGCAATACTTCTTGTAAAAGACACCTTTAAAATAATACAGTCCCCCAAAGAACCAAAACTTTAGAGTAAAGGCAAGCCGCAAACCTTGTCACCGCAAACAACTGTGTGGTTTCTTTTTATGCAGACAAAAAGTAGTATCCTTTCAAAAGAAAAATATAAATTTTCAAATAGTAACAATGTAGACAATAAACGCCCCCTACTCATCCCATGTACATGACAGTATATGATATACACTGACACAAGGACCTCACTGAACATGTAACAGAAATCCTAAATTGTGGGAACAAAAGAGACTGAAATTAGATCATCCCTCTGATAATCTACCTTGATTTAAGCAGTTGTCAATTTCAATGTTATAATATATTTTTATAGAGAGGCTTCAGAGACATAACTATAGATCGAAGAACCTTTACAAAATACTTTTTATCATCCCATAGAGGTGGGAAAAAAGCAAATCCAGAAAAACCTAGCTTATGAAATTCCACATTCATACTGATGGTCTCCTAACTCTTATGTGAGGGATGTCCAGTTGATAAAATTTTGTTTGTGGATGCTCCAGGAGGACAAGAGAGCCCAAGAGGTGACAATGTGCCTAGAAGCAGGAAATCAATCTCATCTCTAGGTCAGGGTAGGGTCTCTATCAACCATCAAACCCTCGCAGGAGATGAAGAATGCATCCCAACACTAGAGGCGAAGCAAGAAGGGGCCAAAGCCCATTATGAAGAGTTAATCAGACAAGTTAATGGATACAGACCAGATGGGAGGACTTGCCTCCATAGCTTCAAAACAAAGAACCCCGTTCACCTAATCTTTTCCAGAGAGTGCTTGGACAGGGGACAGGGCACATCGTTTTTCCATGGGTTTTTGGCTTCCGGGATGGATCAAAATCAGAGAGAACGAGGGGGGTTTTCTGGATCTGGTCGCCAACAGCAGTCTTAGATTGATGGTTCATCCCCACATTGGATGCTATGGTTATATTTTTTTGTACTAAGCACGGAGTTGAAAATGATTTCTGGCATACTTTAAATTCTGACTGCAATAGTTCCATAAGAAAATATGAGTCTATTTGGGTAACAAGACTGTCATCACTTGGAATGATAGTGCTAAATCGAGGAAGAGTTTACCTGGAAGATGACGCACGAGAGACGCTCGCTGGCTCTGGGATGATGCTCGGGTCAACTCTAGGATGCTACTCGGGTCGGCTATGGTGCGATCTGGTGTGCTGCGAGAATGGGGCGAGGTGCAAGGACTTCGAGTTGGGCTCTCCGAGGATGGCACCCTCTTCTTGCTCATTCAAACGATCAGCCACCAACCTGCTCGGGACATGGGGTGACGGCGGAGGGAACGACTAAGCGGCCACTTGGTACAGGTTACATTAAATTGCTTGCAGTGGACTAACCGTGCAGCCGAAAAGTTTCAAAGAAATCCGGGAGGGACTCCGTCCATTGACTCGTTGGATCTGAAGGGGACCCACTCCAGCTGGCTTAAAAAAGCATGAACTTACATGCTCGATAAGCTCAGCCCCACGCCCAATTCTGCCTTCTAGCAGTGAAGCGGTTCTCCTCACGCCCTAATACCTAATTATGGCATCTCAAGAGCCTGGTGTGAATGGTATCCATTTTCCTCTCTTTTGGCCAGTGGAGACTCATTGCATTTTACTTATTTTTGCTTATGTATGATGGAGCAAACCGTTCCTCCTCATTTGAATACCATTTCTCAATTTCTTTTATACAACAATCAGTGGTTTTCTTGCATGCAACCTGACTTGTCTTTCTCTTGCGTGTGACTTAAGTGGTAATGTGACTCGCATTTCCCACCCTATTATTGTGTTTATTCCCACTCAAGTCATCAATGGTATATTGTTTTTGCTTGTGGACTTGAAGAAGGAGTCGGTGTTGGAGAGCTGAGCTTTCTTACAAGTAGACACGATCCATCGTTCATGCTTCAGTCCATCGAGAAAAAAAAAACACATTGTGTAAGCTGTACATAGCAATTCTTGTCTACGCAGATGTAATCCAGTCGAGAAGCCATCTCTCAGGCTTCGTTCGAGCCTGTTTTGCATTTTTCTGATTTGCATGTGCTCCCTTTAAGCGGTTCAATAACTTGTTGATTTTGTTTAGTGTTTGCGCATGAACGAACATATTGTGCATGAATCTACAATGGTAACATATAATTCTCTTTTGGTGATGCTTTTTCAAGCCCCACTTTCTAGGAATTTGAAGTGAATGAACTGATTTCTCATATATTCGGTCACAACCTGGGAGTTAACCACCAAGTTAATCCCTTCATTCAAGATAAATTCATTCGAGTGTGCAAACACGACCAAAGGTTATCCGCATCGTATGGATCTGAGCGTGTGAAGATACCAGCTACCCACAAGCAGAATTGTGACCTGCGTCTGAAGCGAGAGCTGCATTGTGCTTCTGCTGGAGATTTTTTGTGGAAACCCTAACGCACAGAAATAATTCTTTTGGTTCATGCTTTCTAGAGATTGGACCTTCTCTCAAAAGAGTTGTATGATATGCGTCCTCTCATTGTTGTGTGTGTTGCTATCGAGAACAACTACATGTTGTGAACCCTAGATTTTGACAGGAACGTTGTGGTGGAGTGCTTTGAATTTTAAATTTTGGAGCTTTATGTTGGAATGTATTGCTGATCAATGCTCATAGCTCCTGCTTCTACTCGTATATCCTTCTTGTCGTAAATGTGTAATATCAATCCAATGGAACTGAAATACACGGGAAGTTCTCAGACTCCATAGCAATCTAAGGCTTCACCATCATTGGTTGGGGAATTGAGCAAGCAAACTGATAATGATCAATTTGTGGCCATACATGAGCATATTTACATGCATCAAACGCTATTAATGGGCTCTATTGTCTCTCTGGTATAGTTAATCAACCAATCTTAACATTTTTAAAGGTAAGAATGTTGTTTTTTATATTGTTCGCTTCACTCTTAGAAGACAAGGAGGGTCTTATTCTCGCATCTTGGCGTGAATGCAATGCATGAAACTGCGTTGAAATGTGAAAAAAGTTGGTGAAGACTCCCTTCTCCTTTAGTGTGTTGGTTGTGTGTGAAGACTTTGATGTATGTTGTGACCTCTCTGCTTGGAATGTCACCGAAATTTGTGACTCAGAGTCTGTGTCCACTAGTTGATGCATCATGTTTGTTAGGCGTGAGCTATGGTGAGGTATTTGATGAAAGAGTTGTGACCTCCCTATATGGCAAAGGCTATGAGTGGTGTTGAATAGTTGTTACATATATTTTTTGTGTGGAGCTACCAACATGAAGCCTTGAGAAAGGCAGGGAAGAGACACACATTCGGTGAGAAGGGTTGTTGAAGCGTGAAGACATAGTTCATAAAAACTCCTGCATTATTCATTGATATCTTGGGATCTGTATAATACACTTTGAGTGCCATTTTGTTTAGCTTGCTATGTGGAAGAATGTGCCTGAAGAGGATTTTCAGTGAAGAAAATATTGCAATTGTGACCACAATGGAGCCTCCTCCAAGTGGTATGTGACTTTTTGATGCACAAACTCTGCATCAAGTTTGAAGACCACTGCAATTTTTTCTCCTAGCGTGAACCCTAATTTGAAGTGTTCATTCATAAACATATTTTTGTTTGTTTGTGTGCAATTGAAGATTGTGGAGCAAGGAGTGAGGTTTGTCAGAGACTAAGTTCAAGAGATTTGAAATTGTATATGAATAAAAGTAATAACTTCCTTTTAAATGAATTTTTGCACCGAGAGGCGCTCTACAGCCCAGTACGGGGAAGATCTTGTAACGTGATGTAAAGTTAGTAACGTTTGTAACATGTCGGCAAAAAATAATAGTAATAGTGAATATTATGGGAGAGATCTTGTAACATGATGTAAAGTTTGTAAAGTTTGTAACATGTCGGCAAAAAATAATAGTGAAAGTGAATATTATAGGAGAGATCTTGTCACGTGATGTAACGTTTGTAATATTGAAGTAACTAATGTAAAAATTAGTAAATATTTTGTCCGCCTAGGATATGTAAAAAGTAGTAAAGATTTGATCCCTCTCGGTGCTTGATAGAGCCTAGAATTTGGATCTATGCTGGTTGTATCCCAATAGAAGTAGAACCTATCGTTATGTGAGCTTATGTACACCATAACATAGTAAAAGCCTACAATCCATATAAGTGTATGATTTTGTCATCCATGGAAGCTATTTCTAGTGTTAGAAAGAGGCGGAAAGTCCATATTTGGTTTAATTGGGGATCAATAATGACATAGAAGGCTACGGGCTTTTTTCACCTATATTGTGGTCCGACCACCAGCCAAAGGTGGTTAGACAAAAGGTATTGCAAGCTAGTGGTACTTCATTCCATCTCATTTGAATACCACTTGAAAGTATGCAATTGTCAATACTGAATACTTTTGAAAGAAGAATTGTATTCGATATATAATTAAATTTGTAAGAATTTGGAAAAACTTGTGCTTTCTATCTATCAAAGGCCTAATTGCATTTGTATTCAATTTAGAACCATTTAAAAGTCAATAGTAGTGCTATTGTTGGCCCAATAATGGCACAGAAGAAGAAATTTTTGTTGCAGTAAGTCTATATGCAGAGAAAAGTTGCATTGCAGCTATAAAGTACATTGTTTCATATGGTGAAAGTTGCCGCTGAGAAGATTTGAAACTGGAAAATATATAGTTGCTCCAAAAGAAGAATTACAAATACGGATCATCATCTCAAGTATAGCAAATTCCTTAATTCAGCCATCATATATGTAACTTGCAACTGTGTTTGTTTGTAAGTTCTTGTGTATTTTTGGTACTTGCCCGTGTTTTGTAAGTATCAATCAAAAGAAAAGGTTGAATTGCATATTGTATGTGGGTGCATTTTGTGTCTCACCTTTTAAGGTCTAAGTCTACTTTGTAAAGGGTGAAGTTCTAAGAAGCCCTATGAACTATATCTAGAGATAGCATTTTGCTCTGCTTAGACTTCTGCTTTGCACCTGATAGAGGGGGGACATTATGTCAAGCTTCAAGTTTCAAAGCCTCATTCTGAAAACAAGCGAGTTGAGCCATAAAAAATTTCAAAGGTTAGATTCAGTGATGTAGCAACATAGATAGAAGAGAACCATTTACAGAGTACTCATGTGTTTTGTGTCTTGCTGTGACAACTCCGGACTCTCCTCTCTTCCATAGTTCTCATGTGTTTTGTGTCTAGTTGTGACACCTTGAGACTCTCCTCTCCTCACCATGTTACTAGCAAGGGGAAAATGAAGATTGTCAGTGACAAGCAAGATAGAACAAGCAAGTGTGTGAACAGATATGTTCGACTGAGCTCTAGAGTTAGTGGTCTTCCTAAAACCATTGGTATCGAGAGCACCTTCATTTAGCAGAAGCCAATGCAAGACTCTAGCTAACTTACTTGGTAAAAGATTGTCAAGCTATAAATGTTCAACAAGCAGTTGTTCACTTCCTGTTTCCACTCTCCAGATGGTCCGTGGTCAACAATTCAGCAGAAGACTTCAGCCTCTTGTTGCTTTTGCTAAAGAATCTCTGAGCCTTCATGCCAAGTTCTAGACATAACCTTTGAGCCTTCGCGCCAAGTTCAAGAGTTGGTGGTCAGCCTTAAACCACCCACATAGTAGAAGATTTCAGCTTTTGCTAGCCAATTTGGTTGGTGGTCAGCCAAAACCACCCCTTTATAAAGCTCTTGTATTTAGTATAATATAGTGCAAGCTTCTGCTAACATGTTTGACATAGTGGTTTGTCAAGCCTTTTATTTAGTTCTCTTCTTTTTCTTGGACTCAAATACACCCTTTGAATTAAGGGGGGAATTGTTGGGAATCTAATCCTTAAGGTTAGCATATTCCCGTATTATTGCATTATTATTATTATTATTCACCCTATTCATGGGAAAAGGAACTTATGAGTCTAAGAGCAAACCAAGAGTCACCTAGGAGTCCAAGAGGCCACTTGGAATATAAACCCCAAGGGTCACTTCTCATTGTATATATGTGCATTAATTAATGAGAAGAAGGTGTGATTTGATGCCAATCTTTTGTGTCTTTATGGTTAATTGCCTATTTTCCCAATTGGGCATCTTACAACTGGAAATGCTCAACGTAATCCTCCAATTTTTATTCTTCCTTCTGGGACACTTTGAAGATTTTCTTCTCTCAATTGTTGTGATTTGTTGTAATCCTAGTACTTTTCGAGAAAATTCTACTTCATATCATCCCATGAGGTTATGGTATTATCACTGATGCCCACGAACCACCTTAATGTTGTCCCCTTCAAAGTAGAAGGAAATAGCTTCAATTTCTTAAGGTTTGTGGTGTAGTCATAGCTTCGGCATAAAACATTGAACTAAAAAAGAAATGTGTTAGCATCTTCAACAGTTGTACCATGAAAATTGGGAAGGGATGATATGGAAAGAGGCTTAAATGGTGCATTTTCATGAGTGTTAGCAATTGGAAATTTAATCGTAGATGTTAGGGTGGTCATGTTTTCCCACAACCTCCAGCAATCTTTTGGGAACCCATAATCAATATGCACTCACTATGGTGAATCAAGATCCTTTTGTTCTGGCGTAGGTGGTTTAACTGCACTTCCTTGGTCTAGTACAAGAATTGGCATCTCAAAAGATGATTCACATGTATGGTCTAAGCCTTGATGTTCAAGTGTTGGCTCCCTTGTTTCGTGTTGTCCTTTTCTCATAATTTGGAACTCAACTTATGTTACTGCAAAGGATCTTGTTTATGGAAAGGATTATAGGTCGATCTCTTCCTGTGGTATTGGTGCCCCTATATATACTTGTCCTTCTATCAATTCCCTGAGCTTGGCTCATGCTGCTACAGACGACTTGGCTTGAGAAGAAGACTGAAGATTGGCTCCTGCTTGAGATGCCACCCTAATGGCGTTACGAGATATTGCTTATGTTTCTGATTTTGAGATGATTCCATGCATGTAAGTTACTCGACCTTGATCTCGACCCCTTATACCTGCAAATTTTTTAGTATTTGGAGGTATTAATTTTCTTTTAGGATTAACAGTTCTATTCACGCATCCTAAGTGTTCTGATATTGGTGAGACAAAAGTCTACCACATAAATTTCACTATTTAAATTGGTGGTAGATGTGTAGGTTCTTACCTTATGTCTTTATTGCTCAAGCCTCAACAAAACCATAAACACTCCAAAACATCCTCTACATGCTATAACATTAGTGAGAAGGGAGTCCACCACATAAATCTCACTACAAAGATTGGTGGAGGAAGTGTAGGTTCTTACCTTCCATCTTTATTGCTCATGACTTAATAGGACCATAAATGATGCAACTAAAACCAATGCTAGGTTTGTACTTTTGCGCACTAAAATACCTCCCCGACAAAATGCCAAAATGTTGGTTCCTTTAATTGTATTTTAAAACAACTAATTATCCCTTTACATTAATTGTCAACCCATGCTACCTCTTATTATTTGAAGGTTATCATGCAAGATCTATGCAAGCAACAATTTCCTTTTTAGCTCTTATTGTCTATATGCTCACATAAATGGAATTGAAAGCATGCTAATTAAAACACTCTTGGTGTAAATAAAATCAATCTGTTGAATTGAAAATACACACAATTGTAAAATGCACACTAGTAGAAATAAAGGAACACTTGCATACAACAAATGCACACTTCGGAATAAAAAACACATCTTCTATATGAAAGAGATGCTTATACTCAATAAATAATAACATAGTGTTAATGGAGTGCAGAGTAACAATAATGATTATAATGAAAAATAATACAATAACAACTAACAACTCAAAACTGATTAAAAAATAAACTACTCAAAAACTATCTATTAAAAAATAACTAATACAACAACAACATCTACTCAGGGAAACAGGTTCCTTCCTCCTCTAACTAGGGTTGTTGAAACAACTGAAGATATACACGTTAATGATATATAGAAACCAACATACTCCTTTCATTACCAAACTCAAGAAAGTTGCAATCAAGTTACAATACTTGTTATGTTTGTAATTTCCTTCTTGCATAAATCTTTCTTTCAGGAAGACCATCCTTTTATAAATTTGTTAATGGTATTCTCAGAAAATGAAATATCGGAACGACCTTGAGAATATTCGATTCTTAAGACGTTCCTAAAAATAATCAGGATAACACTAAACCATACATTCTTCAAGTTGTTACAACCGATTACTATTAAAATGTTTTTATTGATCCATCGAATCATTGTGACAGTTAAGCTACTTCCCTCATGGAGGGAGTGACTAAAAAAGGCCACATATATCCCTTGAAGATGTGTTTGCCACTATCCACGAGTATTAGTCGTAAACCAAATACAAGTGGCAATAAGGAGTTATACTAGAGTAATCGACAACCATACTCATTTAGGATTAGCATGATCATAATTGTGAAGGAGTAACAACAACTATAATCATTCAAGAATAACATCATCGTGACTCTGAAGGAGTAACAACAACCAATTTGATTCAACTTGCTAGTAGAGATTCTACACAAACACTTTGTGAGTAGTCTTAATCAGTTGCTAAACCCTTTAATAACCTTATCATTCGTTAAAATAAAATGGTATACAAATAAAGCTATACCTCAAGTTAAATCACAAGATCATAAGTGATATGGCATCAAAAGGATGGAAAAGAGACTCTGATATCTTCAAAATGAGGAAAAACGATAACAAAATAGGTACATTTCCTAGACCCAACAACATGAAACAAATTTTCATCCATAAAACTATCATCAACTTGAGCATTCTCACATTCATTATTAAGTCTACAAAGGAAGTCAACTACGTGATTTTCTATTCCTGGTTTGTCCAAAACTGTGATGTTAAACTCTTGTAGCAGCAATAACTACCTTGTAATCATGTCCTTTGTGATTAGATTATTCTTGAGATATCAGATAGCAAAGTGGCCAATATGGATAAAAACTTCATAACGTGTGATACAATGTCTAGATTTATTAATTGCATATACTAACGCAATGGACTCTTTCTCATTCACAGTATAATTCAATTCAGCACGAGCTAGATTTTTGCATATGAAATGAATAGCATGGGTTAACAGATTTTCCTTTGGTCTAAAATCACTCCTATGGTTGAGTCTTATGACTTCGTGGATATATGGAAAGGAAGGCTCCAATTCAGACCTCACAACATTGGGGTCGAGGAAATTTGTTCCTTGAGTACATCAAAGGCATGTTGGCATTCATTGTTCCAATAGAAATCAACTTCTTTTGCTAACAATTTGAACAATGGCAAGGCTATCTTAGTGAAAATTTCTATGAATCATTAGTAGTAGCCTACATGGCCCAAAAAACTTTAGACCTCTTTTAGATTGGTTGGGGGTGGCATTGTGACAATCACCTCTGTGTTGACGAGATCTACCTATATTCTTGCAGCAGACACATGATGACCCAATACAATTCCCTCAATCAATATCATGAAACAGTTTTCATTGCTAAATGCCAAATTTGACTCTCTACGCCTCTTTAGATTTTTCTTGAGATTAGTTAAAGCTTCAACAATAGAATCACCAAATGTAGTCAAATCATTCATGTACACTTCCATTCAATCATGTAGTAAGTTAGAGAAAATACCAAGTATTGCGTGCTAGAAATTAGTTGGTGCATTACATAAACCAAAGGATAATACCTTGTAAGCATAAGTTCCACATGGGCATGTAAAAGTTGTCTTGTCCTGGTCCTCGGGAGCAATCCATATCTGGTTATAATAGTTGAATCCATCCAAGAAAGAAAATTATTTATTTCCTACTAATGCGTCCAAAACTTGATCTATAAAAAGTAGGGGAAAGTAATATTTCAAGGTTTCCTTATTCAGTTTCCTATAATCAATGCATACTCGTCATTTTCCATTCTTTTTAGGAACGATAAATAAAGGAGATGCCCGCCAATTGTCGAAAATGGGATAAATGAAACCTACATTTAGTAATTTCCGCAATTCTTCTTTTATTATTTCCTTTAGTGACAGGCACATTCTTATTTGTGGTTGTCTAATTGGTCTAGCATTTTCTTGAATGTAAATACGATGAGTGCAAGTATCCGGGTGGATGTCTCTCATATTGATAGATTCCCTTGCAAAAGTATCAAAATACTCCCTCAAAACCTGAATTTATTGTTCTTCTTATAGGCTATCTAAAGCAAATTTAATATTTAGATTCTTCCCAGTGAAGATTTCCATAGTTTTGCTACCGAATTCAGAAATTGAGCAAGTGGGAAATGTTGATAGGAAAGCAAAATCCAATTATTCAGAGGTAGATTCTTCTTGAAAATCTTGTCTTAAGAGATGATCCATAGAAATTTGAGATTGAGAGAATGACTGCCCCCCAAGATATTGTGGGAAATATGGATTAGAAATGTAATGATTTATCATATTTTCATCACTATTTTCCTTAAGCCTCATGGCTTGCGCAATTGTCAAAACAAGCTGATTTGTTTCTTCATCATTGTTGTCCCCATTAAACCATTGGGCACATTCTAGTTTAGGTCCAATTTTTGCGGTGGGGGGGAGGTAAAGTGTAATTTGCTTGGTCTTTGTGCCATGCATGAGTATCATGTTTTCCAGCCAACAACTAATGAAAGCAACTACTATGCCTACCCAAGGCCTTCCTAAAATTAAGGAGTTTTTACCAAATTTTTATTTAGGTTGCAATACATAGATATCTGTCGGATACTCCCTTGACTCAAGTGAGACAATAACATCTTTCAATACACCTTCAAGCCCGATTTTAGAGTTGTTAACTAGTTCAAGCACTATGGGGGTAGGAGAAATATTATAATGTCCCAAACAAGTGAGAGTTTCTAAAGTCATTACTTGTATATCTACTCCCAAATCAATCAAGGTATTTCAATTGAGAGATTATTGATGAAAATAGTGACTACACGATTCCCTAGGTCCACATATTTTTTGGCGATGAGTTGAGCAAACATGAGACTGGCCAATTTCCCTATGACTTGTATAGTTGGTGGCTCTCTTTTTTGTCTTCCTAGCTTTTTAATTGATAGTTCCCAAATCATTTAGCATAAATGGGTATGTCCTTCAAAGCTTGCAGAAAGGGAATTTTCACATAGATATTTTTAAGTTATGTTGCAAAATCAAACTTAAGGGGAGTGATTGATCTTTCTACTTGTATCTTTTATGGGAAAGGAGGTCGGTTAGATTGTGGTGTTTGTGCCTACTGAATGTTTGATTGTAGCGTTGATTGAGATGATTGATTTTGAGCTTGGATCTATGACTGTTTATTGACATTTATTTCAGATTGTAGTAAGAGTTCCATCCTCCTCATTTTCTTGAATGACTACATAATGTTTATGATTTAGAACCTTCCGAGACCTTAAATGAAAATTTTGTAGTGGTATAGGTGCAATAATGTAAGTGGGAAAGGTTTGAATGTCAGTGTTATAGGCAAGTTGGAATGTTTTATTGTTATTGGGATTTGGAATGGGTTGGGCAAGGATTTGCATTGGTCATGGAGGATTTTAAGGAGCATGCAATTGTAATTGTAGTGGCTGACTAATCTATTGTTGAGGAAATTATGGGGGATATGCGGGATAAAGTGTGTTGCTACAAGAAATGAGTGTTCCACAACAATTGTTTGTGTTGCAAAATGAGGAAATTCATCATGCCATCATAAGATGTCCCATGCCAACCTTGTTCCAAGGTTGATATGGGGCATTCTAAGGTGGCCAAGGGTGCCATGGCATTGAAGTGTTCCATGCCTGATTATAATAATAATGAAATTATGGAATGGAATTTTGCATCATACCTATATACCAAGGTTTCCATGGTCGTTAAGGTGCCATTGCATAAAGTGAACATGTAGCCTCTTGCTCTCCCTGAAATGTCACTTTTCCAATTGGTAAGGAGAGACAACTCTTAGCGGGACTATCTAGATCACAAATGCCACAGATTCCAACGATATCCACTGATCACTCTCTCAAAGGATGTTTTTTCCTGCACTTCAGGCAAAATATGTCCAGGGCTTTCTCCACTTCATCCTTCTTTTAAACATGCGAAACATCAAGCTGAGAACCCAAGGAACTAATGATATGAGTTTTAAAATTTTCAAACAGATTACCGATCTCATCCCTTGTAAATCTTGATCCTCAATAAGATTTCACAAATATGGAAGTAGCATCTCTAAGACTCCTTACAGTCTTTGCATTTCCTCTAGAATATATTCTACATAAATCACATATTTCATCATATGACTACTAAGAGATATCCCCTAATCCCAATAGATGTAGGACCTATAAAGGTTCATCTCAGATCCCTTTGAGCATAATTGTTCTCAATGTCTCTTTACCCAGTTGTCCTTATCTTGATCGATGAAGATTGTATTGGAATCATTCCGCATAGTCCTCCAAACATTTGTCTTCATTTTGTGTCATCTGGAATATCTCCTCTCTAAGGTACCTGACCTTGCAATAGTCTTGGTATTTTATCAAAAACACTTTTTTCATATCCTCCCAGGTTTGAATACTATTCCTACCAAGGCCCATAAACAATCTGAGTGTTGTACTTCTTAAGGTAACAGGTAACAATTTAAACTTCTGTCCATTAGTTTAGTATTCACAAATCCTACAAAACACATCAAATTCAAATAAGAATGCATCAGAGTCTTCACTTTATATCCCATGAAAGTTTGGTAGGGGAGATGGAGGTATATTCTTCATGCGTGCTATTCCACCAGGATTCTTAATAGGGAACTCAAAGATGAATGTTTCCTCTTGAGTAGAGCATGTACCCTCTTCGTTTTCCATTTCTTCTCCCCTGAACAAATTGAACATTATTTTGGGTGGTGAAAATGCATGTTCAACAACTACCCTGAATCCCTCTTTCAGTTACCTCACAAGTTCTCCAACCATGATTGATTTTGTTGTAGGTTCTCTTAGATTGGATGGAGGATCCACAATTGCAACTATATTTGACCTGTGTTCAATTACTTCTTTTGAATTAGGTGTTATTTCAAGTGCTAACACTTGAGTCTTTCGTTTAGCTTCCCCTATAGAAATTTCCATTATATGTTTCCCAACCAACGAGAGAGTAGATGTGGGAGTTTTCACACTCCTACCAAAGGAAAATTTTAGAATTTCTTTACTTTTGCTCTTAAGAAACCTACCTTTAATATCTCTATCCCTATTCATGCACTGCTATCATATTTCAAAAATGCAACAAAACAACACTAAAATTCAATTACAAATTCTCACCTTCATGCTTTATGAAATCTAGTATTGGGGCACTACACAAAACCAAAATAAAAGTCAATATGAAAGAAACTGAACTAAAACAAAGTAAATAAAGAAAACATACCAACACAAAAAGTCTTGGGGAAACCCACTTAAGTATGTGTCGAGCTATTACACCACAGAAATCCCATGGTGAGGTTGTCTTTGCATCTTACTGTTTCTCCTCCTTCGAGTTTGAAATGTTGGACTACTGCAAAACAACACGAAATAATTTGCACATTGGTACTACACCTTTAGCACCTCCCTAGCAATGTCTCCAAAATATCAGTCAAATTATAAGGTAATAATTTATGATAAATTTATCACCAATCCAAGTTTGTAAATTTACGAGGTGCAAGGTAAAGTATATGCAAAGATAAGGCCTAAAGTGCTTCAAAAACTATGAAGCACTTGAGTTGTTTTTTATCTTGTAGATAAAAAGAAAATTAATTTATCCTAAGATATTATTCAATATTGGTTGCATTCCATTATGAGATCCTAAGGTATAAATGCAAGTTGATTCATATATACCGATGATCAACAATACTATGTGAATCCCAATTTAATGGAGTATATCAATGCTTAGAAAAACATATCATTATACCAAACCAGGAAGATAACAAGTAACTACAATCATGAACCCCTAAGATCAATTTTATCCAACTATGAATTGTTACATTAGAAGTCTAGGTTAGCATGCATAGCTAACAATACTTTGCAAGTTTTTCTTTTAGTTGTTATCAATTCAAGAATGCAGGAAGAAAAGCTCCTAATTCATCACACCAAACCAAATATTGATTCTATCCTAATAAAATGTAAAACTTATGTCAAATGGTATTCTACAGTAAATATGCATTGCAAAAATACATCCTACAAGAAATCAAACATTACAGGAACATAGTATATCATTTACAGCAAGCTAAAACACACTCGCGCTTAAGAAATAAACTAATACACATGCACACCACTCTGCAAACAAATAATAAACACAAAATGGCATTGTTTATGAGAGGAATGGGGCCCTCCCTTCTCCCATAAACATGCTTGCTACTTCTAATTAAAACTCATAAATAACAATGATAAGAAATTGTTTTCAATTAATCATAATAACATAATACATTAAGTATGAATCCCTGCTCCTGTCTGATCTCCAAGTATAAAAGCTTAACCTCCTACTTACAAATCAATTGGAATTTATACATGTTACATTGCACAAACAACGTGTTGTAGGAATAGCGTTGTAGGAATGTGTTACAAGAATAGTTGCAAGAATTACATTGCCATATTACAATGGAAAACTATCTAAAGCTAACTTTTGAGTAGGACGTTACATCAAGAGATCATGCTGGATAAACATAGTAAAAGAAATGGTTTATCTTCGTCATTATATTTCATGACTAAAGGCATGGAATCTCTCCTTAGTATTTCGTGTTGTAGGAATGGTGAATAGAACCAAATATCTCAAGTTGGCGGTTTCATGGTGATGATTTAGGTTGATATGGACAACACATCACCATCTTTATATGATTTCCTATGAGATCCATATTCCCTTTTTTATTCATGAAGATCATAGGTACTCTAAACAATGAGGGCACTACCAGAAATGGACAGTTACTACCATAACCTATTAAAAGAACCAAATCTTGTAACCTCATCAACCATAACAACTTAATATTCAATTTATTTAAAATAAGTAAATAAATTATGAGCATATGCAAGGTTTTGTACCTCTGAACTCGAGATGACACTTCATAGGAAAAATATGGATTATGGAGTTATTAGAAGTGGCAAAATAGGGTAGCTTATAGGAAAAATGGCCAAAATGAGGGTTCACATATACTCCCAAAATCATCAAAACACAGACCCTATAATTACCTTGTTACTCTTAGGACCATTGTTGGGTAGTGTTGTAATAGTGAAACCAATATTTTGTTTTTCTTTGCTGATTTTAGAAAAATATTTGACACGGTGCTTTAACTAACCTTTGGAATAGAATATAAGAGCTAAAAGTCTCTTTCAAGATAAGAGTTGTTGCAATAAGGTTGTACGTGAAGGTTATTGCCAAGTTTAGGAACTCTTAGGGTCGGTTAGAAAAAAATAATTGTTATATAAGAGTCAAGCAAGGTTTTCCCATGTCCCCTACCCTTTTTGGTATGTACAATGATCAACTAGAGGGTTGTTGGGAATATGAGGTTGTGTTGGCACAACTTTGGTTGATACAGTCATCATCCTTCTTCTCTAAGTTGATGATGTCGTTCTTATGGCGAGGAGTCCATATGATCTTTATAAGCAACTAAAAATTATCAAGTAATTTTGCTCTAGTATGAGTATGATTGTTAGCATTGATAAAACAAGGGTTATGATAATCAAATCCCAAAAAATCACTTATGCTAATTTCATGTATGACAACAACAAATTCAAGAAAGTAACTTCATACAAATATCTCGTAACTGATCTTCTTCATAAGCTTAAGTGCAACTATAACACTGAGAAAATTATTAATGGAGAGTGGAAATCTTGTCATGGACTTGAAAATAGTTCTAAATCAACATACCTCTTGCTTTGGGATGGAATAATTTTGGAAAAGAAGATAAATTTGTATTCACCTTTTGAATTTGACAATTCCGAAATCGTATCAAAACTTTTCCGATGATTGGCAAATTTTTGGAAGTACTTGGTGTTTTATTCACCTACTTCAATCTAGGGGGGCGACACTTTAGGTGCCTGTCTTGTTCTTTATCTAGTAGAAGTTTGGCATGAATTGCTTCTAGTTTAAGCTCGCTTAGATTAGATTAGGATAAAATAACACGCGAGACAAATTTTCAGAGGCTCTACATCAATCCACCCCATAAAATTAAATTTACTGAAAAATAACCTACTAAAGTATCACATCTGGCACTGCCCCCCAAGCTTCTCTACTGCTCAAAATCAGATTAAGGCCCCCTCTAATGATAAGGTTCTCCACCCTGATACACTGATTAGAAAAGAAAGATTCCCAATGCTCCTAACTTCTAGAATAAGAACCATAAATGTTCAAGATAGACACAATATATCACAAGCTTTCGACAAAAACTTCAGTGAGTAGACCTGATGCCAAAGTGAACGTATTAGAAAGAGTAACATCCTCACACCAACTAGTTATTAAATCCCTCGATAGTCCAATTGAATCATGCACAACGAAATTCCAATCTCTCAATACTTTACATAATTCACGAATAATATTATAACATGACCCCATGGATTCTTGAATAAGCACAGTTGGCGATTTTTTCCAACTTGACAAGTTACTTCAAGGACATTTTTTTTACCATTCCCCCGAGGCCACGGGCATTAATGGACATAATCTTCATGAAAAAGGAGGTCATGGGGTTTGTCCTGCTCTAAGGACCCCATTTATTAGTCTTTTGCCTTGGTTGATGTCATAAATGGCTTGTACTTGGGCTCATTTAATTGACGATTCTGTCCAACAAGTTGTCTGTCGACCTCTCCCAAAGAGTCCAATTGTAAGCTTTTAGAAGGTTCGTAGATGGTGTTTTGAGCTTTCTTAGATCATAAGATATAGTGGCTACCTACCCTAGGTTCACTAGATGAAGGAATCAAATGGGGCATGCCTAGTTTATTTACCCCCGAAAAAGTATCAAAGACAACATCATTTGACAAATTCATCCTAAATGCATCCTAATGTCTTTTACAAGGGCTACCCATATCCTTCCCATGCTTAGAAGGATCACCTTTGTTCCCATTCATACAAGAAGATGAGAGCGAGCATGAGGGTGAGTGGACAAAATTACCAGTATCCAATGTAACCACCAAGTCTACCACCTTCCTTGGAGAAGAGTCCAAAGGAGAGCTGAAAACAAGATCCATAGAAGAATCTCAAAGAGTACCAAGAGAGGGTCAATTCCCAACAATGAGAGGAATAGGGTAAAATTGTGCATCTGAAGAATAGTTGGAATTATACAATCATTTATAATAGAAGTGGTCCTCAAGCCTGCCTCCTTATGCTCCTTCAAAACTGCAACCTTTGCCTCCATATACATAGACTAACTCAAAGAATCGAATGGTCCCTGAACATTCTTTTTCCACCACACTTTTTTAATCAATGGTTTTTCACAATCACTAAGAAGAATCCCATATAAATGGAATATAGAACAATTAAAGGGTTTGTTGACATAATCAGGTAATTGCAAGTAGATATTTTCCCCAACTTTAAGTCATATAGGTTCATATCCCTTTTCCCACATCCACTTTCACAAGAATTATTCATGGCTATCGATCTATACCATTTAGACAAATATATGGCGTCAATGAGAATCATCTTCCCCATTTGATTCCCTAAAGCATTCAAAGATTGTGTTGTCCATAATTCCATTGAAAGACCAGGTAACTTGATCTAGATAGGAGTATTGGTCATATGTTCATCGACAACATCAAATAGGGGATCCCATGGCTTAATTGGAATATAAGACCCATCCATAAACCAAACATCCTTTAACAGAGAAACCACATCAACCCCCAACCTAAAGATAAACCCCAACCAACTTGTGGATAGTAAATGAGCAATTGGTGTATAACCAAGACCTGGACCCCATCACACTTCCATTTAGCTTGGTAAATTATCCATGCCAACCTGTCGACCCATGAACTTAACAACTAGTGTGTGACCATATAAGTCTAGTACTTGAGACTTATCAATATCCTTGTTAACTACTAACGAAACCTCGCCTCCATGATATTTGATAACATGAATTTTCTTCTTCCTATAGTAGGCAAGTTCCTCCTTACCACTAGAACTTCCTCGATTAGCTACATGTACCTCCAAGTTATCACACCCAACACCATTCCCAGTTGCAGGAGGTCATTTCTCTTGGTAGAAATCTCCTAAAATTGGGTGAAAGGGTCAAGCGATAAAGCAATGGTTCAATATGAGTGTAGACCAAAGTTAGCACCCAACGATAAATCTGGACTTGAGCCAACTGGATCAACCCCCATTGTGGAGGGAATTGTGCATAGACTTTTAGAACCTAGGTAAGGTAACGTACATGACAACCCTACCCCCAAATCTAACCTATTGCTAGAAAAGGGTGCCATTGGAGAACGATCATTAAGTCTGACAACTTCCCTTGAGCTAACCTCATAGAAATCTAGGATATGGTACAAAGACTCCACTAGGGTAATTATATTTCGCAATGAACAAAAAAAATTGATCCTCTGACACCAAATCATTTAAGTAATCAACAAGTTGTACATCCTCGTCCATTGTGTATATCTCCACCTTGTTAGGTCCTCCCTCCTTAAACTGTTAACAATTCGTCAGCCTTAGAGTCCATCCTCCTAATTAATCCACTACTTACAATAACAAAATTCGTTTAACATGTCTTAGGTGGAGGATGAAGCTAAGACGTTGATTTAGCAACAAGGATGGAAAAGTGTCGAGCAATTGAACATTGGTGGAGGATTGGGGTATATCATTGAATTGTAGAGATGACATATCCATTTGAAGGTAGAGCTTGATAGTCTGATATGGTCACATAATAAGGTAGAGGGAACCTATATGACTAAATTGGGTTACGACTTGATAATGGACTTTGAGGATCAAGATGAATGTTGGTGGTGGTCTCCAATTTAAGGTTAAAGCTCCAAAAAAGACAGAAATGTTTGTGGCTCACCTTGTTGACAATAATTCCTACTTGGGAATACTTACAAAATAAGCAAGAATAGGGTCTAGGTATATGCTATATGTGCAAGTAGTAAAGTGAGGATGTCTCTCATCTTTTCAATAAATGTACATTTTGGAAGGATGTAGCAAGTTGGCTTGATATAAAATATATCTAGCAGTGTGACACAGTGGAAGAAGGATTACACACTTGGTTTCAACATGAAAGTCTATCGTCCGGTACCGTATCTAACTATATGGAGTCTCCAGTTGTGACAAAATGCTTCGTTATTTGAGGGACATGCTATTCATACTTTTCAATTAACTTCAAATATTTTCACTCCTGCATAGGTCTATAAATCATAGGTCAAATAAAAAAGGGAAATAATTATTGGGACACCAGACATTGACCGATCGCAACCATGGGCAATCTTCGATGGGGCATACCAGATGGAGCATAAAGGAGGACTTGGGGGTATTATATTTTTTCTTGAGGATCATTACATCCAACTTATGCTAAACATGGGAGAAGGCACTAACAACTAGGATGAACTACTTGCTCTCTGAGCTATTATGCATGTGGCTCATCAATGACATATAAGGCATCTTAAGGTATACGAGGACTCACTATTGGCAATTAAATGGATGAACCAAATACAAAAGATCAGGGATACCGGTCTTCCATAATTTGGCAAATGAATTGAAAAATGCTATCTGTCTGTTCAAGAAGATAACATTCACACAAATATATAGAGAGGTGAATCAAGATGCATACCTTTTTTTTCCACAGAAAAAATAAAAAAATCATAAACTTCTATTCAAAAGTATAAAAGATTACATTCTTCATATGTGTCAATACTTTCAGCATTGACCATCACTCAAAAACCATTAATTTGTTCATATAAGAAGTAACATTTATATTACATAATAACAAAGATCATAATTCAAATATATAGCTTAACACAAACTAAAGCTTTAAAAGGCAGATTGGGTAGCAATATTATTCTACACATATGATTCGTCAAAACTATGAATCAAAGTTTTGTCTTAAAATATCTTCAAAAAAAGTCTGGTATGACAACATCCTGTCAAATCTTTAACCAAAAGAACACACAACATTAGAAAGATAGTGTAGACTTAGATGACACATAATGTTTGAATTCATAGATCTTCCATATTCCCTCCTGCAAAAGTGTACCAGCTTTTTCTAATTCATCATCCAAAGCATTCCTTTCTCTGAAAATATGCCTGAGTTCCAAAAATTCCATATACTTAAAATACCTTAGAACCTCATTCAACAGAGGGGTCAACTGTATATTGTGAATCCTATTCTGGCCTAAAACCCATTTATTAATTATTTGAGAATCTCCAAAGATTTGAATCTTATTAATATGCAACTCATGAGCCCATCTAAGGAGAAACTTTAAACCACTAAGCTCATCAAAATTATTAGTGCCTTCACCAAGTAAAGCTTTGAACTTATACTAGTGATCCTATTATAAGAAAATGAGCCCTCTTCTCCACAATATCTCTGTTCCCCAATAGCAGCCCCATCAAAATAGCCCCAAGGAAAAGTTTTATCTGTAAATTCCTTAGAAACTAATCTGGTTTTTATAGAAATATTATCTTGTGAAATGGATCGCAAGGTCCCCAAACTTTGAAGAGTAACTTGTATATGTAATAAAAGTTTATCCTCAAAACAACAAAGATTTATGGCTATCCATATATACCATAAAACAATTAAAGGAAGAGATCTCTAATCCTTTAATTCCTCTTTGGAACACCAGCTTTTAAGACACATCTCCACAGGATCACCTACCCATAGGTTTTTCAATTTAAGATTACTTTCAATTTCAAACCAGACAGATTTAGTATAAATGCACTCCACTCCCAAATGTAAATTAGATTCTTCAGCTTCCTTGCACAAGTAACATCTTCGAGGACCTTCCCTTCCTTTTTTTGCGCAAAGTATCCCATGTTAAATATTTGTTTGAGAGTAAAAACCACATAAAAATCTTTGAATTCAAGGGGCATTTGAATTTCCAAACCTCTTTCCACCACAAATTAACTCTTGATCTTTGCTTTCCTTAATAAACTATGTGTATCCTTCGTTTGGTGTATATTTACCTATTTTAGAATAGATCCAAACAAGCTCATCTTCATTCCCAGATAACCTGATATTACAGGATTTCAAAATAGGAATGGAATCCTTCCAAATCATTCCATATTGTACATCCACTATTCTAACATACTCCGAAGAGAGCCCTTGATCTAGAAAGGTAGAGATCCCGGGACTAACAATATCTTTCATAAAACAATATCCATGATTATGTAAACAATCAACAAACTACGAAGGAAGTAAGTGTCTCCATTTACAACCTACCCATGGATCAATACCAATTCTAACAACAGCCCCATTCCCAGTCTTATCCACAATATCTTCTTTAATAAGGTCAAATGATTGTAACACTGCTTTCCAGCAAATAGAAATATCCCTTTGACTTTTAGAGGAACTTCTAATCCAATAAAAAAGAGACATAGGTTGAATATACTTCTGCATAGCAATCTGTACCCTTAAACCAGATCCATGAAAGATATTCCATGCAAATTTGGAAGCAAGAGCTTTTGAAAAAATAATAGGAAATTTTAATCCCCAACCACCAAAAGCCTTAGGTCGCACCATAATTTTCCATGACATCCAGGCTAAAAATTGTTGCTCAAGCCTAATAGACCATAAAAAACTTAAAATAAATCTTCTTAATTTTTTCAATGATACCCAAGGGAATCCAGAAATGCATACAGTAGACAGGAATTGCGTTAAGAACAATTTTAATCCATACCAACTAACCACCTTTAGACAACCATCTATGGGTCCAATTTTTAATATGATTCTCACATTTGACCACTAACCGGACCCAGTCCTTAACAAAATATATGCAAGGTTTTACTCTGAAACCTAAATACTTCAAACCCACCTTAATCTTAGCTAACGAAAAAGGAAAAACATTCCCGAGGACATATACTTCAAGCACATCCAGGCTACATATAGTAAATTTGATTTTTCTTCGTTTATCATCATCCCTGATGCCCTACAGAAACAACTTAAACATCAGGTAATGTCAATAATGCCTTACCAAATCCATCAATAGTCATGATAATATCGTTAACAAAAAGCACATGTGACAGAAAAAATCTCGTTCCCAAAAAAAAACCCAGTAAAATCTCCATGATCCCGAGCAATAAGAATTGCTCTACCAAGTCCTTCAACAAGAATGACAAACAAAAGCAATGCTAAAGGGCATCCTTGTTGAAGACCACGGCTAGGCCTAAAAGAGGAAGAAGCAACTCCATTTATAAGTATCGCAAGGGATACAGAGAAAAGACTTCCTATCACCCAAGATATGAAAGGAACATCGTGGCCCATATGAGATAGAACAACCCTCAGATAAGTCCAATTAACCACGTCATAAGCCTTAGAAAAGGTTGATTTTTACAACCATTGCCTTAAGATACTTATATTACTATGAATAATATGCAACCCTTCATGTACCACCCCCACAGCATCATGGATCTGCCTCCCAAGAAGAAACCCAAATTGCTCCCCATAAATATAGTGACTTAAAACCTTCTTAATTATAGTAGAAATAACTTTTCCAAATAATCTTGTAGATGCAGTTGCATAACGAAATAGGCCAAGTCCTCGAAAGACATAGGAGAATCGGATTCATGGATTAAAGCAATCAAAGTAATGTTGAATACAACAGGTATTTTTCCACTCATCCTAGATACTTCAACAACCTTTAATAAATCTGGTCCTTGTAAAACTCAACAGGAATCCCATCCGGGCACGGGCCTGGGCTCTTGTCATTCTTACAAAGGGTTAAAACAACTTGTAGTTCTTTAATAGTAACCATAGACATAAGATCATCATTTTCCTTAGCAAAAACATACGAGGGAAAATTTTGAGCAATCTTCATGATGTCGGGTAAAGATAGGTTGTTATCATCTTTGAAAAGAGTCTCAAAATGATTAACCACAGCTGTAGCTATATTGTCAAAACCTTCGACCATAATTCCATTGTCATCAACAATCTTCTAGATAGAGTTAACATTATGCCTGTAATTTGCAAATTTATGAAAAAAAGAGGTATTTTCATTGCCACAAGTAAGCCACAGAGAACGACTTTTCTATCTAGCTTCATTCTCAAGGTGTAAAAGAATCTTCCTTCTGCAAGCTTCCAAAACTAACAAATACGCCTTAGCCTCCTCAGATAAAAACCCAAACCCCACATGGTTAAAAGAATCCACCAACTGATGCTCAATAATCTTTAAATCCTTCTCATCCTTATCTTTTTTTCTGAACAAACCAACGAATGGAAACATATTTGATATATGTTGAATTTTCAGCAAAATGAGTAGAAGGAGAAATGAGAGAATTGTCCTCATAAACTTTCCACAAATCATTCAACAAAGAAACAAAACTCTCGTCATTTAACCAATTAGGATTAAACTTGAATGGACAATGTAGCTTTCATTGACCATGTTTTATCATAAGCATCACCGGATAATGGTTTGAGTCTCCACCATGTCCAACCCATTGACGAAATCTAAAATTATTTTCCATCATATCTTCAGAGACAAGAAATCTATCAAGTCTTTTACAGATTCTGTCAAGACCAACCCTTCTATTAGACCAGGTAGGAAACAATTGAGTAGGTTCAATATTAAATAATTCATGCTCAACCAATTTCATAACAAAGAAATCAAATAGATTATCCACACGAGCCTTGAGACCCCAACTCTCAGCATTCCCCATTAGAAAAGTTCAAATCCCTACCTAAAATAAGATTCGTCTTCTCTAAACAAACTTTAGACAAAAGGTTGTTCCAAAAAACGTCACGCTCCCGGTATAGACCATATATATTAACAAATCAGAAATTCAACTCTAATTCAATAGAGTAAAGGGAGATACCAATACCAGAACAAACCGCCTAAACATTCTTGAAGAGAAAACAATTAACTTTCCATCCTAGTAATAACCCACCTGATTTTCCTTTAACATCCACAAATTCAAACTTCCAATCCTTAATCAATTTCTCCAACTCCGAAACAATAATAAAATCATCACATGTGCTTTCATGTAAAACAAAACATATGAATTATGAACCTCAATCAACCTCCCAAGTGCTACTTTTTTGGCCAAACTAGATAAACCCCGATAGTTAAGAGATAAAACAAGCATTACAACACTTTCTTAGAGTCTTCCCTTGCTCTAAGCACCCCAGAAAGTCGACCAAGATTACAAACGGTCCCCGCAGAACCCAAAGGTTTCTTAAACGCACAAGAATCCTTCAAAAGAAAATTACCAGTAATATTCATAAATTAAAGAGGACTCCCAACAACCTCGTGGTTACCAAACAAAGGCTCTTTGAGCATGATGTAAACAAATATCCATCCGATTTAGTTAAATATGTATCCTTAATAGGTGAGACAAACCCTAAGCCCCCCATACTTAGGTTTATTTTAGGATTAATCTTATACAAAGGCTTTGACACAATATCAAAATCACAATTAACATAACCACCTCCCAAAAGAAAACAAGCGGGATCCCCCAAATCCCGACAAAACATTCCAAGCCCATGATCAATAAAGGAATCAGGAGTAAAACAGAGCAATTTTAAAGGCTCAATGCCCACACCTAGATTAGGTAATACAGAAACCCCACAGAGGCCTTCATGTTCAGGATCCTTCTGCGCAACTGTCTTAAGAAAAACCTGCTTGTCCTCCAAAATACCATCGTCCATACAATTATTAAAACAAGCAACATTTGCGCAAGGAACCAACTTGTCCGCCTTCACCTGCCATTGTTTAACATGCTTTTTATCCCATAATTTTCTGTTAAAATTCAAATCACATCGTGCAATCACATGACCATATTTATGACAACGATTACAGCGGAAAGGAACCCTCATGTAATCCAAGGGCTAATGATAAACCTTGTTACCCCATTAAATCATGATATCCTCTGCCCGACCATCACGTAAATCAAGATTAACTAAAATCTTTCCCATACACATCACACCAAAATGAACAAAGGACATATCCACTTCCACAAAAGAACCCAAAGAATCCCCAACCAACTTGAAATTTTTTATAAACCATAATTTGAAAGGCAGATGGGGTAGTTTAACCCAAATGGGCATGTTATAATACCTTTCAGAACGTGGGTTGAATAAGGGAGTCCAACACTTTAGAAATAATGCAACACCATCCCATTTCCACGAACCAACGAGTATTTTTGCCGCATCCGAAGAATGTTGGAATTTGAAAGCCAACTAACCCCGAAGAAACACATAACCCACTAGAACTGCCTCGACATACTCCAACCAAGTACATTTCACCCAAGAGTTAACCCCCATCTCATTCGTTCTCCTACCACTGAAACATCCCATAAGTGTACAGTCATTAGTCAAAACAATGTTGTTCAGGGGCACATCCACACCCACAACCAACAATATTTGATTAGGTTTCTTCTTAATGACCCACTTCAAATGCTTCAGAGATATACCACTACTAGGCTTCAAATCAAGAGACTTATTTTCCCTAGCAATAGAACCAACAACCAAACCAAAAGGACTCCTCAAACTAGAAGAGGATACAAAACCAACCGAATTCCTAACAAGCAAACTAGGGTCTGCACTAACGGATGTTTTAGCATACAGGCAGCCCACTGCCTCGCCAAACACGACTCCAGGACAAGCAACAGTCTCATCAACAAATAGGTAAGGTTAAGAAACCACTACCAACAACAAAAGGATTAGGGGACACAACTGCAAAGGGAGAAGACAGAGTAATACGAGAAATACCTAATACATCACCAACTGGGGAACACAAAACAAGGCCATCATTGCAACATACCTTGTCCTCCAAAATACCATAATCCATACAATTATTAAAACAAGCAACATCTGCGCAAGGAACCACCTTGTCTGCCTTCACCTGCCATTGTTTAACATGCTTTTTATCCCATAATTTTCTGTTAAAATTCAAATCACATCGTGCAATCACATGACCATATTTATGACAACGATTACAGCGGAAAGGAACCCTCATGTAATCCAAGGGCTAACAATAAACCTTGTTACCCCATTAAATCATGATATCCTCCACCCGACCATCACGTAAATCAAGATTAACTAAAATCCTTCCCATACACATCACACCAAAATGAACAAATGACATATCCACTTCCACAAAAGAACCCAAAGAATCCCCAACCAACTTAAATTTTTTTATAAACCATAATTTGAAAGGCAGATGGGGTAGTTTAACCCAAATGGGCATGTTATAATACCTTTCAGAACGTGGGTTGAATAAGGGAGTCCAACACTTTAGAAATAATGCAACACCATCCCATTTCCACGAACCAACGAGTATTTTTGCTGCATCTGAAGAATGTTGGAATTTGAAAGCCAACTAACCTCGAGGAAACACATAAACCACTGGAACCGCCTCAACATACTCCAACCAAGTACATTTTGCCCAAGAGTTAACCCCCATCTCATTCGTTCTCCTACCACTGAAACATCCCACAAGTGCATAGTCATTAGTCAAAACAATGTTGTTCAGGGGCACATCCACACCCACAACCAACAATATTTGATTAGGTTTCTTCTTAATGACCCACTTCAAACACTTCAGAGATATACCACTACTAGGATTCAAATCAAGAGACTTATGTTCCCTAACAATAGAACCAACAACCAAAGCAAAAGGACTCCCCAAACTAGAAGAGGATACAAAACCAACCGAATTCCTAACAAGCAAACTGGGGTCTGCACTAACAGATGTTTTAGCATACAGGCAACCCACTGCCTCGCCAAACACAGCTCCAGGACAAGCAACAGTCTCATCAGCAAACAGGTAAGGTTAAGAAACCACTACCAACTACAAAAGGATCAGGGGACACAACTGCAAAGGGAGAAGACAGAGTAATACGAGAAAGACCTAATGCATCGCCAACTGGGGAACACAAAACAAGGCCATCATTGCAACATACCTTGTCCTCCAAAATACCATCATCCATACAATTATTAAAACAAGCAACATCTGCGCAAGGAACCACCTTGTCTGCCTTCACCTGCCATTGTTTAACATGCTTTTTATCCCATAATTTTCTGTTAAAATTCAAATCACACCGTGCAATCACATGACCATATTTATGACAATGATTACAGCGGAAAGGAACCCTCATGTAATCCAAGGGCTGACGATAAACCTGGTTACCCCATTAAATCATGATATCCTCCGCCCGACCATCATGTAAATCAAGATTAACTAAAATCTTTCCCATACACATCACACCATAATGAACAAAGGACATATCCGCTTCCACAAAAGAACCCAAAGAATCCCCAACCAACTTGAAATTTTTTATAAACCATAATTTGAAAGGTAGATGGGGTAGTTTAACCCAAATGGACATGTTATAATACCTTTCAGAACGTGGGTTGAATAAGGGAGTCCAACACTTTAGAAATAATGCGACAACATCTCATTTCCATGAACCAACGAGTATTTTTGCCGCATTCAAAGAATGTTGGAATTTGAAAGCCAACAAACCCCAAGGAAACACATAAACCACTGGAACTGCCTCGACATACTCCAACCAAGTACATTTCGCCCAAGAGTTAACCCCCATCTTATTCGTTCTCCTACCACTGAAACATCCGATAAGTGTACAGTCATTAGTCAAAACAATGTCGTTCAGGGGCACATCCACACCCACAACCAACAATATTTGATTAGGTTTCTTCTTAATGACCCACTTCAAACGCTTCAGAGATATACCACTACTAGGATTCAAATCAAGAGACTTATGTTCCTTAACAATAGAACCAACAACCAAAGCAAAAGGACTCCTCAAACTAGAAGAGGATACAAAACCAACCGAATTCCTAACAAGCAAACTAGGGTCCGCACTAACGGATGTTTTAGCATACAGGCAGCTCACTGCCTCGCCAAACACGGCTCCAGGACAAGCAACAGTCTCATCAGCAAACAAGTAAGGTTAAGAAACCACTACCAACAACAAAAGGATTAGGGGACAGCACTACAAAGGGAGAAGACAGAGTAATACGAGAAAGACCTAATACATCGCCAACTGGGGAATTCAAAACAAGGCCATCATTGCAACAATTACTACTGATTGGATTGTCAGAAGTACAGACATTTCTGTCGTCACTTTTGGTAGGGGTTTTAGCCAAGTGTTTAAGGGTTCTAAGAGACACGATTAAAACATTGCCAACGTGAGATCATTGAAAAACCAAAACAAACGAACACATGTAGGTTAAACAAACACCTTAACATACACCATGACTAGTGTAACACCATACTTCGACGAAAATGCATTCCTCAAGGACCTTCTTAAATTACCTAGTGACTACTCAATCAACATGCATACCTACTATTAAAAAATGAATTGATTAAAGAGTTAAGCTGATTGTATTTACACAAATCTGATGGTGATACCATTGTTAAAACAAACAATGAAGTATGACCATAGTACACGTTTCTTCGTCCTTTTGAGAAATACCAAATATGTATGCTTTAGGTTTATAATATAGTAAATATGTAAATGGAATACGAAATAACTAATTCTTAGGAGCACAATTTTTATTACTTTTGTAAAATGGTAATTGTAATTGTTATTTGAATAATTTATAATGGAACAAATTTGTGAAAGTGTGTACTTCACTATGCACAATGGGAAAAAACAACAATAACATCACAAAATACATAACATCACCTTGGAAAAAGGTACACCTCAAATATTACACCTACACCTTTCGTGCATTATGTCAAAATAAACCATTTGAAAAACTAAAAAGTGCATAAAAAGACAAAGAATAAAATACATGGGAGGAAAAAAAAAGCTTTAAAACAAACAAAAAGACACACTTATATAAAGAACTAGTTAATGGAAAATAAGAAAAAGAAAGATAAGAAGTGAATATTTTCTTTAGAAAAAAGTCAACTTGAATTTTGTAAACAATAGTAATTATAAATTAATGAATCTTAATTTTAAATTCATTATAGATATCGAAAAGATAAAATACATCAAACCCAAATTTCTTTTTATTATAAATAAAATAGATAACCAAAGTTAAAATTTAAATATTTAAATTTAATAAATAATATTTAATTTAGTAAATCATAAAAAACCAGAACAATTTAAAATTTCATATTCATCACATATGTATTAAATACTATAAAAAACAGATAATTAAAAAATGTATTTTAATACTTTTTTCTCTTAATGTAAATTTATATTAATATTAATAATATAAATTTATATTAAAAAAAAAAATCTATCTTTCCGTTAAATAATATATAATAATAAATAAATATCAATATCTATAATTTGAGGTTTATTTTTAATTTTAATTTTGAGTTTATAGCAAATAAAAAATTAAATTCTAAATCTTATTTTAACTAAAAAAATAACAAAAACTAAAATATGATTCTTCATCTTTTTATTTTTATTTTTTTTAGACAAGAATGATTATGTTTTGTATTAATCGAGCAATGGTATAATCACTGAAAAGAAATCTATATAGTTCAATATGCCATTAAGAGGCTACTGCCAAAAAACACAAAAGACTGATCTTATTACTATCTATACAAAATTTAAGTCGGGAGCTCTTTCATCGTGCCAGTCTGGCTTTGCGTTTTTACTAGCTGCCTGGCTTGAGGAGGCTTCTTCTTTTTTGAGACTTTCGTCCATTCTTTGGTTTTTTCTTAGTCTTTAATGGCAGCTTGGGTGTCTAGAGATGGATCTAGTGAGTCTTCTTCTTCTGCTTGATCTGCCCAACTTGTAGCGGTAGGTAGTTTTGGAGGCTCAATAGTTTCCTAGGCAGGGCGGAGTTGCTTGGTTTGTTGATATGGTTCATTGTTGTTTTCATCCGTTGGAATTTCCTTCGAAAGATGAGATGGGTTATTGTGGTTTTCATCCGCTGGGATTTCTTTTGAAAGATCCGGGTCCTTCCAAATTTGTTGGTGTTTAGGATTTGCACCGATCCACCAGGTAGGCTTCCGGTGAGTTTTCCTTTCTTTATTTTTCTCCGTGAATTTTTTGCAATTGAGGGCTAAATGCCCCGTCTCATAACATGCTCTACATCTGAAGTGGATTTGCTCGTAATCTAACTTTTGAGTCCATGAATAGCCCTTACCTTGCATTAAGTATTACAACCAACGATAGGATGAATTAAGTATTAAGTATTAAGTATTCAAGTATTAAGTATTACAACCAACGATAGGATGAATTAAGTATTAAGTATTAAGTATTACAACCAACGATAGGACGAATTAATGTATGTTTTATTATATTTGACCATGTAGAGGTATCAATGCGCTTAGGGTAATGAAACTTTTTGAGCAATCTAGGCTCACACATTTGGGATTTTATTATGGACATGTGGAGGTACCATCGGGAAGCTTTGCCCAATTATTTTACAGTGTTTGAGGGATAGACTGTATCAGTTCTATCATACTATGAGCAACGTTGGAGGGAGAAGGTATCGTTTGACAGGTGATTTTGGAATGGTGATGCAAAATTATGTGGATTTCAATGCCTTCTCCTATGCATTGGGAGAACAACTTCCCGTCATAAACAATGCTAATGGCAAAGAACACCATTTACATGTATTTTTTCTATTGGCTTTGTTTGAATTTTGCTCGTTTGTTTGTCTGGAAGGTGTGGGATACTGGGGTGTCTAAGGAAGTTGTAACTTCTTTTTATGCCTTAGGTGAATAGTCTCCTGGAGCGGGCTAGGTAGTGTGTAGTGTAGATTTTCCATTGATCATTGGTATAGGCTTAGACGCAAGGCTTGTCCTACACATTAACTGGGTTGATCGAGTTATAAAACTTTCATAGGAGATTTGGGGCTATGTTGTAACAATGGATTTTGCAAAAAAGATTGAAGACCTTTCTAAAAGAATTCGAGACATTGAAGTTGATATTCATGATATGCGCTGTCAATTAAGATGGATGAAAATTTAAATGGAAGGTTTGATTGCAACAATACAACAAACAACTGCTCATATGCCTATTTTGGATGATCGATTGGATGAAATAGAGCATACCACTCAACACATTGCATCTCATACTTTTGGGCTAGACGTTCATCTTGATGACACTGAAGGGATTATTTGTGCTTGCGAAGTACAAGTGGAAGAAATATCAAAAACCTTGGCAAATCATGAAGACCTTATGGCAAGGAAGAACTCTAGAATTGATGATAATTTGTAAATAAAAAATGCAGAAGGTCACTTTGTTTTGCAACCTACCCTTGTTGATGTGAATATTTCAAGCTCAAGCGATCGTGTTGAAGAAGATCACATTGAAGATCCTACCGAAGATGTGAATACTTCCAATTCAAATGTGCTTGAAGAAGAAAATTCAGCTAAATAGGTCATGAAAAGTGGATACAATTCCACTTAATTACACGTCTTTATGTTTATTTTTACTAAAAACTATTATGACAATTCGTCAAAATATATAGCAATAAAGTAATAACTATTTAATTTGAAATTATTTTTAAACTTTTGATAGGGTGCTGACAACTTTGTTGAAAACTCTACTAAATATATTTTGAATTATTACAATGTATCTTTAGAATTATTACAATGTATCTTTTGAAGATGATTTCTTGAGCTATTTATAATACAATTTATTTATTTCAATAAGACAAATTTACTTTTAATTTTTATTAAATAATATATACAAATAAATAAATACTAAAATTTGTATATTTTTTATAATACATTTAATTATAATTAACTTATATATACCAATAAATTAATATTAAAATTTGTGTATTAATATATTGATATTTTAATGTTTTTAAAGTATAACTACTCATTATATGATATATAAAAATAAACCAATATTGAAATTTGTATAATGATACTTTAAATTCTTTTGAATATGATTCTTTGAGTTTTGCATAAACTAAAATTTATTTTTAATTTCTATTACACATATATAAAAGTAAACTAATATTGACTTAATTTTTATTAAAAAATATAAAAAAATGTATCTTGATTTTTCAACATTATTTTAAATATTTAATATGTTCTTACTCTACATTAAATTATACACTAATATAAATAAAACATATTTGTTTATGGAGTGTTTAATAAGTTTGTGTTTTATATTAAATTATATAGTAATATAAGATATATAAAATTATAATTATCTATTTTTTTATATGATGATGATGTTTATTGTTTATTGACACAAACTTTGGTTTATGGGACCTTAAGAAGGATAATACTTGGTTAATTGTAAAATCTTGTTTTTGTGTTTAAAAAGCTTGCTAAAAAGCTTTCCAAGTTCACTATAATTTTGGCAAGTTATAAAGGTTTGTATTGTAACAAATACTATGAAGCTCATATCTAATGTGGATGTAAGCATGGCCTTCTAAGAGAAAGTGATTTTCATCCTCAACGTTCATAAACTCATACACATGGCAAATAAATTATATTAATTTAAAAATAGTATAATTGTATAATAATAAAATAAATTTTAAGTTTATATCTTGTGATATTTTCATTAAAATCTCTAATAGGTCTCTCTGCCCTCTATGGAGCATTAATTAGAAGTATAGTGATACTAAACATAATTTTATAATTTTAGTAACTATTATTGAGAAAACATAATTTTATAATTTTAATGATTATTATTGAGAAAACATAATTTTATTAGAACAAAGATGAAACATTATCCACATTAATTTTTTTCCCAATTATAGTTATTTCAAAATTAACATCATTAAACATTAAATTTTTTCTTAATTATATTTATTTCAAAATTAACATCATTAAAAATCTAATATTTGTTTTGTAATTATTATTTATTTAATATTATAAAATATTTTATTATAACACCATAATTTTTAGTTTGAGATTTAATTCTATATTAATAGCCAATTAAAACATGACAAAATAATTGTAAAACCAGAATGACAAATAAATAATATCAAGAACTTGTTGTGTAATAATTATTATTATATTATAATTAGAGCAGTACAATTTTATGTTTGAATTTAATTTTATATTAATGTAAATTTCAACCTATATAATAATTATGAGATAAATATTTTATTTTAATACTGATATTTATTTATTTATTTTACAATTCTCAGATATTTTATTATTAAAATAATACAATTTTATTTCCGAAATTTCGTTCCATATCAATGTCAAATGAGACTTGGATTTATAATTAAAAATTTAACCATTAAACTTCAGTTAATTGTGATAAATCCCATCAAGCATAGAGTCCAACCAATGGCATGTTGCTTGTTTCAATGTCCTTACATAAACTTAACCATGGTTATCCATCTTTTCCCATCAAAAGGGTTTAAAAAAACATTATTCCCAACTGAAGACTCTAAGGGATCGATACTTGTACTAATGAATGAATGGATGTTTGACTGGCGATAGAAAGCCCCCCTTACCCCATTCTCCTGTACTAGTGTTTAGACGAAGAGGACGATGAGACCACCGTCTATTAACAGACGAGCAGAGAGTTGCAGGGTCGCCAAAGAATCGGGGCTGCAGTGAACAGAGCGAGGCGCTCCAATGCATATGATGCGGCGTCTCAAGAGCATTGCGTCGGGCCGATCCTCCATTTCAGATCCGGTGAGCTCTCATCGTTTCAATTCGTTAAATTCCCCACTCTAGGGTATTGAGTTTTTTTTCAAACCCTAGTTAAATAATAGAAATGGCTAATCATCGAAGGGTATGGGTATCCATCGTCCTCATTTTTTTGAAATAAATCGCTGTAGCACTGGGCCGGGGGACTCATGGACTGCATTGTTGTTGAAATTTATGGGTATTTGTCTGAAATGTGGGAGTCGCCGTAGCTCGCTCTGCACAGACCTGTCAATTAGGATTAAGATAGTTTCTATAATGTTAGAAAACGTAGAACTGCGGGAACCGCAAGCCGATTGGCTCCACCAACGGTAATCTCCTGAATTAATGAGTGAAATTTCAGTTGGTTAGACTTAAAAGCAATGTTGGGTACTGCTTTTGAGTACAAGGATTGGCAAACGATTAGGGAGGAGGTTGGGTATCGTAAATTTTTATGATTTGAAAATAAATCTTGCTCGTTCTATGTATCTGATTCCAATCTTGCAAACCCATTTCTTTAAATATCAAACCCAGTTCCCCTTATTTCTGAAATCCTTGTGAATTTGAACCAAAGAGATGAAGATTTTCTTGCGGAAGCAGTCCTGATAGCAGCTCGAAGATAATTTCAGATAAAAAACATCAGATTTTTTTTATTAATGTCCACTAATGTCCAAAAACAGTTGAACGGGACTGAAGTGTGCTTTCAGTGTTAATGGCCAAGCTGGGAATTCTTAGGGCATCTCCTCTTTAGAAAACGACTAAAACAATCTAGGTATGAGTGTAAAAGTGAGGATGAACTGACAACCATGCAGCAGACAATATTTATGTAAAGCAGGACAGAGAAAGTAAGCCAAGTGACAATAAAAAGAACCAGTTGGCCAAGCAGCCCCTGACCATCATATGGTCCAGAAGGAGGAGCCTGAATCATCAATAACTATGAAATTTCCAACAATGTGTTCTGGAGGAAGGCCTGGACTAAAGGGTGGTTACTACTAGAGGTAGGATGTTGGGGGCTCTGCACAGGACCTCTTCTAGTATCCAAGGTTGAAAGGCATCTAGAGGGGTAGAAATCTGGTGATATGCTTCTTCCCATGAGAAATTTGCTGTACACAGGAGAGGACAGAAACCTCCCCTTGCTGGAAACTACTGCAACCAGTTTGTGGAGGGACATCTTGAGTGACAAGGCATTGCTTTGCTGATATGTTACTTATTTAGTATCTGCATGGCACTTAACACTCCCACTGGTTGAGATGGGCCGAAAGGATGAAATCAGTCTGGTAGATTTGGCACAGTCATGCAGGGATAAAGAAAAAGATTTGGGCAGGTATGTGGCCAAAGTGGTTGATGATATTTTTGAAGGTATACAGAATACTTGTAATGAACCAGGGAAATAAACTAGGTTACCAGGATACGGATCCCGATCTGCCAGATTTTTGAAAAGCCACGATCCGGATAAGGCTAGAATATGTCAAGTACAAAAATATAATAATATTTTTAAATGAAAAAAATATATTCAAATTTTATAATCAAAACCACCCATGAATCACATCACTAGAACTAAAATCATATATAAATTTGAACACTGAAACTGCGAAAAATGAAATGATACATCTCGCCTCATAGAAAATTGAAAAAGATAATTCATAATAGTTACAAAAATGAGTGATCAATGATCACTCTACTAATATGATAATGTAAAGTATATGATATCTAACTACATATCATGAAATGGATCTATATCCTCATCTACATATTGGATCTCTACATCATGAATAGATGGTGGGGTGTTGGAAATGTTGTAAGCTGTAGAAGAAGGCTGAACTGGTGGTGTAATCTCCTCAAGTATGTTGAGGTGAGTAATGGCATTCGATGTCATGTTTAAATCAGAAATCTTGGGCTCCACATCCCACATTTTTCTTGGACCTTTCTTATAATCTGGATAAGCATGTGATAGAAGGCGGAGGTTAGAATGAACATACACAAGGTCCTCAACCTTTGCTGCTCCCAATCTGTTTCGCTTCACTGAATGGATGAAGCCATATGTACTCCAATTCCTCTCAGCTGATGAGGAACCGACAACCTGAGATAACAACTTAGTGGCCAAGGTTGAGAGATGCTATCCCTGCCATGAAAGCCCCACCAAGTAATAGGATCAAGATGCCCCTGATCATTCATAGCTATTGGATCTGAAAAGTTACCAGTGGATTGTACAAATCCTCCAAACTCTCCGCGTACTTCCATTGCAATGCCCACATCTCTATATATCTTACTCAAAGCTGTCTTATATCCTTGTACCACTTCAGAATCCTTGTTTGGGGCTGTCCTACCAGGTATAGACAAAAGTTTGCAATGATAATATTTGGGGTGGAGTGCATAGGCCAAAAGGTGTAGTGGTGTGGTCATTTTTTTCCACTTTTTGGTAACTATGTCCTTTATTTCATTGTAAAATACTTCAAAAGGGTCACTTTCACTTGCCTTGATAATTTCCCTTATTCTATCTAGCATACTATCTATGTTGTCATAGACTTCTCCCAAGCAAGGCATATCTGTGTCAAATGTCCTAATCATGGTTAGGATTGGTTTTGTAAACCGCAGAAGGTACTGGACCTTGTCCCACCATGCATCATCAAGAATGATAGACTTGATTTTTTGCCCCTTATCAGAAGTCAAAGTCCTCCACGACTCCCAAAGAGGGTCCATGACCATTGCCTGTAATGCTTGTCTGACTTCCACAAGCCTCTTTATGACTAGAGTGTGGGGAGGCAAAGCGAGTTTCAGCAACCTACATAAGTTTTGAAAAGTCAAATCTCAAATTCGAAATGATAAATCATATACGATTAAAATTCATAATTCATAATACAAATTGTCAAATAATACTAATTAAAAATGGAGTAACTTCAATAGCTCCAACTTTGCAAAACCCCTATATATGGCTTGGGACATCGAATGATTGGTTATAAACAGCTGGATCTCCTTCGATGCTACATATATTTTGTTGATCCATTCAATCCAACCAATCTTGGCAAGCATAAGGTTCAACGAATGCACTGCACATGGAGTCCAAAAGATGTGATCATATTGACCCTCCACAATCAACCCTGCAGCTCTACATACTTGTGTGTTGTCCGTGATGACTTGGGGACAGCATTCTATTGCATCAATGAGAATATCGGAGATGAATGTTGCATCTTTCTCCACTCCACTGCAATCAATAGCCTTCAAAAGCATTGCCCCTTGGGGGCATATTACAATAACATTGATTAAAGGATGGTTTCTTTGATCTCTCCATCCATCAAAAACTATTGATACACCTGTTTCTGCCCATGTATCCTGGATTGATTGCAATTGTCTATCCACAGATTGTCTTTCTGATGTAAGCAATGTGGTGTGGGCCTTTTCATACCCGGGGCTCTCATACCTTTTTGGTGCTACATTGACTGCTTTAATCATCTGCCGTCAATATGGGGAGTGCACCAAATTGAATGCTAGCCCATTTGCATAGATGCAACGAGCTAAATACTCATTAGATACTTTTCTGCCCTGGTTATTGAATGTTGTTTCAATAGGTTCCAAAGTAGGCCTTTTCTTACTTGTGGCAACAAGTCTAGATGGCAATGGGGGCCTAGTTGCAGCATTTTGCATAGGGAGTTTTTCTTTATTAGCATGTCTCCTATCAACAAAATCTTGCAAAGATGCATAGATGATAGAACACAAGTTTTGCGGGATTCAAACCTGGTCCAGCTTGGCCATTTGGACCAGTGCATATCAACACCCCTGTGTTAGTTTGCCCAGTGAGATGGCCCTTCGCCCTAGCGCATGAGCCATTTCAGATGCCATTACATTCACTGCATTTCCATTTTTTATGAACCGTCCCCATGATTTTTGCCAATAATTTCTACATACTGCCATAATGGAGATCTTGGATCTTTATTGAGAATGGTTCTGTTGATACATTTACCTTAATATCCCTTGACTTTGCTGCTGTAATGCCATGTTTGCAACACTGTGTATAATCAAAGATATAAAAGTAAAAACTTAAAAATAGGGACTGTGTATTCTAATATTATTTATAAATTATTCAAAATGCAAAATGTCCACAAAGATTTTGAAGACTGTCTTATAAATTATTATAAAGAGGACTGTGTATTTCTAAACAAGCCAAAAACTAATGATAGAGGACTGTGACTGTCACTATCACATATCTGACTGTGACTGTCACATGACTGTGGTTGTGACTGTGTCACTATGGCTGTAATGCCATGTTTGCAACACTGTGTATAATCAAAGATATAAAAGTAAAAACTTAAAAATAGGGACTGTGTATTCTAATATTATTTATAAATTATTCAAAATGCAAAATGTCCACAAAGATTTTGAAGACCGTCTTATAAATTATTATAAAGAGGACTGTGTATTTCTAAACAAGCCAAAAACTAATGATAGAGGACTTTGACTGTCACTATCACATATCTGACTGTGACTGTCACATGACTGTGGTTGTGACTGTGTCACTATGGCTGTGAGTTAAATTTCTAAATTTCTAAATTTTTAATTCTTGAATTTATGAACGATAATGGTTTTATTAATTAATTCATTAATTTTCATTCAAAGAAAAGACTGATTTATGAACAAATGTTTCAGTTGGAACTAATTTAAAGCCTAGCATAGGATTGATTCGAGCTTCATCATTGATTTGGTAAAGCCTAACATAATTATTTAGGAACAGATGTTTCAGTTTAAATAATTAATAGTTTAAGAACATATATATTTAACTGATAAGTTGTTAACATATATAAGTAATTAATAGTTTAATAAGAACATATATCTAGTAATCTAAATATTTAATTTTTTAAACATAGTACATCTTAGAAAACAATAATAACTTTTAAATAATATAAATTTTATTTAATAAATAATAATTTAATCATTTATACAGAGATAGTTTTAAATAAATATATTTAAATATTATTAAGTAGTTACTATTTATTATTTAATAGTCTAATAATATTTAATGAAACATTATTAAATATATAATAATTTATACAAAAATAATATTAAACATATATATTTAAATATTAGTAATTATTTAATAATAAGTCTAGTGTTATTTATAAACTATTTACGAACAAAGATTTAAGTTTTAACAACTAAGATTTAATTTAAAATTTTAAACACAATTATGTTTATTAATTTGTTAATAATTTAAAGTTTTAATGGCTTGAATTTATAGACAAACTAACCTGTAGCGTTTGCGGTCCTGTTGGCGTGCTGGTGGTCACTAGCGGTTCCGTTTCCTGTGGTCATATGGTCTTGCTGTGGTCGTCCAGGTCCAAACTCCTGGCTGTGTCTGCTGCTCTGTCGCTGCTATGGGCTGAGTTTTGGCTGCTCAGTGCTGTCACTGCTTTCGAGTTCCCAGTCGCTACTTTCGAGTTGCCTGTCGTGAAGTGGGGTAGGGTGGAAATCCGGGGGACAACCTTTTAGAACAACACGCAACCCTAAAACTAATAAAGCGGCCTTCCAGGTGGCGGATCCGATTAATAAAGCAGCCACACATCTCATTTTTCGACGAGATCCGTTTCCGAAATGGGCAATACGGTTCCGTTGATTTGGGTTCCGGCCCACTCAGGGTTCCTTCGCGGGTCTTCGTGGATCTGGATCGGAACCTCGGATCCTTGAGCTACCCCCAAGGATCCGGTAACACAGGAAATAAATACTAAAATTTAACATTGGGCACTTAGGAAAGCCAAAACTTTACCTGGAGAGGGTACAGTTCTAAGACAATAGTATAGCAATGAAATTATGATAGGAAAGAAGCGATGCAGTTTAAACTTTAAACAACCACAAAACATGGAACAGGAGCAGTTCAGACTGTTGTGACAGCACTGGTAAAACAATGGTTTTTATTTCTTCCAGTTAAAATTGTGTTTCAGCTGAAATTTTAATCTTCAAATTCAAATGTTTGTATTAATACCCAATATAAATTGTGTAAAATCTCAGATCAAATTTGTAATTCCTATTCAGTAACGGTCTCTATCTGTACGAACAGTGCACTCTCAAGCTCAATGCAGATACCCGCAAGATGGTTTGAACCATAAAGCAATAAACTCTTCCCTGTGCTTGTTCATGAATTGAAAGTTTGGGAAGACAACTTAGAATGATAATTCTAAGCAATTTAAATCAAGCCTAAAACTACTAATCACATAGCCAATGCACATAAATGATAACAGCCACATCTCTATGGTGAAATACTTACAATTGTGAAGGAAAACCAATATTAATCGATAAACTGCTGGTTCAGCTGAAACACAAGTATTTTTTTTAATACACAAAAAAATTTCTGCCAAGATGCAAAGAGAAAGCCCTAAGTGCTAAGTTGGATTCAAGATACTCAATTCTAGCTCTATTTTAGAAAAAAGCCTTGTCTTTGACCTCATGCAATTATGTTGGATTCAAGGTCCACAATTGTTGCTCTAATTTAAAAAAAAGGCTTCTATTTGACCTAATCTAAAAGGTTCAAACTTTTTGGGATGCACTAATAAAACACACCAAGTCGATTGGCACAATAAAAGTTGTATGACTCACATGATAACTTAACATGACATTTCACTGTTAAATTCAAATTTTCCTCTTTCTGGCACTTACTACCAGTGAAATGAACTGGGCACATTACATTCTTTGGCATTCCTTGAGCTGCAGTGCACATCCCTACGGATGTTGTTTTTATATCACAATGATAAAATTTATTAACAAATCCATAACAAGCACCGACAGGGAGGCAAGTCTCTGTCAAAATCAATGTTGCAAATATCATGTTGGTGAATATATCACTGAGGTTCCAGAAAAAAACTTATTGGCAACTTCAGGAAAAATATTGGAAAATATTGGCAAACTTAAAAAATAAAAGTATTATATTTTTTTCATATTTTTAAACATCTAAAGCAACCCCCTTCCTGTATCCCTTTTATGGGTAAATATAACAGTGATCAAACTCTTTGTTCTCAATCCCCTTCTTTCCCTCTTCGAAGCAACAAAAAAAAATCTAAAAAAACCAAGAATTTCTTGACTCGGCTTATATTTTTCATTTTCTACTGATATATTATTGCGATATATTCAAAATTTGAAAAAATCCTGATTTTTTGTGGTGATATTATCGTTGTCCTGGGAAACTCACGATTTATCGTGATGTTGGCAATATTTTTGCAATATTTGCAACACTTGTTAAAAATTTCAACACTACTTATAAACTACAAGAAACACAAACTACTCACATTCTCAGGATATTTTATGCAGTAGCATACGTTCAAAATTAGAAGCCTGGGCATTTGCTATAACTGGCGTACTGATTTACTACTCCTACAGAACCAGACTTACAACAGCCAGAATTTAACTGTGAATCCAGCCAGAATTTAACTGTGTGTCTAGCTAGAAGTGTCGCTTCATATTATAGCGGCAGCATCCGTATTCACCTTCATTCCGAGCCCAATCCTGGATGATGAAAATACCTGTAATCTCCTCTCTCAATTGAGGAGTCCATTCAGCCAGGATTTAAAATGCGTAACGCTGCAGAAGATGTTATATGAAAGTCCATGTTCTCAAGGAAACAACAGTGGCCTCATATCTATTTGATCTCATGAAAAACCAGGAAAAGGATTGGAATCTAATGCAAAATTAGAAGCTTGCACTCAGCTTGGATCCACTCAAAATGCGAGCAGTTTGTATCTTCCATTACATCCACAATTCATGTACTTGCTTTCCCTTACCTGTTAAACACTAAAATTTGCTAAGTTTTCTGTTGAACCATCAAACTCTTGTTCTCTTAGTACCAAACTCCCACCATGAATGTACTGCTTACATGATCAAAATCTCATCTCTCAATGATTGATAAGAGGCCACTCCACCACTTCATGGAAAGTGGATCCTTTGGGAAGTACACAGATCTGCTATGCTGTAGCATAATGGCTATGGGACCTCCCGGTTATTGCATTATTGTTCAATGTGTATGGAGATATCTCAAATTTCAATGCTTCCAAGGAATGAAGACGGATTACTCATTGCCTTTGCTGAACAGAATTGTTTTGCATCTGTACCACATCTGATTTACCGCTTTTAGGAATAATGGATTACTCATTGCCTTTGCTTAACAGACTTGTTTTGCATCTGTGCCAGGTCTGATTGTTTGAGATGTTTCTTGGAGTTCATCATTTGTGCGTGGGTTGTTTTGTACCTATGTTTGACCTGCTTATCTTTTCTCTGTAAAACTTTACAGTTTATTTTTGCAATAGCTAATTTGTTGTTGGGAAACCATTCAGGGAGGAGATGGTGGCATAAAAAGGGCAAAATTTGAACCTGAAACAGAAGTGGAGGCCTCTGGGTCGTCTAAGAATGTGGCAGGTACAAGTGAGACCTCAGAGCAGCATATGGCTGTTGTTTCTGTAGAACCCTCCGTGGTTGGACATAGTACTTCAGACTTGGCAGCAGTTCCAAAAACTAGAAATTCTGGTATTGACCAACTTCCAAAGGAAATGCATGACATGAAAATAAGGGATGATAAAGGCAAGAATCCGGATGACAAGGTCAATAGACAGCAATTTTCTTTTTGTCTATATTAATTACAGAATGTATTTTACACAGTAAATTATTAAGCAGTGGTCACACTGTGTGGGCCGGCATTTTAAGATTCTTATTTGGATTGGCTAATTGTATTTAGACTGTCAACTTCAGGACATTGAAGCGACAGTTGTCAATGGCAATGGGACAGAGACTGGCCACATAATTTCAACAACAATAGGTGGTCAAAATGGGCAGCCAAAACAGGTTTGTAAGGAATCATAATATTTTGTCAGCTTGGTTACTCTCATTTTTCTGGTTAAATGTATTGAAATGGTGCTCATCTTGGTTCTTGCATAGTCTCAGGTGTTTGTATAAAAATGCAGTTTTATTGTGCTGCTTTGGATGGGACCGATGTTCTTTGCACAGTACAGATGCTCAAATATTTTGTTGTCTCTACTATTAAACTGCATATGCCTACAATAGCTGTTTACTAAATTCTGTTTGTAGCTCTAGTGTAGTTTATGGATAGTATAAATGACCAATTTAGTTGAGACAACACCTGTCTATTTAGTGCAGCAGGATTCACTTTGTTTGGCAACTGGGGACTTCTGTGCATTTAATCTACATGAAACTTTTTGTCCTCATAATGGCAGCTACTGACATTCAGTCACCTGTGAAAACCAGATATTGCCACTAGGAAGTAGTGGATGACCCCAGTATTCATAGACCACAAGCAAGCAACATTGTTATTTTCTTTTCAAATACCTTTCATGCAGTCTTATATGTTATGTTTCTGTTCCTCTATGTTAGAATTAGGTTCAATGGTTTGTATCATCCATGATTATGATGTTTATAGACTTTAAATAGGCACCATGAATAACATGGCCCGTAGTTTCAGTACAAAACTATATCTTAACTTTTTGTTGGATAAAGAGTTATCAGATGCATGGGTATAGAAGCCTGTACTTGTGCAACAGAATTTCATAGTTATAGGATTTGAGGAATCATCAAATTAGCTTTTTCAAAAAGCTTAGAAGTAGGAAACTTTTATAAAGTATATTTCAATAGGATCCAAAAAGGGTCCTCTGATCCTAGGAGCGGATACTAATACAGGTGCAGATTGGGTGCATGTGCAGCACTGAAATAAAAAAGGTCTGGTAACATTGAGTAGACGTTTCTTGGGTGCATGTGCAGCACTGAAATTAGAAAGTTCTGGTAACATTGGGTAGACGTTTCTTGTAGTTCTTTTGGTATTTCTTTGAATTTTCTATCATTGAAGTTGTTATTTGCCTTCCTCAGAGACACTATTGCTAAGTCAATTCTTGTAGCTCTCTACTGAAGAACTCCTTGTGATCATGCTCTATGCATCTTTTTATACAGATTCTTCATACTAATTTATATCTTTGGGCAACTTGTTTTGTTTTGTTTTTCTCAAAACCTAGTGGACCTTAAGTTTTATGAGATGCAGACATGTATGTAATTGCATCATTTGAAGGTGATTAGACAAATGAGGTTGGAGTTGCTGCTAAAGTGGCCTCTGTTGATGTTAGTTCTCTGTTAATTAGTGCCAAACTTTGCTTGCCTACATTAATAAGCTTAGTGATTGTAGAGTTATAAAATATATTAATTTGGACTTCTTTTAAAACGTTTAGGGGAAAACGTAACATTTTCCATAGTCCTTTTTTAGTATCTCCCATGATCATATGGGAGTCAATATTTCTTTTGCTTAATTTGAAATCTTCACCCTTTTCTGTTTCTCTGAGTTCAAATTTTCTATGGTAAAACAAAAGGTTTAATTGGCTATTAGTTGGTGAACACACAAAAGGTCTTCCTATTCTAAAGAATCATGAATCAGATTACTTAGTCTTCACTATTCCAATCTTTGCCTTGTCAATATTTAAGTCTCCCTGGGTTGTCTTTGGTAAATCACATATTCTTTCGTAAAACCATCTTTTCAGAATGCTTCCCTGTCTTCATTCCTTTTGGCATCAAGTTTTACTTTTTAAAAGAAAGCCATCACAATGGCTAAATTCATGGCCCAATATGATGTTGCCAAGTCATGACCATATCGTGAAAAATGTAGGATAAATTGAAAGATGAATATGAGCTCCATTTCTAAGGTGACAAGGTGTGGTATTATTATTAGTCATGATATTTTCGGCTGGGTGATTTTGGACCTTTCCTTTGAGTCAGCATTTATGACAGAAAGTTGCTCGGATATATGAAAGGATATCTTTTTGTATCTATTTGCATTCGATCAAAAGTGACGCTCATAGATTTTGTTTATTAATACAAAGATTATGTTCCATATATGCTTTATTTGTAGTGTAGAACAAAAGCAAGAGGAAGCACATGCAAAAGAAGTTTATAAAAGCTTTCAGATTTGATTGTCAAGTAAAAGGATGCCTATCAAAGAGAGACAAGTTTGGCACGTGATATGGAGAAGGTGCATAATGACAATGTCTCCTAGGATTAAATCTTTGAAATATTGGATGAGTAAACAATAGTCAGATCAAAATTAATGATGGTCAGAGATGGACCCAAGTTGAGATTGGTTGTGACATTGTAGGATTGATTATACAGTACCAAACTTGCATAAGCCTAGAGTGAGAAAAGCAGGTTTTGAGAAACTACTGGTATGCAAGAAGTTCAGTTGGATGCAAAGCTTGTAATGACGTCTGAATCAACCAGATTACAAGAGTATTGTAATTGGGTATGTTGACATTCTTAGTGTGTCTTTTTAGTTCCTTTTATTTGTGTTATCTTGTCATGTAGTACATCCGCCATTTTCATTTTCTTGATAACTCAAGGTCTATTGGACCACATTTGGTAGGTATTATAGTATTATACGCAGTATGTCAATCCCCCTTGACTTAACATTTGATGAAGCAGCAGTTGGCACATATATATTGCAAGGATGAAATTTGACATGTGCACCTCACTGCGCTCTTTTCAGCAATTGTCTGAAGCATTTAAGGTTTGCATTTTGTTCTATGAAATTATCTTCAATTTATTCTCTAATTATTTGATGTTGATGGCATATTTGAACATACATTCTGGTCAGTTCTTTAATATTACAGTGAAAATCAATGTTACTGATATGGCTCATCATTTTGCTTATTGCAATACTAGGTTCAAACTTCTTGAAAGAATAATAGTGGAGGGCATAAGTTGCTCATAAACTTTGTACAGTGCTTCAAATACATTTCAATTGTCAACTTTGGATGTAAAATTAGTATCATTAGTTGGCAATACATGGGGAAGGACCTACTATTTGATACTGATGCTTGTATCTACTATCATCCCTGATGAAAGCATATAGGATATGGACTTTGCTCCCTCTGTCAAAGTGAATAGGTTCTAGAAGCTAAGTACATCTGCTTAGTGTTGAATTTTGGCATTAGCATGAAATACTTTAAAAATTTTGCAGTGATAAGTGCAGTAAACAACATCAATCACACTATGTTGTACAAGTTTCCAGAACGCGGGAATGTAGGGAACGTGGGTACGAGTATCAGATACGTCTAGAGGTTTCCCCCAAATTTGCAGGAAACGACAGGTTGGGAACGTCAATAATATATATTAAAAAAATATAAAAAAACATGAGAAGAGAAGAAACATAGAGAAAAAAAAGATATATTAACACAAATCAGATGACTTAACTTATCTTGTATTACGGTTGTAACTAGAACCTCTTAACAGATGGAAATGGCAATAAAATCCAGATTACCATCCACGTCATTGATTATATAAGTTAGACTCTTTCTAAAGTGGGGACTTTTAGAAGTTATAGTTCCTATATTTGTGGCTATATGTATAGAGTAAGATTTTAGTTTTGTGTCAACTATGATTAAAATGTAGTAGAATTTTATATGTTTACAAAACATTCTATGCCAAGGTATATGATTATTCACATTTAAATTATTCTAAAATAAAAATCAAGATATTTTTTATTTAAATGTAATATATGAATTTAGTTTTAAAGTAAGACTTAAAACCATTTCCAATTAGTTAAAAGTTTACATTTTATTCATAAGTAAATAGTAAAATAAATAAAGAGATCAATGCACAAACTCGACAAGGTAGCACGAAAAAGACTTTTATTGCAACTTAGTTTTCCAGAGAATTTTTTTAGAGTCAACCATATATAAGTATGGTCGCAAGGAAATAGGAATGTTGTTAACAACCAACATGGCAATCATGAATGCGTGGAAGTTCCCAATGAAGAAAATGCGCAAAAAGAAGTCCCCAAGTTCCCGATTTTAGAGGGTAAAAGTTCCCAATAAGTTCCCAACCATCCGGAATGGTTCCCATTGGATTGGTAAAGTTCCCTACAAGTTCCAAAGTTCCCTGGAAAGTCGGAACTTCGAGAATGAGTTTCCTAAAAGTCGGGAGCGGTTCCCGTGCTACATAGCAATCACATCAACACATCGAACACAAGATTTTTCATTGGGGAAACCTTTAAAGGACAAAAACCCTAAAAGCATTAGTAATTCATCTCGTAAATGAGATGACTGAGTTTTTCCAAAATTTACAAACTCTAATTGAGTTTGTCCCACGGATAAAAAATTACATGGAAGATAGTTTTACACAGAAAAATGCTAGTTTAGGCTTTTTGCCCTAATTTTCTCTCTCCTTCCCAGAGAGATCATACTGCCCACAAATCTTCCTTGACTGCCTTAGGTTTGTTTTTCTGTCTCCTGTCTGAAATATTCAGGAGCAACCCAAATCTGAGAGGAGGCTGCCTGGATTTGAACAAGACTGCCCAAAGTCTGATAAGCATGCCCAGAAGGTATTTTGCCCCTGCTCGGATCTCTTTTGCCCCTTCCCAGATGTCTTTTGCCTCAGCCCGTGTCTGCTGTTCTGCCTAGATGGCAGATCTAACTGCCCGGAGGGCTTATCAGCTTGCCAGGGTTTTGTTTGGGCAGCCCGAACCTAGGGCTGAGCCCTTTGCTGTTGTCGGTGGAGGTTAGCAGACCTCTATCTGTTGGCCGAGGTATATCTGGGCCTACTCGGTGCCCTTAACGACTAGCTTGGGTGCTCGAAGACCCCTAGCAGGCTGCCCGGAGCCCCGCTAGGGTTTCCCGTGGGTAGCCGTGAGTAGTAAGGGGCAACCCAAGAATTGCTAGGGCCTGCCTGAATGTTTGATGAAGAGCCCGACCCTTGCCTGAGAGAGAGACAGGGCTGCCGTGGGAGAAAAGAAGACCGCCAAGAGAAATAATTGCCTGCCCGAGGTAAAATTGCAGCTGCCCGTGTATGTGGTTGAGTGAGCTATGAGAAGAAGAGAAGATGGGGTAAAACCCTAGGTGCTGCAAGACTGATAAGAAACCCTAGCTTAGGGTTTTCCTCAAATGGATTATGATGCCCTAACTAGACTCATCCATGCTAGGGCATAATCATAAAACCTTCTTTCTTCAAAAACCTGTTAGATCTTTTGATGGAACAACTGTACTTGTGAGAGAAAGTGTGTAATATTGAAATGGATTGATCTTCTTTTATTTCCTTTGAGTCACCTGTAAGTGGACCAAAATTAGAAAGAACAAAATATTATTATTTTATTCTTTTCTAATTTTTACTTTTGCCTTTAGCCTTCCTGTGGTCCAAAGGTCCTTATGTATTTTTGACTTTTACCTGTGGTCCAAAAGTTCTTCTGTATTTTTTACTTTTTCCTGTGGTCCTAAAATCCTTGTGTATTTTTGACTTTTACCTGTGGTCCAAAAGTCCTTATGTATCTTTGACTTTTACCTATGGTCCAAAAGTCCCTATGTATTTTTGACTTTTGCTTTAGCGTTATTTAAGTGCCCCTGTGGTCAATACAAGTAGTCAAGCTGGTCTTTTATCACCCCTCAAAGTACATCATCATAAACAGAGAGAATTACTAATGCTTTTTTCTCACACTCTGTGTGACATCAAGATCGGGTAATAAGGTGTCTTAACCAAGGGTAGCTAAGCCTTGGAGAAGATCGCAGATCCCACTGATCAAGGGTCAGAGTGTCACACATGCCTAGACCTAGTCTGGGGCTTATAGTGCTTTCCTGGTAACAGACCAGGTGCCTCAGCAATAGGATGCATAATTTGACACTAGGTCAAATACTTGGTAACAAACCAAGCGCCTCCATTCTCCAAGAGAATGGCCCTTAGCCTCGGGCTGAGTCTTGGTAACTGACCAGGTACCTCCATTCAAAAGAATGGCTACTCAGAACTAAGTTGAGTATACCAGTACTAGACTGGTCGACATCGTGGTCCCGGAACAGATGTCTACCATTTAACAGAATGGTCCACTCAACTCAAGGTTGAGTCCCCCCAGTGCTGGACTGGGTCCATATCTTGGTCCTTGACCAGATATCATCATTCAACAGAATGATCACTCAACTCTAGGTTGAGTCCCCTAGTGTTGGACTGGGTCCACATCCTGGTCCCGGACCAGATGTCACCATTCAACAGAATGGTCACTCAACTCAAGGTTGAGTCCCCCCCAGTGCTGGACCGAGTCCACACCTTGGTTCTGGACCAGGTGTCTCCATTCTCCAAAGAGAATGGCTCTCGATGATGCTCAGAAAAATCAACACGCCTTCTTAGTGAGAGAGATATTCTCTGCCATGCCAAGCTTGTCACGAAAGTATACGAACTTTGATGCTGCCAGAGGCTTGGTTAAAATATCTGTGATCTGTTCATCTGTACGAATGTACTGCAACTTCAGAGCACCTCTCTGCACTAGGTCTCTGATGAAGTGAAACCTCATTTCAATCACTGGGTTCACTGAAAACTTTATGCAACTCTGATTATCGTCGTGGATGATCGTTGAGTCAAGCTTTCCCCCGAACAGATCAGATATAAGTTTTCTGAGCCAAACTGCTTCGTTGCAGGCATCACTTGTAGCAATATACTCTGCCTCAGCTGTACTTTGAGCTATGGAATCCTGCTTCCTGCTGGACCAAGAGATCATTGTAGATCTTGTACTGAAGCAGTAACCAGAGGTAATTTTCCGGTTTACTGCATTGCCAGCCCAATCTGTATCCACATATTTAGATAACATTACTTCGTTGCTGGAAGTATACCCGAGCCCATAAGTGTTGGACATGAACTAACTCAGAGCAATCACTATGCAATAGATGTCTGATCTCGTATGCATGAGATACATTAAGGATCCAATAAGCTGTCTGTACAGAGTGGAGTCCCCACTCTGTGAACTGGTAGCTGAGTCTCCCAACTTTGTTAAGTTGGAAGTCATGGGTATGCCCATAGACTTGCAGTCCTGCATCCCAAATCTCTGCAAGATGTCCACTCCATTCTTCCCTTGTGTTAGGAAGATCTCACTTGGCCTTTTTCAAGATCTCTAAGCCAAGGGAATAATGTATCAAGTCGAGATCCTTCATCTCGAATTCAGAGGTAAGCTCCCTCTTACACTGTTCTATCAAATGTTCACCACCTGTAAGAAACAAGTCATCTATATATAGAACAAGTATATGAACAACCTTAAAGTACAAGTTAGAATCAGTTGTACTTTTGGAAAACCCCAAGCTATGGAGAAATCCATCCATCCTCACATGCCATACTCTCGGAACCTGTTTCAGTCCAGACAAGGCTTTCTTCACAAAACCTTTAGGTTGTTCAATATAGGCTTTCTCCTCAATCTTGCCAATGAGGAAGGTTGTCTTTGCATCCATCTGATGTAACTTCCATCTGAATAATGCAGCAAGAGAAATGATGGCACTAATAGTAGTGTACCTGGCAACACGAGCAAAAGTCACAACATAGTCAATGCCTTCTGATGTAACTTCCATCTGAATAATGCAGCAAGAGAAATGATGGCACTAATAGTAGTGTACCTGGCAACACGAGCAAAAGTCATAACATAGTCAATGCCTTCTGTCTGAGTGAGGCCACGAGCTACGAATTTGGATTTATACTTCTTCATACTACCATCAACAACATGCTTGATTTTATAAAGCCATCTGGATGTCACTGCTGACTTTCCTGCTGGTTTGGGAACAACTTCCCACACATCATTCTTCATGATTGAACTGCATTCTTCAATCATGGCATCAACCCATACCTGTTTACTTGCTGCTTCTTCGTATGATGAAGGTTCGGTACTGTTAAGCTGACTCCTAAGTCTGGAGTATTTTTGTGGTCTTATATTTTCTCTGAAAGTTCCGGGAGGAGCTTTATGCTTCTTGCCTTCTTGTACCATCCTTCTTGTACCATTTCTCGGTACTAAGCTGTTCTCCTTTTGGAAGGAGGAACTTCAAGTAGTTCTTCTGGTGGACTTCCAGTGTCCTCTGGAACATTTGGAATTTGATCCTCAAATTCCTCTTCCCCCCCCTGAATTCCTGAAACTGGAAACTCAAGTGGAGGTACTTCATCTTCCTTTGAAAGCTCTTGTGTTTGACGAAACACAACTTTCTCATGGAAGACCACATCTTTGCTGACTATCTTCTGTAAGCTTGGAAGAGCTGTGTAGTGAAGGTGTCCAAACCTTCTTTGCCACTACTCACATGGATCAACTGCATGAGTGGAATCCTCGGAAGCCCTGTAAAGGCCTCCCTCTCGAATCCCAATCTATATTGCTGAGCCTAGATCTTCATCCTTTGCCCATAGAAGGACTTTCTTGTCCATGAAGAGGATTCTGTAGCCCTTGTCCTCTAAGTCAGCAACATATAGAAGATTCTTCTTCAAACCAAGAACATATAAGATATCATCAATATGAAGAATCGTACCTGAGTCAAGTTGAAGTGAAGTTGAGCCAACTCCTTCAATCTTGTAAGTGGAGTCATCTCCAAGTTCCACTTGAGTGGTGAACTTCTTCTTTCTGTAACTGGTGAGAGCTTCACGCTTACCTGTCATGTGCCTAGAAGCACCACTATCCACTAACCAAGAGGTGGCACAATCTGTGAAAGGACTAGTGAGAGCAGAAATTAGATAGTACTCTCTTCTAGGTTCTTCATCTTTGTTGGCCTTGGTTTTCTTCTTCTTCTTTGGTTCTTTTTCTTCGTCTTCTGCTTCTGCAACAAAGGCTTGAAACCTTCGCTTGGGTTTCTTCTTATTTTTCCTGTAGTCCTTGGCAAAATGTCGAAACTTGTGGCAATTATAACATTCCACTTTTGACATGTCAGAGAACTTACCTTGAGGTTTCTTTCCCTTCTTTTGTTGAGGGAAGGGCTTCTTGAACTTCTTTGTCTTTGTTGCAAGTGCAAGGTTATTTTCCTTGGTTACCTTGCCTGAGGTCCTTCCCTCTTCTTCTATGCAATCATGCCAAAGTCTTTCAAAGGTTGGCTGATTCTCGCGTCCACTGACAGATGCGATGAAAGTTTCCCAAGAGCTTGGGAGACCATCAACCACAGTTTGCACAAGGTCATCATCATCAACAACAATACCAATAGCAATAAGTTGATCTCTTACTTGTGCAATCTTTGTGAAGAAAGAACCGACCTCTTCATCCTTGTTCAGCTTCAAATTTTGTAGCCTCTTCTTCGAGACTCTCTTCTGATTGGGAGCCTTCTTCTCATACAAGTTGGCCAAGGTGTCAAAGCATTCTTTAGTAGTCTTCAAAGCTGTGATGTTGGGCATCACCGTCTCTTTGACAGAATCATAAATGATTCTTAAAGCCTTGGCCTGCTTCTTCTTGTAAGCAAGTCTGCCAGCATTAGATGTTGGCTCTTCACTGACATTAAACACAATTTCATCCAAGTCATTCTCTTCTAGAATGGCTGTCAACTTGACCTTCCAGGAGTTGTAGTTATCTGAACCTTGTAGCTTCTCTTTTGGTCTGAAGTTATTGATGACCATCTTTGCCGCTTAGTCAAATGTTAAGTTTGCAAAACTTATCCCAAGGTCTAGGAAGACAACATCAATGCCCCTTTACTGTGTCTTCACATGCTAAGCTCTGATACCATGTTAAATTTTAGCATTAGCATGAAATACTTCAAAAAATTTGCAGACTAACTTAAACAAATGATAAGTGGAGTAAACAACATCAATCACATCAACACATTGAACACAAGATTTTTCACTGGGGAAACCTTTAGGGGACAAAAACCCCAAAAGCATTAGTAATTCATCTCGTAAATGAGATGACTTAGTTTTTCCAAAATTTATAAACTCTAATTGAGTTTGTCCCACAGATAAAAAATTACACAGAAGATAGTTTTACACAGAAAAATGCCAATTTAGGCTTTTTGCCCTAATTTTCTCTCTTGCCCAGAGAGATCAGACTGCCCACAAATCTTCCTTGACTGCTTTAGGTTTGTTTTTCTCTCTCCTATCAGAAATGTTGAGGAGCTGCCCGAATCTGTGATGAGCCTGCCCAGATTTGAACAAGATTGCCCAATGTTTGATAAGCCTGCTGGAAACCTGATAAGGCCTGCTCGAAAGTTCTTCTGCCCCTGCCCTGATGTCTTCTGCCTCAGCCTGTATCTGCTATTCTGCCCATATCTTCCTGGATGGTAGATCTACTTGCCCGAAGGGCTTATCAGCTTGCCTGGGTTCTGTCTGGGCAACTCGAACCTAGGGCCGAGCCCTTTGCTGCTGCCGGTGTAGGTTAGCAGACCTCTGTCTGCTGGCCAAGGTATATCTGGGCCTCCTCGGGGCCCTTAAGGGCTAGCTTGGGTGCCCGAAGACCCCTAGGAGGATGCCCGAAGCCTTGCTAGGGTTTCTTGTGGGTAGCCATGAGCAATAAGGGGCAGCCCAAGAAATGCTAGGCTTGCCTGAATGTTTGATGAAGAGCCCGAGCCTTTCCCGAGAGAGAGATAGGGCTTCCGTGGGAGAAAAGAAGACTGCCAAGAGAAATAACTGCTTGCCCGAGATAAAATTGCAGCTGCCTGTTTATGTCGTTGAGTGAGCTGTGAGAAGAAGAGAAGATAGGGTAAAACCCTAGGTGCTGCAAAACTAATAAGAAACCCTAGATTAGGGTTTTTCCTCAAATGGATGATGATACCCTTTCTAGACTCATCCATGCTAGGGCATAATCATAAAACCTTCTTTCTTCAAAAACCTGTAAGATCTTTTGATGGAGCAGCTGTACCCGTGAGAGCAAGTGTGTAATAATGAAATGGATTGATCTTCTTTTATATCCTTTGAGTCACTTGTAAGTGGACCAAAATTAGAAAGAACAAAATATTATTATTTTATTCTTTTCTAATTTTTACTTTTGCCTTTAGCCTTCCTGTGGTCCAAAAGTCCGTATGTATTTTTGACTTTTACCTGTGGTCCAAAAGTCCTTATGTATTTTTGACTTTTACCTGTGGTCCAAAAGTCCTTAGGTATTTTTGACTTTTACCTGTGGTCCAAAAGTCCTTATGTATTTTTGACTTTTGCTTTAGCCTTCTTTAAGTGCCCCTGTGGTCAATACAAGTGGTCAAGGTGGTCTTTCATCACCACTCAAAGTACATCATCATAAACAAATAGAATTACTAATGCTTTTATCTAACACTCTGTGTGACACCGAGATCAGGTACTAAGGTGTCTTAACCAAGGGTAGCTAAGCCTTGGAGAAGATCGTAGATCCCATTGAGCAAGGGTTAGAGTGTCACTGTGTCACAGATGCCTAGACCCAGTCTGGGGCTTATAGTGCCTTCCTGGTAACAAACCAGGTGCCTCAGCCATAGGCTGCATATTTTGACACCATGTCAAATACTTGGTAACAGACCAAGCACCTCCATTCTCCAAGAGAATGGCCCTCATCCTCGGGATGAGTCCTGGTAACTGACTAGGTACCTCCATTCAAAAGAATGGCTGCTCAGATCTAAGCTGAGTCTACTAGTACTAGACTGGTCCACATCGTGGTCCTAGATCAGATGTCTACCATTTAACATAATGGTCACTCAACTCAAGGTTGAGTCCCCTAGTGCTGGACTAGGTCCATATCGTGGTCCTTGATCAGATATCATCATTCAACAGAATGATCACTCAACTCTAGGTTGAGTCTCCCCCAGTGCTGGACTGGGTCCACATCTTGGTCTCGGACCAGATGTCACCATTCAACAGAATGGTCACTCAACTCAAGGTTGAGTCCCCCCAGTGCTGGACTGGGTCCACACCCTAGTTTTGGACCAGGTGTCTCCATTCTCCTAAGGGAATGGCTCTCGATGCTGCTCAAAAAAATCAACACTTAGTCTTTTGGACATGCTAGTTTGCCTCACTTCAAGCAGTCCCAATGCATTATCACTTTATGATGTCTCTTATCTAGGATGCCAATGGCAAGGCTCTTCCATCTTTTAAGCATCAACAACATTTGACCACTAGAATGTTAATTTTTGTTACCCTAGGTGATTCCCGTCCTTATGTTTTCAAATAAATGAATTGATATTTAATTTGTGTAAATTAAATTCTTCACACAGCAACATTCACACACACAGTAGGAAAATGAACAGCAGAAGCATAAACAATTTAACACATGCATATACTCCTTCAAATCAGCCTTTCATTAATAGATCTAGGCTTACAAGGAAACCTCTACTGCTGCCAATAAACTACAGCAGTACGGTACACTCAAACAAAGCAAAATTCTAGCAAACTCACAGGACAAATATGCCCACCAAAACTGAAGAAAAACTGACCATAGAAACCGAGAAATGAACTGCTGCAGATCTAGCTTCTGTACAACTGTCCGTATGACTGTACACAATCCATATGGCCTGCTGTTCGGGTCCGTACGATTGTACAGATTTCTGTTCTCTGCTGGCTGTGGTCTGAATTCTGTCTGATTCCTCATCTGGGCTCTTCTTCGGCACTCTAACTTTGCTTCTTTGTTGAGTTTCTTCACCGCCCAACCAACTTGTCTTCGTGAAGAATGAATTTGTCTTTTCCCTCTACTTTGACCTGACTTTATACTTTAGCTGAAACCCTAATTTCACAGTGAGATCAATGGTTGAGATTATAGTCTAAATCACTAATGCATTAAAATACAATTTATTAGATTCAACAATTAATTTAAAGACTTTCACTTATTTCTAAAGGGAATTACAAAACAGATTTATTTGGACGGCTTCCTGCATGTTTAACACCTAACTTATGCGGAAGTTTCTGTCAGAGATACCAAACATCAACATAGAATGCCTAAAGCATCTTGATCGGACTCTTTTTTTCGTAATTGTATTTGAGGTATCCTTGATTAAGTATTTTATCATTCGTATAGGTCAGTAGTAGCTCATTTTCTGGTGATCATGTCTGCCTTGTTTATAATCAATGCAATCTAAGACTTGGAAAGCATCCTAAGATAAATGCTTTTTTTCCTCAAGAAAAAAACCTTTATATTGTTATTTTCAATCTTCCTCCAAGTTTCCGGGACACAAGAGTGGGAAATGCAAATTGGGGATATGTGGACACCACCTCCAAATTATAGGGAAATTCGGGGTGGCATAAATAAGTCCCAACAATAACAATTCATCTCATGTAAATACAATTTAAACTTTAAACTGCTTGCTGTAAAGCCTCACTTGTTGAGGATTAGGCAAAGTGATCACAACATAAGATATATCCATCTCTATGGATCAACCCACCATAGCAACCCATTCACGCAATGAAGTGAATATCAACAGCGGCAAAAAATCAGCAAGGGTCCCGAATGTTAAAGTTAGTGCAGCTGCGAGACCCATTCTCATGGAGGATGGTACCGTAGTCAGTTAACTACAACAAAGTAAGACCCTAGAAGGTACCCTATGGCCCCTAGTAGTCTCGTGGGGTTCTTGGTCTGGGACCAGATAGTTTCTTGGACACAAGGTCCAAGTAGATTCTGCAGGTTGAGACAGAGACTCCCTGGTCTGGGACCAGGCAGATTCTTGGTCCGAGACAAAGCAGTTCTTGCAAGAGCATTCATGATCAGTTAACCAAGTGAATCTTGGTCAAGTAGACCAAGACGATGATATGTGATGTCCTCTCTCCTAATCGGTTATTGCTAGGTTGCTTCTCAAGGGACTGACTACCCCTTGATGATGTCACTAGCACCTAACCCTTAGGAGTAGTATTGAGGACCAGAGGATCACATCATCTAGTTTGGATCTTCACCTTATACAGTGATGATAAAAATATATGAAACAATGTACCTTGAGAGAGAGAAAAGATCAAAGTCCTTGGTCTTGTTGGTCCTTTGGGGTTTGTTTGTCCACGTTCATGGTTCACCTTGGACTTGTGGGTTTGAGGGTTTTCTTACCCTCTTATTATGACCCTTTTGGTTGACTTATGGTGCTTTATCTTACTTGGTCATAACACTCTTATTATGATGACTTTTACTTTATAATTTGGACCTTTGGTGCACTATCCTAAGTCATTTTATTTTATGGTTTTATTTTACAAGACCATTGGACCACTTTATTTGGTACTTTTTATAAGTTAACCTAATTGTAGGTTTTTAATAGCCAAGACCCTTATGAAAGTGATATAATTCAATGTGTTTATTCAAGAAGAAGTCGTAACCCATTTACCTGTGTTTGGCTGCTTCTAATCATGACCCTTCCTGCTCAACGCGACTGTGTCACATGTTGCTCATCGTGACTGCCTTCTTGCGCTAGTGTGAAGGTTCCTTCTCTAGCGTGACTAGGTTCGCTACCCTAGCGTGACTGGGCTTCCCTGCTCAGCGTGATTGCGTCTTCCTCTGCTGCTCCACGTGACTGGGCTTCCTTGCTCAGCGTGACCACGTCTTCCTTTGCTGCTTCATATGACTGGGCTTCCCTGCTCAGCGTGACAATGATCTCCTTCTCCCCACGTGACTGTTTGTCACTACTTCGTGTGACTGTGATTTTCTTCCTCCAGCGTGACCGTGACATTCTTCCCTCCGCGTGATTGTATGTGACTGCTCTGCATGATTGTGTAATTACTCGGCATGACAGTGATCTCCTTCCACTAGCGTGAATGTGTATCACCAACGTGAGTGTTTTCGCTTGCATCGGCGTGGATGTGTGTCACTTATCCTGTGTGACTTTGTGTCTCTTGTCAACGAGACTGTGTCCCTTTTGCTCAACATGACTGCGAGTCTCTGCTATGTTTGACAATGTACTGAGCATGACTGTATCTTCTCTGCTAGTGTGACTATATCTTCTCTCTATTGGTGTACTGCTAAAGCCTGAAGTTCCTCTTCCTGTTGACTAAGTTTCTAAGGTTTGTATCCTTCTGCTTTAACCCTCTCTCTCTCAAGGTGCGTCATTTGTTCACCCAGTTGACTTGTCCCTTCGGTGACAAGATCAAAACCTAAAAGTATATGAGTATAAGGCTGATTCAAAATAATTGTTACGATTCATTACTACTGTTATCTCCTGAACATTATTTTATTATTTTGTTGTTGTACATGGCATTTGATGAATCATCTCAGGGACCAACTTTAACGCAGTGACCAATGGAGTGTTAAAGTTGAAAGAGATGAAAATTATATTTGATTTTACTGCAGCTTGAGTTTATTTACATAATACTATTCTTAATCTAACCTTGTTCATAATTCTGTTGATGTATTAAAGTATATTTATCTATGCTAAATCTTATCCTAACCCTAAATTCTAACACCGAATACAACTACTTAGCAACTACGGCGAAAAAGTTTGTAAAGGTTCTGAATGTAACTTCTTAGCAACATCGGCAAAAAAATCGGCAAACCGCGACAAACCTTTACAAATACAAAATATATTCATTTTTTTTCAAAATTTTAAACATATAAAAGCAACAACAACATAAGGTTAAACACATTGGCACATAAATATGGAGAAAACATTGATATATAGATCCAGTGGATGCAAATAACTTGGAGCGGTTTGATTTCAATGACTCGGACTACTGAAAAATACATAAAATTTACAATTTTAATGAAAAAATATATATTAAAGATTCCAAGCTATGATTCTAAACCATTAGAGACAAAATATTGAAAAAAAAATATATTAAAGATTCCAAGCTTTGATTCTAAACCATTAGAGACAAAATATGCAAAATCTAGTCATGTATATGCCTTCTAAGGGTGAATATATCAAAATGGCACCAAGTGCAAATAAATATCTAAATCAAAATTGAAAATACATAATCATCAAAATCATTGTCTATGTTGGGATCCTATTCATCAATAACACCATGTTCCCCCCTCCTCTAGGCTCTAGCCCTTGCCTCTACATTGAATCTCGAAGTTGATCCTTCGAGGACATTAGTAAAACTTAGGCCTACAATTTTGATGAAACTTCTTTATCCAAGCATTAAAATAAGGTAGAAAGAGCTCCCCCTGCTTAATAAGTGAATTTGCTTGACTAAAGGGTACTTTTTTTAATAAGGTCATGACAGAGGAATTCAATCAATTTCAACAATCAGGCATCAACACCACCAACGTAAAGGTACATAGAGAGTTTGATGTGCTTGATTAATTTCCAATCCCTTACCCTCATACATGATAGACTCCAGTGGAATTGTTGCAATCCTGAAATCCTGAAAACCATTAAGTCTGTTGAATTCTGAATGGGATCTAAAATTCTACTTTTTGCATATGAAGTTCGACGATGTTGGAACCACTCTCAAACATCCTGAAACAATTAATGGTAATATTAAAGATTTAAATAAAAGGATGGAGAATGAAAGATAAAGAGAATGCCACTTTTACTTTAAGAATTTAACATTACCATTTTGTATTGTTGACTTTGGTTTCAAATGCACAAAATTGATCAATTTAAAAAAAATCAGAGTTTTAAAAACTGTGATAAGGCATCCTTGGCTATTTTTTCCATTGTGGCGCGATGTTTACCAAACGTGATGTTTACATGCTGTAAAAAATTGCGCTTTTTCCTAGCCAATTTTTCAGCACGAGAAAAAGTTGCGATTTTTTTGAAAAATCAACGTTTTTTACTTCTTTGCATTCACAGGACATTATTTTTTTATAGTGTGGTTCATCTACCCTCAGCAGGGCCTGTTACGTCCATGTGAACAACGCATAGGGGGCCCACCTGAAAGGGCCTCACTCATTCGCTCTGATTACAGAGCTAACCCGATGGGGACATCAAGTGAAGCCCTTATATAGCGATGTATAGCCTCTCGGGGATTTGACCCCGAGACCTTCTACTCACAACTTACAACACTCAACCACTTGAGCTAGCCCACCGGGCTATTTATGTGACACAATATGCCCCATGCATGTTGTACATTAGCAACCATAACATCCAAACCATGGATGTTTTTGGAAAAGCAGCAAAACTTAATTCTAATTCTTCAATAATTCTACACACTTCAACATTGTGTGCATAGATGTTCTAGTGGGGAAATGTGACCTGAGGACCCTATTTCTTCATGATTCTAGAGGGAAGCACATTATTTGGGGCTTTGAAGTCCAACATAAAATTATGCAAGAGTGAACTGTTAATCCTCAGTGTAATATAAAAGGGGTGAACACACTTTCCAACATGTTATAAATCAATGCATAAATATATTTGAGGGTTATCCTCTATTTAACCAATTACATCATTCACATCTAAAGTTTGTTAAAAACCCTCTCCTCGTACTTTAGAACTTTAATCAATTATGTTAAGTGCACCAATATTTTGACTTAAAAAAATTGTTGGTCCAGTCAAAACCGATCAAAGGAATAGGAGAAGGGCTCTACGACAACGTATCCCTTGATTTGTGCTTCTTTTGGGCTCTATGTAGTGTCTAGGTGTCCCCCATTTTTAGGAAGGGCCACTTAGGTGTCCCCCCCTCATTAGTGCGTGCTTTAAAACAGGGTGATCAACTCCCCTTTGTGTTTCCTCATGTTTCACTAAATTGGGGATGAGGAGAAACAGCCCCCAAATCTTCGAGGCGCAAGAAGTGAGGGGGGCTTGCCTCTGACCCTGGGGAACGCGTTCGCGTGTAACATTGGTTCTTTTAGAGTTTGAAATCAAATAGACATTATCTATCCATGAAGGTACGACTCCAAAAAGTAAAAACTGGCCCTCTTTCTGTTGGCAAGCACCCTTTCTTTTGAAAAGGATACTATCTTAAAAGATCAAGAAAAAGAACAATACTTTTCTACAAACTTGTTGATACAAAATTAAAACATTCAGGGTCTCCCAGACATCTAAATGTCATATTAAAACTTGAAACATAATCTAAATAAAGCAAAATTAGCTTTGTTTAGTTTTTTAACAATATTAAATGGTAATATTAAATTCTTAAAGTAAAAGCGACATTCTCCTTATCTTTCATTTTCAATCCTTTTATTTAGATTTTTAACATTACCATTAATTGTTTCAGGATGTTTGAGAGTGTTTCCAACCTCATCCAACTTCATATGAAAAAGGTTGAATTTTAGATTCCATTCAGAATTCAATAGACTTAATAGTTTTCAGGATTTCAGGATCGCATTTAGTCAAGCACATCAACCCTTATAAGGTTAAATGGCATTTCCCAGTAGTCAATTTTTTGATTAAAATTCCATTTTTTCCATTCATCTCCATTTCATCTAAAATCGTTTCATACAGGTCCAATCTACTAGAACTTTGGCGATTCTTCTGTCCTTTGAATCTAGCCATCCCTCGAAGGCTACAAATCTTCCAATTGAATTATTGATATTCTGCAGGATGGATTCATTCTAGATCACGTGTGGCAATCTAGGCAACAACACCCAGACTTGAATATAGGTGGGCTCTTTTCGAGGGTCGAAGGATGGAGACCATAGCTTTAGGCATAGACCTGACGACCCCCAAAGCCACTCCTTTTTTTGCAGATAAGATAAGATAATTTTATTAATGTCCATTGATGACCACAAAGTAGGTCAACGGGATTGTCGGTTACAATGATAGTTTATGCATGTGGGAGGATCAAACGATCTCCCTTTAAAGCAAAAGGAAATACAATATAAGCAATGAAGTAGATAGACGTAGAAATAAACAAGTCGAGCTAGGCTGAAGCATGGAAGAATTCCTGCTCTAGTTCCGATCATTCAGTCCTGCACAGGGGCGAAGGAGCTCAGGTGGACAGGATCCAAGGGCCGAAAGGATCAGGGTGGATCTGATACTCCTAACATCTGAGGCCGAACGAAGAAAATTGAGAGAAATGTAGAAGAGTTTGCTGTCTCGAGTCGAGGCCGGTAGGCGTAGGTTGTCCTCTAGCCTGGTGTCGGTGGGATCTGGATGGTCCTGGACGGCTCCTTGGGGGAGGTTTGGTACGAAGCTGCTGTTGAGATCTCGTGGGTTGAGGACCCCCAGCTTTTCCTGGTCTGGGAGTTGTGTCGATATCAAGATTAGTAGATCTCTTGGTGCCCCTGGATGACGGTAGCATGCTGAAGAACGCGGTGATCCGCTGCGTGGTGCCTGGTCTGGTGGGAGGTTGGAGGATTTGGGCTCGAAACCCAAGGGCCTCCTGAATATAAAGTGCTAGACATCTCTGGTCGGTGTATTTGAAGAAAGCATCTAGAGTTTGGGCCCCCCTGAACAAGCAATAGAAGCGTCCTCTGATCTCATAGTAGACAGGACATCTGAAGATGAAATGTGACTCGGTCTTAACTTCTTGTAGGTGACAAAGTTGGCAGATCCTATCCGATCTATCGATTTGGTGGTATGACTCTACCCGAAGTCTATGTGATCCTACTCTGAATTGTCCGAGAGGGATCCGAAGGGCATGCATCCAGTGACGAAGCATATACTGGGGCTGAACAATGAGCTCATCTCTGATCTCCAAGAAATGCTCAGCATGGAAGGCCATCTTTGGGTGCAATCCTCTTGGAGAATTGATCTAGGTGACATGGATGAATTGCTTGTAAACATCCTCTTTGATGATCTTGGTCAACTCTTGTCGGATAGGTAGAAGGTGACTCGGAGCATCTAGAGAGTACTGGACCGGGGGAAGACGATCTAGCTGGATCCCCACTGAAGCAAGAAGGCTCGAGACCCCTGTGAGCTAACACTTGGCCCTGCCTGAGCGAGTATTACTGGCAATAGTCTGAGCAGAGCAATAAGCTAGATATGGGTACCTGTCCCGGCCTTTTGATGAGTTGGCAAGCCCTCAGATCCGATGTAGGAAGGAGACCAGTCTGAAAACTGCCTCGAGGCGGAAGGGTTGGGCTCCAAATTCAGCGAGGATGATGTGCTGTGGTACTGTCTGCTTGCACCTGATGATACGTCGGAGAAGGAGGATCTGGACTCTTTTAGCTGATGCCCAATCTGACTCGAGTAGGGAGGGGCCCCAAATATCCGATCCATATAAAACAGTGGGACGGATCAGAGTATTTAACAGATCCGTCTTGCATGAGATATCCTGGAAATGGTGACGGAAACACTGTCTCTCAAGGAGGGCTAGAGACCCATGCCCCTTGTTGATTCGAGGTTGGAGGGATGGTTGTAGACTAAAACGGGGCCCAAAGAACTACACTCCTAAATAAGTATAAGTACTGGTGATCTCAACTTCCTCTCGCCACGTCCTCCATACCTCGCAGCATAAAACATATCCAACATGGCAATAATATATGACATTTGGGTGTGTAACCCAGCACTAGAGCCCAATCATATGTTAACCAGATTTTAAGAGAGGCACCTTTCACATATTTCCCAATGAATCTTATGACAAGAGGCAAAGACCATTCCCTTGGTGTAATGAACAAAATATATAATAAATATGCATTAATAAATATTAATAATATTGATAAATTAATTAAATAATTAAATGAAAAGGTAAATGAAGAGGCACCTTATGAATGGTGGCGTCTTATCACCAAAGAAACCCTTGCATGGGTATTTATACAAGCATCAGTTTTCATTGTAAATCACTTTGTATCAATCATATATTTTATTTATTCATGGATTATTGTAATTTGACTTATTTGTGCTGGTTATTTCCTTAAGAAACGATTTTGTCGTTTCAGTGGTATCAGAGCCTCGTTTTATCTGGTCTCGGCCTTTCGCCATATCTTTCCAGTCTTTGTCTTGCTGGTTCTTGACCACTTAGAAAAGTTTATCTGTTCTTGATCCTTGACCCCACCTTGGCTTTTAGCCAATTAAAATCCAATAAAAAATATCCTGTTGGAATCTGCTGCAATTTACCAAGAACAATATTCTGCTACATGTTACCAAACAAAAGAAACAATTATCGTTGTGAAGACTGAAGAAACATCTGCTGGCATCAAGCCTCCAAGTTTAGACCATCTTGCTGTTGTTGAGATATAATACCAAGGTTTTTGAACCACCATTATTTTTGTGGCAATTAAAAAAGAGGATTTAGAATCCATAAAGAGAATAAATCAAAAGATACCCTTACGTAAAGCTCGCCCTTGAATACGACATGAAACAAAATTACTAGTTTCGAACTTCATCTTGCCACCATCGAGTTGTATCATATGATATCTCACTGCGTAAAGGAGAGTTGAAGTCAAAATCATGCAACCACGAGTTTCGGTCACATGTGAAGGAAGGAGTTGAGTCGTCAATCCATGGGTTAAGGTCATAAGTAACTGGAATTTTACTGCTGTCAAAGATATTACCAATGGAAGCATTCGTTGTTGAGGAAGTCAAAGCCGTGACCTTTAAAGGGATGTGTCCTATATATTTTTTTTGACAAGAACAGGTAGAGTTGTATTAATCGAATTCTGGTTAACCAGAATTTGTAGCGTACAAACTTTAAGAGGGCTGATGACCTCTAACAGTGTTGTCAGCCTTCATATGAATTAAGAATATCTTGGGAGATAAATCCCACTTGCTTCTAGAGCTTTTTCGAGAACAAGCCAAAATTTGCTTACAAGGGTAAACTCTCATGAACTGTGAGCAAAGAAGAGTGCAGAAGCAAAACATTAATTAGAAGGGGAGGGAAAATGCCCCTTGATAAAAGGGTCTAATCGCTTTTGAGATCCCCAAAAAATGTTTGAGGCCGCTTCCTTTTCCCTACATTCTTTGTTGGTCTTCCGCCCTCTGGTGAGGGGAGGGGAAGGAGCTGATAAATCTTTAGGATCAAAGCTTCCCTCTGACCCAGAGGAAGCGACTAAGAATGCCAGTCCTGCTTGGGCTGAGGTTCTTGTGATCTAACGTCCGAGCATCTCTCTTGGGGCCTGAAGGAGCAGGGCTTGGAGAAGCTTCTTTCATGGCAGGGGCAGCGACATCTGTCACCGAGNCTCTCTTGGGGCCTGAAGGAGCAGGGCTTGGAGAAGCTTCTTTCATGGCAGGGGCAGCGACATCTGTCACCGAGGGGCTGGAAGGACCTGGGGGGGTCACGCCCAACACCAGATCATCCGCTGCATCAGATTCTTGAACTTCGAGTTCCTGCAAAACTTCAAAGCTGTTTTTGTTTTCCAGCGGAGGAGAGAATGCTGCAGGAGGAGGAGGAGGATTCTTTTGTTGTTGAGGCTCCTTTCGCCGGGGAGGATGACGCCGATTAGTGACCGTCTGAAACTCTGCTTCTTTGAATGCAGGAGGGATTGTTGACATATATTGATCTATATATAATTAACATTAACGAGGTTTTTTAATCGACATTATTAAAGTTATACCAAAGATTATATCTCATTGCTATCGTAATCCATCAAAAGTCATGACTAGTATTACTTGACCTTTTAAGTGGAAGTGGAAAAGTCAAGCAAGGGTTACCATTACGTGGAGTTAAAAGAAAAATAAATTATAAATTGGTTATAAAGTTATACTATTATATCATAAGTCCAACATATCTTTATTACTGTTGGAAGTATAAACTGTCATATAGCCTTATAGTTATAAAGGTTAAGTAAAAAAAGCATTAACCATATATATATATACAAGGAAGGATGTATTTATAAGTGAAAATCCTTAAATTAAAAGGTGACCTTATTAATAAAAAAACGTCTTAAAGGACCATTGTAAAGTGGTTCAAGTTATTTAAAACAAGTTATTCAAAAAGGGTTTATTAAAAAAAAGAGTATAAATTAAAGGGTGTTGGAATTAAATCTATTTAAAAAAAAAATTCCTTTATTTCAAAGTCGAAGCATTGAAGAAGCATAGAGGTTTCAAACTATAGAAATTAAAGATTCAGAAATACAGTCGCAATTACAAGTAGCATTGGGCAAGTTAGGACATTATGAAGCAGTCAATAAGAAATTACAGTTTGAGATTGAGAAGCATAGGTATTTTAATGGGTTAACAGAGAAGGATAATCGTCGCTTAAAAGAGCGTATTAAGGAATTAGCCACTCATATTGAGAGATTAAAAAGTGACAACAACTGACGAGAACGAAATAAAGGAATCTCTCACTTAAAAGATCAAAATCGAAAGTTGGAACAAGCAAATGAGGATATCGGGAAGAAGTTATCAGAGAAAGATGAAGAAATATGACGTTTAAAAAATCACAATAAAATTCTACTAGCAAAAATCAGGAATTCAAAAGACAAAAAACAAGATGATAAAAAATTAGAACCAGAAAATCAAAGTCTGGAAAAGAAATTATCTGAAAAAGATCAAGAAGCATCTAACCTAAGGAGTCTTAATCAGAGATTGCTTAAGGAAATCAAAAGATTAAAAGAAGAGCCATCAGAAAACCAAAACCTTGAAGACAAAGTCAGAAAGTCAGAGAATAAGGAAGAACTTTTACGTTTAGGACAACATAATCAAAGGCTACTTACGCAAATTAAGAAGTTAAAGAATGGTAAGAAGTCGCTACAAGAATTACAAGAGAAACTCATAAAAAAGGTAGCAGATCTTGAAAAAGAATTCAACAAAAATCTATTAGAAAAAGATGAAGAAAATTCTCGCTTGAAAAATCTGAACCAAAATTTGGTCGAACAAATTAATAATTTAAAAGATGAGAAGCTAGTCAAAACCTCAGAAATGGAAGTTCAAATCATGAACAAGGGAACAAATACACACTGATTTGAACTATTATCAAACAATAAATCGCCAGAAACACAAAAAGTTGAACTCTCTGCAAACACTCAGCAAGTGACTTGAGTACCTTACCACCATCCTAATTACAAGAGGCGTTATGACCGACGACAAAGTCAAGAAGAAAATAAACAACATTATTCCTATAAAGAGCAAAGACAAAATTGACAACTCCGAACAATCGATCAGCAAACAGTTCCAATGAAGCTCGATCTCGGGTGGACGACGTCACGGATGACACAACATTTTTACTTAATGTTTAAAATAACACATCGTCTCATTTCGTCAAATGTCACAGCTATCAACACAGAAGATCACGATAAAGCGTTACGAGCAAGAACAAAAGATAAAGTCTTCCGTAAGTATGCTTTGAGGACAAAGCATCTCTAAGGGGAAGGCAATGTTATATAAAAAATATAACATACAAAAATATATATAAACATTAATATTAATAGTAACACTAATAATATATATTAATAAATTATAAATAATTAATTAAATAATTAAAGAAACGTGACCTTATTTGTGTAAAGGCATGATAGTCTTATATAAAGTCCAAAGCATTGTAATTGTAAATCATCATATATCAATATCTTTATCAAATACATTATTTTTATCCGTTCATGGATTATTGTAATATGGCTTCCTTACGCCAGTTATTTCTGTAAGAAACAAAGTTTCTTTGTTTCACTTGGCATCCTCTATTCTAATGTTGTGACCCACCACCATTTTAACCCTATCGTTACACACCATGATACACTTTCTGCGACCCACCTTCTTCGGCTTTATACCTTTACTTTCAAGGGTTCCAGGGTCTTGTAGTCGTAGATCTTTTTCACCTTTGTCACCCTTCGAATCACCAATAGAATTTATCTGCTTGCCAGGATTGACAGCTGAGTTAGCCTTACCATTGTAAGAGGGCCCCTCTGTTGTTCTAACCAGGCTTGTTTCAACTGACAGAGGAAAAGAAAGGTTTGAAGCATGCAGGTGAGAAACTGGAAAATGACCTGTCTGCCAATGCTACCTTGGTATGCCCGGCTTCATTGAATGCCAATGCAAGCGTATCTGTCCTTTTGATCTACTGTGGGACAAGCTGATAACTGACATCTTCAGGTATGCCTCTGATCCCTCTTCCACCTCTCTCATCCAATGGTCTCGAAACCTCCGCTACCTCCGCATCTACCCTCCCTTGCTGCCTTAGAACATTGCCAAAATCTCCACCAACTCCTTATATGCAACTGAAAACAGACCACAAAACCCCCTCATCCTTGTCACCGTAGTCTAGAAAATCAAAGTCTAGTTCCATTTTGACGACAGGCCCTACTTGCTGACACTGTTACATCCCTATCCTGCCTGCAGAGACCCCATCATACAACTAATCAATATTGTTGTGAAGGTTACAAAAGAAGGATTCCCCCCAAGATATTGCTTGCATGTAAGGACTGTTGATTTATTTATTATTATTTAATGTTATCCATTATTATTCTTTTATTTGGTTCGTACTCTGGTGGCTTAGCTAACATAATCTATTAATCTGTTATTCTTCTATCGTTTGTAGTGTTTTAACTCTTTTTTAGAAACAAATGCTGGTGAACAGCAATCTGAGTGATTGCTGCACTTGTTGCATTCAGCAACCCTGTATATTGTTACATGTACATAAAAGTGGCTGATAACTAACACCTCAATGCTACAAAACGGCAGCTATTACTATGTAGATCTTAATAGACTGTCCGCTGCATGGACATACTATATTGCTATTGTTTACATGGTGAAGATTAGACAACATCTTTTCTTTTCTCAGAAAATATGAATCTATCTCATAAGTGCAAACAGGTTACGTTATTCACTCCTCTACATGTTTGTTCTTTTTTACATATATGTTACATGTACAAACATTTCAATAGTCTGAAGTTCTTATTGGCAATGCTAATATTGAATGGTCAAGCTATCTGTTGGTTAGTAAGGTGGTTGTACTCTTACTCACATACAGCTTGGGTGTAGACTTATGTAATTATGCTGTTTAAATTAAGAGTGAATGAAGCTGGTGAGCAAGCCTTTGAATGTGTTAAATACTTCTGTCACAGATTTTTAGCACCTATTTATCAATCAAATTGGAAAGCAGTTTACGCTGATTTATCTATTCATTATGGACAATAAGCATTTCCAGAAATTTTTCCTGCATTATATGTAGCTCAATGATACCTATAATTTTATAGTCTCATTAATGAAATATCTGTGTCTCTAAAATTATAAATACCAGTAATTGTTTTTCCTGAAGTACGTTGGACTGAAAGGACAAAATGTCGACAGATAAAATACATTATATTCAGTAAACTGAAATATTTCACAAGTGACATTGACACTACTGCCAGATAAAAACCATTTAAACATTTATTTAGTATTCACGTACACAAAAAGGACAATTGACAATATTGTATTATATTTTAGTATTATATGATTGATGGATATATTTTATGTAACACCTATTCTGTATGCTGTAAGACCATAAATGATATCTCTGACTATGATTATTTTCCAAATCTTGATATTTATCAATAGTTAACTGTCTGTTAGTGTTTTGGCTGTCTTAACAATTTGACTTTTGGGGTTTGATGTAATCTTTGGACCAAGTAATTGTAAACTTATAATATACATACAATACAGGTCATATAGCATTTTCACATATTTATACAACTTTGTCCAAGACAGCAACACAGAGATGTATGATAAATTACTACAGATATAAGATGAGCATTATTGCACAGTTACCTTTAAGTAGAACTGTTATATATGCAATTGGATGGTTTTTCTGGCTACATTTGTGTGGAAGCAGTTATATTTAGTTAATTTGGTAACACTAAACATAAGTTTTGCCTGGAAATTTCTGTTACAGACCATCAGATATAGGGCAGAACGTGTAGTGGGCACTGGGTCATTTGGTATTGTCTTTCAGGTAAATATGAATTTTGATCAATTCTCTTTCAGGAGGTGTCACTAGTAAGATCTGCATATCTACAGGCCCCATTTATCTTTTCACTTTGAGATAACTGTGCAATTGTTCAGTACTTCTTGAAAGTATAGAACTAGACATCTATAATTTTAACTGAGGTTATGATAGTCTTCCTATTATCTTGCTAATGGCATGCGAAATCTACAATTATTTTACAGGCCACATGCTTAGAAACTGGGGAGGCTGTTGCCATAAAAAAGGTGCTGCAGGATAAGAGATACAAGAATAGAGAACTGCAAATTATGCGCATGCTTGACCATCCTAATATTGTTCAACTCAAACATTGCTTTTTTTCAACTACGGACAAAGATGAATTATACCTTAACCTTGTATTGGAGTATGTACCTGAAACAGTGTATCGAGTTACAAAATACTATAGTAGGATGAACCAACGGATGCCATTGATATATGTCAAACTCTATACCTATCAGGTATGTTTATACCATATAGATTAAACTTTCTTCTGGTAAGGAACTTGCTACTCATCCAATTTATATTCTATTTCATTTTCCATTTTTTGTCAATGTAGATGTACTGTGTTGGTTACATGATTATTATGTTAACTGTACTCTCTTGTTGAAATGTTTCAATCAGATCTGTCGTTCTCTGGCTTACATCCATGGTGTTGTTGGTGTTTGTCATCGTGATATAAAACCTCAAAATTTATTGGTAATATTTTTCATTGCATTTTGTTTGCCAAAATGCTTTTGCTGTTTTGCTTGCTTTCTTAGTAAGTTATATCATTAAGACTGACAGTGACTATTTTATCAAATGGCAAAGGTTGATCCCCATACTCACCAGCTTAAGCTTTGTGACTTTGGCAGTGCTAAGAAGTTGGTGAGCATTTTCTTCCCCTATTGTACTTTTATGGTTTGTGCCATCATATGTTTTTTTCTTTCATATTTTGCTTGAAAGGTCTCACCAATCCTTATATCAGGTGAAAGGGGAGCCCAATATATCATATATATGTTCACGCTATTACAGAGCTCCAGAGCTTATTTTTGGAGCTACAGAGTATACTACGGCGATAGATATATGGTCATTGGGTTGCGTCTTGGCAGAATTGCTCCTTGGACTGGTCGGTAAACTCTAACACTTGTATCGCTCTCATTCTTTGTTGTACTGTCTAGTCTTTTTTTTAAAGTGTCACGACACAACATACCCTTGCCATCTTCAATTTTTTATATGGAGGGTATGAAAAATAATAAAATCAAGGATTAAGAGACACATTAGCACTGGATGACTAAATGATATGGGCATATTGTCATTCTCCTAGATGACTCCAGTGATTGGGACTGGGACTGAATGGTTGTTATTCCTAGAAGACTCCAGTGATTGGAGGAATTTGTGAGATAGGCACAAGGACCTTTGTGGGGTTCGTGGGTGAGATGCCCACGATACTCCAGTGGTTGGAGTGGTTTGTACTTGTAATCGTGTGTCAAATGCATGGAGGAGTTTGCTGCCCATGAGAGGGAGTTTCTATTGGAGTATTTTAGCAGGTATGATGCCTGGGAAGCTCCAAAGATTGCAGTAGATCCATTCTGTAATAGGCACCAGAACTTGTGAGGTTTACAAGTGTGATGCTCAAGGAAAATTCAATGATTGGAGTGTTATTCATTGATCCTAAAATATGCATGGAGGAGTTTGCTGCCCGTGATAGGGAGTTTCTATTGGAGGATTTTAGCGGGTGTGATGCCTGGGAAGCTCCAGAGATTGAAGTAGATCTATCCTGTGGTAGGCATTAGAACTTGTGAGGGGTCATAGGTGTAATGGTTGAGGAAGCTTCATTGATTTGAGTGTTATTCATTGATCCTATAATATGTTTGGGAGCTGCGAGGTTGCTTGCTCTAGCGATTGGAGTGGATTTCTTGCTTGAGATAGGCACATTGAACGTGTGAGAGGTTGCTTGCTTCATTGATTTGAGTGGATTTGTTGTTTGAGATAGGCACAATGAGTCTATGATAGGTTGTTGATTTATGGTGTCATGCCATGATGCAGTATCCTTCCAGGTTTGAAATAGCACATGCAGAGTAGGAATGGTGGGTTGCTATAATTGAGAAGGATCCTTAATGTTGAGGTAACACATGTAGAACAAGTATGGTGGGATACCATCATGGAGGAGTATCCTTGCAATGTTGAGGTGGCATATGCAGAGTAGGTATGGAAGAATGCCATTTGGGAGATTGTTCAAAAACCTTTTGAGCAATTAGTGATTGATTCTAAGCTTGTAGTTGAGGGGAGCACTGAAGAGTACTAGGATAGGTCTATTGTTGAAGGAATCTCCTAGAAAGAGGGAATTGACCTAGTTGAGGGCTTTGCTTCAAGTTTAAGAGGTATTGAGGTACATGGGTGAGATACCCGTCCTTGCAAGTTGATGAAGATCCCTTATGGGTTGATAAATGCACCACAAGCTTGGTATTTCAAGATTAATGAGTTGTTACCCATGATTTGCTTTTCGAAGATTTGTGTTAAGATTTGTCTTTGGTTTCTTGATAGATTTGATCCACTTGTGTTAATATTGTATATAGTTAAGTTTATCATTGTAGGATGTTATGAACAACTCATGATGTTGTTTGAGAAGAAATTGAACTGTGAAGTTGACATGAGGGACATTGGAGTTTGGGAGGTCATTGATGAAGTCTTCCTTGAACAGTGGAATTACTCAAAGATTTGAAGAGATTTCAAATTATAGAAGGGAGTTGTGGTTCATGAGTATGTTCCTTCAGAATTGTAGGTGGTAGACATTTTGACGAATGTTATGTTCCTAGGGAGGTAGCCAAGGGGGATAATGTATGTGGTCGTAATCATTGAATATGTCCACTTAGTTGTTAGAGAAAATAATATAATGATAAGGGATAGTTGGATTAAGCCCCTTAGGAATATTCATGTGGAAGTCTAAATATACATGAGTATCTTTCTATTAGATATGCTGGATGAATTGTATTGTAGCAGACATGGCTTATGTAGTGATTCTTTCCTTAAGAAGTATTTGATGGTGTTACCCAACCGTAAGTGTTTTTCTCTATAGTTTGGTGTTACTCTTATGGTGAATGTCTTTTGGTTATTTTTGAAGTATAAGGGTTCTATATCTTTGTGATTCATTTTATCGGTTAAGGATCACTACACCAAAGCCCTTGGCTAAGGGGAAGTTTGAGATGTAAAGGGAGGGACTTGGTTTGGTGGAGAACACCTTCCTCGCAAAGAGGGAGTTTAGGTTCTTTATCCGTTGCTCTGCATACATTCTCCTTCTTGTTCTGCTGCGACATCATGGGCTGATTCAATAACAACAAATTCAATGCGACATACATAGATTTCTTGCTTTGGTTGTGCATAGTAGAGAGGACAATGGAGTGAAGGTGGACCAAAAAGAGTGCCTTGGAGCATGTGCAACATAAGTAGTCAATGATACAGGGTGTATCCATGTGTCAACCTTAGAGACATTCCAAAATTTTAAATTTATTTTCTTATTTTAGTTTAGCATTTAGAGACTTTAAATTACCACAAAAGTTATTAGATATAGTTGGTTTTTAGCTTAGATTATTGTGTTGAGTTTATATTCCTTGGTGTGATTCTTTTAGGAATTAAGATGAGCTAAGGAGGGGGAATGAATCCCCTAGGAGTCACTTGAAAAAGTGAATCCATGTACTAACAATTTAGAAAATTAGATAAGAAGATTTTAAAAGAAATGGAGCCTTGAGGGAAAAAGTTGTTGGGCCATGGAGTCAATTAGCAAAATAGAATGGTAGATGAGAAATCTCCAAGGGAGAGTGGAGGACAGATCAATCCCTATCCTTTGCTAGCCAAGGAAACAAGTGGATCTCCTACTCCAAGCTTATGATGGGGTACATGTAAAATTCAAGAGACAAAGCAATCTATCCCTAGAAAAGAGCCACCACAAGATTATTTAAGTATTTAGTGAATGAAGTTGAAATAGATAACAATAGATTGCAACAATCTAATTAAATAAAACAACCCCAATCCTTAAAAGACAAGGTTGCAAGTTGCAACAACTGTCTTCTATTTTATTAAACACAGTAAAATTACCATAAGTTTACCTCAAAGCACATAAGTTTACCTTTGTATGTCATTTCTAAGCACAATCACATAATTTTATATCTAATTTTGGTCTCTTGTGTCTGTTTACATATTCTCCATTGTTGAGTTGTCTTAGAGCCACATTGAGCATGGCATTGGGAATTATTTTTGTTTGCTAGTTTGTTTGACTCGTGGGACTAGCCTATTGTCTAAGAAACCGTGAACCATGGGCATCTATACTGTCAAAACCACCCAGGGATTGCATCCAGCCTAGGCCACACTAGCCCTTAACATGGTTTGATTTTAAGTGTCTCCTTCCAGCTACCTTGCGGGGTTCAAATTCAGGTTACCGTACAAAATGAAGCTCGTTGAAACCAACCTTGCTAGCGGAATTTGACATCATTTGGCATTTACAGAGAATCATGTTAAATCAAAATTTGGCACACAGATTTGCAGAGACATCATATGCTTGTGAGGGTGGTAGATCGAAATTACAAAGGGAATAGATGAATCATCATTAAAAAGGATGAATTACGTGGATCATTCGCTTGGTATAGGGATTTAATATACCAATAGGACAAATTGGTATACTAGTTATGCTGCTAACAAATCCTTTAAAGATTCCATGGTATTTGGTGGCGGGGAGCAATGATCAGATTTGAAGGGTTGGTCTTAATTTCAATTTGAAGGCCATATTTTCAACTAACCCTTAAATGATGAAAGGTTATATAACTAATTGTACTTTTATTGACATGTGTGAATAATGTAAACCTTCCATAAAAATATATGAAAGTAAAATATTGTCCTTCTAATCTTTACAACCTCAAAAAATTAAACACCAACTCTAAAAACAATTTTCAATAAAATTTAAAAAATAAACAAAATTTTCTTACAAATTTGTGGTGTACACCAAATTATTATTTTTGTAAATTTTACGTAAATGAACACATACTCCTATTATTGTTATTATTAATTTATTTTACTTAACATACTCCTCGAAACAAGATGGAAGAAATTGGGATATGGCTGAAATGGAAATGCAAACCTTTGGAGAAGTAGCCTAAAAACTTGCATAGAAGTTCAATACAACTTGTTAAGATGAGCCTGAGATGCAAATGAAATCACATGGGCTCACACTCGAGTAACTGGAACATTGGCAAAAGCTTCCCTTCACTTGCCCTATTCTGAACAGAGCTTGGAATATATCTTCCTAGGATTCTTACTTTGGACTACAGGGAACAAGCGCAACCACTAAATATTTAGAGAGCGAGAAAGAGAACTTGGTCTACTTTAGCAAACCATAGAGAGAATTATACAAGAATCAGTAGTAGCTCCACAAGAAACCAGAGTAGTTAAATGACGAAACTTGCAAAGGAGAATCATCAAATGAAACGGTGCAATGCATGAGGAAAGACACCAAAACTGCCTGAGCAATCATTTGGAACAAGAAGCATTAGCACAATTTTTTCTTGGAGGAAATGGTGGAGAGGTTGAGCTCACGACTCAAGAATGCGGGAATTTGTCAAATTAATGCACAGAGTTCATGCGGATCAAAGATAAATTTAGAAATCTTGACTGCAAATACGTGACTGTAATCGAATCAACAAAGTCTTGAAATGTTGGCGACGACGCACAATTGTTGTTTGTAGATTGTAGTTGTAGTAATAAAAATATGTCGTATTTTATATTAAATATTGTGATCAAAGTATATTGTATAAATGCAGTAGTGAATGAAGGATTGAACAAGTTAAAGCTCTAAGAGATTTTCAATGCTAAGGTCAAACTCTATTCACATTGACTATCATATTCGAAACACATAAAATTGTTTGAAAATTTTCCACCAAAATTTTCTTTCAAAGAACAATTACAATCAAAGTAGCATAGACATGATTATTTTAAAAAATGAAAGTCCAACTGAATAGAGATATGCGTGTAGTAAGGACAATCTAGTTGCATTTCCCATAGGAATTTTTATAACGTTAAATTCATATGAAGTTGAATGTTGTCTTTATTGTATCTCTACATTGTCAGACTCACTCACATATTTGGTTTTCACTTGTCAGCGACAACCACAGATTTAGTTCTTTTGAATTGATTTCACAAAATGTTATGAGTCTTAGGTTCTAGAAACCTTGTATAAACCATCTTAGATGGTTCATTATTATGGATTTTGGTCAAATTTGTGATTTGATAATATATAATTTTTCATACTCAATTATCTTGCTTTGTATAATGCTACTATAGAAAATTGTTGTCCCTCGTTAATATGCAATACATTCACTTTTTTTATTATTTCTTATATGGTTCATGCAATTAGAAGTTTTGTGAAATTGAACCATCAAGGAATTGGAAAAAAACATGTCTGGATTCAACTCAATTGGTGGACATATGGAATATGTTTCCAACTATTAATATGACACGTTTTGTTCAAGAATTAAGGATAAATTTGTATTGAAAAATGTTGACCATTCTTGTAAAATTTTGATAAGAATTTTGTTGTATCGAAGTGCAAGTCATAATTCTTCTTTTGAAAGTTCCAAAGCAATTGGATATTTTAAAACACATAAAATCAAACAAAACTTAAATTCTTAATCAACCAGATTCTCACATCAATGAAAGTTTCAAAACCACTCTCAAAGTTACCATTAAAGAGAATTTAATAATATTGAAGAAATGATTAAAATTTGTAGTAATAGAGTCCTAATGTTTTAACAATGAATTGATCATTACCAATGAATATATCCATTGAATACTTATTAACGGGTTATTTAATTTTTTTTCTTCTTTTAAAAGATTTACATCTACCCTTCCCTTCTTAGTTGGTAGGGTACAATTAAGAATTTTTTTTGAAGCGTAATTTTTATTTAACATTTTTGGGACTGGTGAAAACCCTTTGGAAGGGTCGAGATGAAATTTGATCATCGGTGTGGAGGAATCTAGGGTTGAAGGTAAATGTAATGCGTAGATAACCCTATCAGGTAAAAATCTAGTATTTCTCACTGTTAACTATGTTCAAGGAACATATAAGAATCTACTTTATGTTATGGAATGTATGAAGCACAATACCCACCTACAGGTGAATAAGGTCAATAAGAAACACTCATTTTTGGTATCGAAGAGCATTAGATATTCAAGTTGGTTAATGCGCAAGAGGTGGAAGAATATGCTTGAGGGCCAAGGGTGGTCAAAAGAGTTGTGAACATTGGCATCAAAGGTATGGGCATTTGAATTTGAGATCCGTTTCTTTTTTAGTAAATAAAGTTTGGTTGATGGCCTTATAGATATACAAAATCTACAAGGAATTTTTGGAGCATGTTAGGCTGGCAAGCAACACAAGATTTCGTTTGAAGAAGGGCAAGCTTTGAGAGCTAAGAAAGATGTGCAAGGCTCTGGTAGAAATCAATCATAAAGAGATTAAAGTTCTTAGATCATATAATGGGGGAGAATTTTGCTCGAAGGATTTTCTTGATTTTTGCACTCAATAATGCATTAAGGGACAAGACACCACACTAAACACTCCATAAACACTCCATAACAAAATGAAGTTGTAGAGAACAAGAATCAAACCATTATGGAGATGCCCAATTGTATGTCAGAGAACAAGTTTGTTCCTTACAAGTATTGGGTGGAAGCAATGCATACATCAATGTATCTTCTCAATTGACCTCCATCAAAAGTGGTGCACTAGAAGACTTCAGAGGAAGCATGGTCTGGTTGAAAACCTCTAGTAAGTCTTCTCAAAGCTTTTGGTTCAATGATGTATGCATGGGTTCCTAAAGAAAACCGAACCAAACTTGATGCATTGATCCTAGAAATTGATGCTCATAGGGTACGATGACAACCATAGAGCTTATAGGTTGGTCAATATTCAACCTAACAAAGTGTGTCTTAGCTGTGTTGTGGTAGTTTTTGAAAACATAGGGCTGTTTGAAAGGAAATGATATCTAAAATATTTTCTGAAAGTTGCTGAAAATGAATATGATATGGCTGGAAATATAGGTTCAATGAGTGGGTCAAATCAACAAGAGGTAGGAACCACTTCTTAGTAAGATTTCTATGAAATTTTCAACCTAGAGGATGCTAGAAATAACTCGAATCAGTGGGAAATCAATGTTGTTTTGTAGCAGGAGGGAAAGAAAAGACCAAAGTGTTGGTCCATATAAGGATGCTTACGTCTATGATCTCCTTGATATGAGCTAGGATGGTGGACCGAAAAGAGCATCTACTTTAGTGATTTATAATGATGATGCTCACTGGGACTAGCTGGTTGGACGAGTCAAGAAGTTAGACCAAAAAGAGGTAAGACCTCTAACATGGTGAATTATGTTTTGATGGATAACCCTCAAAACTCTTTTGGGCCTTAGCACTATGAAGAAGCTAAAGGTATCCAAAATGAGAAAATGCTATGCAAGCATCAAACACGGGCTCTCATAGAGCTACCTCTTTCACAATCTCAGAAGTATTTCTCTCTTCTATTTTCTCTGGTGTTGTTGGTTTCTTTGTGTTTAGATTCTTTTTGTTATACTCATCTAACTCTTTTTGCTTGTAGCCTGAGTGTACTATAAGCAGTAGCTTTGGATTTGGGGCGAGCTCTTGCAATAACACTACCATGGACTGAAAAAACAAGAGTTTGCAATGTTAAATGAGAGGACTCTTGTGGTACCAAACCTCCTCATTGTTATATCTGCCTTCTTCCTTTCCTTTATGCCAACTTTCCAAGGATGGTTGAGCTCTTGGTGATGTGCAAGACAAAAAGGAAGGAGAGGTGATATTTGGACTTGCTGAAAAACTTGATGAGCGACTATTGAGAGGTGGTATTTGAGATCTATCCATTCTTGCGACGTTGAACTTTATCCCATCTCTCATTTGGGTTGTGACATTTGCAGGGCAATGGTCCCAAACTATGACATCTTTGCATCAGATTTTTTCTAGGTGGTGCTTTAGCTTGTTTTATGGCCTCAAACATAATAGTGGGACAATTTTGCTCTTGGCTTGGATGCCATCTTTTAAATTTAATTGGACATAGTGTTCCCATGCGTGATAAAGGCTTCTTAGATTTGGGCTTAGGAGTCACGGATAAGAACCTAGTTACCGAAAGATTCTAGATGGTGAAAGGTATAAATCCTGAAGTAAATGATAAATATGGATAATTCTAAACACATGCATAGGAAACCAAGGGCTCGGTGCAGCCTGCTCTAAACATCTAACTTCTAGCATATGAAAAATTTAATAAAAAAAATCGAGCATATTGATAAAAAATTTAGCCTTTAATATGCTAGCCGATTGGTTAATCATTTAATAAGCATTATATAAAGAAGTCACAATACGACTAGGAGTGGTCCTTGTTGATAGAAATCCCTCACACTGCAAAAGTGCAATCTCCTCGAGTCCTTCACACAACAAATAAAATTGCCCCTCATTAATAATTAAAATGACTCATCCACACAATGAATAAATTTGCCTTGCAAATATTGATGGTGGAACTTGACCTCCACAAACACACTCACAAACTACATTGACAACAAACATTGGAGCATAATTCTACCTCCTTCACAAACACATTTGCAACAAATAATCCCCATCAGTCACATAGTCACAACCCACAATGAATAAGAAAATGAGGAAATGGATAACGCGAGATATGAGAGTGAAATGAGAGGGCATTAGTAATTATCAATGAGTTTAGGGTTCTAGGGTTTCATTCTCAACCTTCTTTTTGCCTCCAAATCGTATTTTTACTTCCAAAATGGCATGGAAGATTCGTGACACAACATTATAGTTGAACACACAAGTGTATGGCGACTTTATGGTGGAAGTCACGAGTTTGGTGAGTTTGAACCTAGTCTCACGAGTCTAGGTGAGTCTTGAGTTTGAGTTGTATATCTGTTGGTCGGTGAATATGAACTGAATACTTGTTTCAGAGCTAACTCAACAAGACTCGTAAGACTTGACAAGTCTCTCTCATGTCAAATAACACTGGCATGAAGCCTTCTTCTTGATCTTGCCTTCTTCTTTTCAAGACCATTACTTTCAATCTTAGTCTTGGGAGTTATGATGACAATCTGTTTTAATTCCTTCAGACATGTGCCTATTTGATGGGACACTATCTCAGTGGAGCACATGTTCTTGGTTTGTTTGGAGCATTCTTGTGCACCTTTGACATGCCCATAATTTTGTCATATTTTTTTATCTTCAACATTGCCATCTTCTATGTCATTTTTTAGAGATTGTTCATTTCTTGCTTGCTCAACATCTACACACTGCACATTTAACCTTTGATAGCACATCTTTCTACATCTGTGGCTTATGTTAGGTGTGAAGGAAGATGTCATCATGGGGGGATTGTCTCTAATGCCTTTCTCCTCAGTTTTGTAAATCCTTCTATTTTATCTGAAGTTGTTCTTAATGTTGGTGAAAGTAGTTGCGTGAGGCATCCGCACACAAGTCGGCCTAGTTGAAAATTAGATTGCCAACAACTTAAAGTATAAGTAGAAGGCGCCTCACTTCATCTTTAGCTACAGTAACAAGACAAGTTCGCTCAAGTAAGGAGTTCTTAGGGTTTATGCTACTGTTATATGGATGTACATTGATCTTTGAACATTTTATCTCTATTGGAAGGCGTGAGCTCGGGGGAGACAATAGCTTTGAATTGTCTATGGTTGGGAGGATAGATCATCACCATGGTTAAACGAGCTCCACATTTTGTTTCTATGCTTTGTCATTCTTTTAATGTTCCTATTGTTGTTATGTTGCTATCTTCATAAAACCTAACATGATATTAGAGCAGTGCTAAAAGAAGACATTGCCGAAATCTAGGGCTCCACACATTGGAGCGTTTTCAACCACAATTAATCCCAATAGGAGCATAGAGTAACTCACCCTAGGAGGACACATCTTTCTGTGGAGGCCAAATCCCGTTTGGTGAAGTTTCAATTTTTGATCTAATACTGTGAGGGTCAAGAACTAGGGCTTCTTGGATTTAGCCCTTTTTGTCCACAATTTTGGCGCGATTTTACCTTGCTCCAACTCGCCTCAATAGGGTGCATCTATCTAAGGACTCAGATTTATAAGTATCCACACTTTAAATTTGACCTAGCTCCTGCTAGGGTTTCTAAAGCAGTTTTTAGGTTGCAGTTAAGAAGATCAACATGAAGGTTGAAAATAAACTTGATGAGGTTTCTAAGTCTAAGGTTCCCATTAAGATTGTTGATGAGGAGATTCCAAAACAAATGAAGAAGAAGGATCTCTCTCATATCCCGTGCTTCAGATGTTAGAAGGACGGTCACTATGTTGTACAGTGTTGTAATTCAAAGAAGAGAAGACACCAAGCCTCAACCGTTGATGTTGACGAATAAGTTCAAAACGAAGAAAGTTAAATCCTTACATCTCATATACCAAGAGAGAAGAAGGTAAGTGAAGAAAGTTTCATGACAAGAAAGACAAAGGTGGAAGATCATGTCCTATTTCGGTTCAAAAGAAAAGAAAGGATCTTTCACACATCCAGTGTTATAGATGCCATAAATATGGACACTACACAAGTCAATGTCATGGTTCAAATAAAAGGAAACATGAAGCCTCAACTACAGATATTGATGAAGATGCTCCACATAAAAGGTCAAGGAATGATGATTGTGAAGAAAGTACAGAAGATCGACGAAAGAGTTCTTCTTCTAGTACTCCCCATGTTGAGGTGATGATATGAAGATCCAGATTGCGATGGAATCCCATCAATAAGATGAAGATTAGAGGAATCTGATGATTCCTAAAAGGAGGCAGTTGGAGCCCACCTACAAAACAATAAAAGATAAGTATTTTGGATTTATTGCTCTAGATATGGTTGTTTTGGATATGTTTTTTTATAATAAATTGTATGCAGATCTATATTCCTAGATTTAGGAAGTTGTTGAGCATGTGATAATAGTTCTCTTATAGATGTATCGTAGGCTCATGTAGTATTTGTTATATGATTGTTTAAATAGCCGTAATGTTGCAGAACATTCCATGAACCCATCTTGGATGAAATCTCCTAAAATGCTTAGAGTAGTGCACACTCTTGATGGCATGTTCTAATGGAGATAGTAGGCATCCAGATAGCTACCATGTGTGTGTTGTGCCGAAGCATTGGCTAAGATGCTTACATAACTATGTGACCTACTGCCATTACATTATGTATTGATAAAATTTTGATTATGCAATGTCGCTAACCATTTAACAGGATTTGACTTGTAGGGAAAAGACCATATGATATGGCTTACAAGAAAAATGATGACGAGACTTGTTCTCAAGAACAAGTGATGGACATATAGATCCCATTGATACTCGATGATTGAGAGAGAGCAGATTCTAGGAGCATCACTCTTAGCCTGGATTACAGATCAGGAAGAAGGATTACTTCCAAAAGAAGCAGTTTAATGGAAGTCATGACTGTTCAACAACAATAACAGGAAGATAAGGACCTAATACATCCACCTATATGTGGACACATGACCCACATGCCCAAGAGATCTCATGTAGAGATTGGTGATTGGGAGCAGAAGGCTCCAACGGATTTCAGTCTCTCTACTATAGATTCATTTCTTCGATGGAATGCAGTTGGTTTCCAGTTGGAGTCATGATCGATGGATTATAGTATGTTAGTCCTGAAAGACAAGAGTTACTCAATTGGTTTCGGAGGAGGTACACATCCATTCAGTTAGAGTTGTGCCTTAGGATGCAAAATATATTGTTGATGATGATCTATTGCTTGTGATACTGCATACTAGTGATCTACTCCTAGACAGAGGAACTTAGCCCTTGAGATGAGGATATTTGATGCACTTGGTTGTCACTGGGACTACTCATTTTCTTTGTGAGAGCCGGTGTTAAGATTGGCACACGAAGTGAGAAGACTAATGGACTAGCCTATGGATAGCCTTAGAAATGGAGCAGGATGCTCAGCTACAGAGGGAGCAACATGCTCAGATGCAGACGGAACAAGACACTCTAGCACAAAGGAAGATCTCTCGGACACCCTGCAATAGGGTGGGGAGACTAGTCTCTTGATACTCTCCCATACAGGTTTATGAATTCAATTATGTGATTTGTTATTATTTCATTCACTTGCATTTCATGTCTAGAATAGGGCAAGATAGAAATGTCTGCCCTGATATATTTTACGCCTCTGTTATTTGATGTGTGTGCAGGTTCTCAGGAGAGAGCACATTAGTACCTTGTATGATACAGGATGGTACCATACTTTTTCGTCAGACACCCTGTGATGGGGTGGGTAGATTGGCCCTTGATGAGTAGGTGTTGATGCATGAAACAGGTGTTCCCCCAGTATTAGCCTTAACTTGGCTAAGGGTGAATGGCTCTGGGTGGGACAATAGCTTCTCCCAGTCATCCTGAGATGGGATGGGGAGATTGGTCCCTAGTTGCACACACTATCCTCCTAGAGGTTGATGCATTGAGCATGTGTTCCCCCAGTATTGGCCTTAACTTGGCTAGGGGTGAATGGCTCTGGGTGGGACAGTAGCTTCTCCCAGTTATCTTGAGATGGGATGGGGAGATTGGTCCTTAGTTGCATTCACTACCCTTCTAGAGGTTGAGCATCAGACATTCCTTTAGTATTGGCCCTCATGACTTAGCTAGAAGTGAATGACCCTGGGTGGGATAATGCCTTCTCCCTGTCATCTTGAGATGGGATGAGGAGATTGGTCCCTAGTTGCTTATAGGGTTGTGCATTGTCCCAAACACTCTTTAATGGGATTGGGAGATTGGTTCCGTGTGAACCAATATGAGTTCTGTGTGGACTCTAGAGTTCTGTGTGAACACCTTGTCCTGTGTGGACTATGGTTCTGTGTGGATCGATACGAGTTGTGTTGGAGTCTCTGGGTTAGTGCCCAACAACCCTTGTGGCTAGGAATTACTCATCACTGGGTTGGTGCCCAACAACCCTTGAGGGTGGGAGGTTTATGGGTTGTAGCCCATTGTCCCTTGAGGTTGTATCCCATGCGGACATGATGAAAGTCTCACATGCGGTTGTAGCCCTAGTAAGCTCTTGAGCACGTGTATGCTCCCCAAGGAACTCGATGGAGTTGAGGCATGTTGACTTGGTGCATGTTCCCCGATGGACTGGGTTGAGCTAATGCACGAGTGACTTCTCGATGGATTGAGCAAAGTTGTGGAGCTAGTGCATGTTCTCCAGTGGACTGGATTGAGCTGATGCATGAAGATTGACTTGTTGACACTTCTCGATGGACTAAGATTGTGTTGGAAGACCTTGCTTATGATATAGAGATGTTCGATACAATTATGATGTACATATGAGATCCAGATGTGTTCTAGTATAATGATACTGATGGTGCCTCCCTGACTAAGAGGGAGTGTTGGTGAAAGTAGCTGCTTGAGGCATCCTCACACAAGTCGACCCAAGTAAATATAATAATAAAATGTATTTTAAAATTTATTGTGAAACAAGACAAGTCGGCCCCAATAAAACAGACAAGTCGGCCGAGTTGTAAAATTAGATTGCCAGCAACTCAAAGTATAAATAGAAGGCTCCTCTCTTCATCTTTAGCTTTAGTAACAAGACAAGTTCGCTCAAGCAAGACGAAGTTCGTTACTGCAGCTAGGGAAAAGTGTTTTCTAGGGGTCTCAACTTTGAAGAAGTTTCTCTTATCATTTGTTAGGGTTTATGCTACTGTTATATGGATGTACATTGATTTTTGAACATTTTATCTCTATTGGAAGGTGTGAGGTTAGGGGAGACAATAGCTTTGAATTGTCTATGGTTGGGAGTTGATAGATCATCACTGTGGTTAAACGAGCTTCATATTTTGTTTTTGTGCTTTGTCTTTTTTTTAATGATCCTATTGTTGTTATGCTGCTATCTTCTTAAAATCTAACACTTAAGGTGGGTTGCTAGTATATTTTGACACTAAGAGTTAATTGAAGTACAAATTGGTCTAGTGTGCTTTTAGTATGTGTTTTTGTGCTTTCTTAAGCTTATAGTCACAATCATGTCATATACATGAGCGATCTTGATGGTTCAATGTCTTTTTGATATCAATAACATTTGTTCCATGGCTTAGCATCTGATTGGTCCATGATCTCTATTAAGCAACATGGATGATTATTTGTCAATGATCGACGATTGGTGTTCATTTAACATGTTTTTGTACATTAATAAATATCCTTTGGTCCCGTGGATTGTTTTCTCTTTGAGGTTTTTAACACTAGTGTCTTGATCTTTGATTTGTGTGTGAGTGTATCCAGTGTTGGACATTGGTGATTATACTTGTTTTTTGAACATTTTTTAGTTTTTCTTTTGAAAATTATCTTGACATTTACATATATATTCGATAGCATCCTAAAGGTGTGGATGGATTGGTTGGAATCCATTTGCAATTGCAGGGAAATGACCATTTTAATCATTGGAGAAAGTAGTTTTAAGGAATAAATTAAAAGTTGTGGATGAAGTAAATAGGCTACATTTATTTACGAGTTGAATTGAACTCTTTTGGTTATTGCAAGAAATAGTTGATGTCCAAATTTCTTGAAACTCTTGTAATTTTACTACCTTAGTACAACAAAAACTAGGCACTAATAAGTTAGTAATTTTGACGCCAATTGACAAAGGACTTAGTGTCGACCTCATGAAATATGATATTTTCGTGTTAGTGTGAAAATCATAGTGGTGCAAATGAGAATGTATCGTATAGTGCTAAAACAATCCAGTAAATCAAACTTTATGGAACACAAGTGAAAAAGTTTTCTGGGCAGGGTTCATTTCATGGCACGAAAAGAAAAGGAAGACTTTCACAAAGGAAGATATCCTATGCAATTTTTATATTTTCAATATGTGTTCTATATTCAAGGTGTTCCTTGTGTCCTGTACCCGTTGTTTCCCAAACCAAAAACATGTCATGCCAGTCCTTTCCCTGAACCTTTGTGAAACAATATTTTTATGAGAAATAATTTCCCCTCCATCCTCTCACACATATATGAAGAATGAGGAAGTTTGTACCTTGCTAATGCTATTTTGTGGATTTGCCCTTGCTTCCTTGCGTTTCCAGATGGAGGGTGGTGTAACCACTAGCCACAATAGCCAATGGTAACCTTACAGGACTTGGTGGGATTGGATACCACAACCTCCCTAGGCATTGGACCTTAACATAAAGGATTGAATCAATTGATCCTAAGTTGCACGAAACATGGAAACGTGCACAAGTTTTGGAAACGAGAACGCTTGGAAACGTGACCCTCCTAAAATTTGTACGTCAAGGGAAACATGGTATATATATTTATATATATAGTTTTTTTAATGACACATTATCTCACAATAAAATAAGAGTGAGAGGTTAATTTGTAGGTAGGTTTAGAAATGATTTAGAGGTTAATTTGTTTTCATTTTCCATAAACTAGGGTCTTTTAGATTTCCTATGGGTCCCAAGCCGTTCATGGGCCCTTGAAGGTTTTCGAGAAGTTTCTGAGTTTCTATGAGTTTTCGGTACTAGTATGGGGGCATTTTAGGAGTTTCGTGCAACATAGAATTGAGCTAGCCCTTGGGGCTGAATCTTTGTTAAAGAAGACAAACATTAAAATTGACAAAAAATTGATAGGAAAAATAAGTAGCCTTGTCTGGTGTAACATGAAAACAGTGCATTGTTGACAGTTTGTTGCCAAAAGTGAATGTTTGATGGAAATATATTGGAACCATTGAACTAAATTGTACACAGTTATTTTAATGTTAGCAAGATGCATGCTAAAAGGTTTTTGACTCTTTGTGCCCAATGTATAAATAGGAAACAAGCATATGTTATGGTCCTGTTTTCAAGTCAAAGTATCATTACAGTGTTAATTATCTACAAATTGAAGAAACCAATTCTGGAAATGCCATAATCATAGAAAATTTGTATTCTACAGTCTACTATTGTTAATAGCATCCCATTTTCTAGGATAGCTTCGCATACCCATTGCTTAGACCTAAGTTGCATGAAACATGGAAACATGTACAAGTTTTTGAAACGAGAATGCTTGAAAACGTGACACTCAAAATGGGTACACAGGGGAAAAATGTGTTGAAGTTTTAGGGTTAGAGGAGTTTTTAACATAAGTAATAAACTTTTAATGCATAAACATAATTATAAAATCAAATTCAGAGTAGTAATGCTCTTAATAAATTTAAACTGTAATAAAACAAACATAATTTTCATCTCTTTCAACTTAACGCTCCATTAGTCATTACATGCTGAGTAAGGATGCAGTCACATTGGGCAGAGACACACAATCATTCTTGTAGAAGACAGATGGTCATGCTGGGAAACCCACAGTCTACACTTGAAAGACAAACTCACGGTCATGCTGGGGAAAAACCACAATCCACACTTGAAAACAAACTCACGGTCACGTTGCAAAACAACAGAAGATCACGCTGCAGAGAGAGGTGATCATGCTAGGGCAAAGGGAACCCAGTCCAGTCATGCGCGGAACAAGCAACCACGGTCCAGTCACGCAGGTGGAAGGCAAAGGTGAAGTGTTAAGTCACGCGTAAAGCAAAGGAGCATCCACGGGATAATCCAGTCACACGAGCTGAGAGTCACGCGCTGAGCAGAGGAGCAATCATGCGCGGAGTATAGGAGCAGTCACAGGATAACCCAGTCACACGGGTGCAAGAGTGAGACTGCGAGAGATAGGTGATCAGCCACATGAAGGAAGTAGTCATGCGGGAGCAACAGAGGAGTCACAGTGAGCTGCAGAGGAATCACGATCACGCTAAATAAAAGATCACAGTCACACAAATCATGAAAAATGCAGGCATGTTGAGTGTGGAAGGATACACGGGTCATACCAGAAGGTATCGATGAGGTCAAGCAATCAACAGGCTCAGACGGGAATCAAAATCAGATTCCATGTTCTAATTAAGCCTATCAATTTCTAACCTTGACAAACCTTAAGATAAGGTACCAAAGGTCCAATAATAAACCAAAAAATAAAATCATAAAGTAAATGGACTAAAGGTTATAAATAAATGGTCCAAAGGTGTTATGATAAAACCATAAGGTAAATGGACCAAAGGTTTTATTAATAAAACCATAAAGTAAATGGTCAAAGGTTTTATTAATAAAACCATAAAGTAAATATGACTTTGGATAAAACCCATAAGGTAAGAGTCATCATAACAAAGGTACACACATAATAAGAATGCTAGGACCAAGTAGGCTAAAGAACCATGAGTCAACCAAGGGGGTCACAATAAAATAACCCACGAACCCACGAGATCAAGGTGAACTAAGAGGGTGATCAAATACTTACCTATAAGCTTAACAAGACCAAGGACTTTAAACTTTTCTCTCTCTTAAGGTACATTGTTTCTTATATTTTATCAGCACTGTATAAGGGGAAGATCCAAATCGGATGGTACAATCCTTTGGTCCTCAATACTGCTCCCAAGGGTTAGGTGCTAGGGACATCATCAAGGGGTGGCCAGTCCTTTGAGAAACAACCTAGCAGTAACCGATTAGGAGAGAGGACACCGCACATCATCATCTTCCATCTTAAAGAATGGCTATCAGGCCTAGGCTGAGTTTTAGTCCCAGACTGAATCATGTTGATCAACCCTTGGACCTCGACCGGGTGCTCCATTCTCGCGGATAATGGTCCTCAGTACTAAGCTGAGCTTCAGTCCCAGATTGAAGGTTGATCAACTACTTGCAAGACCTACTTGGAAATCGTGTCCCTGGTCCGAGACCAAAATAAGTCTCTGCCTCTACCTGCAAGATCTACTTGGACATCGTGTCCTTGGTTCCTTACTAGAATACCCTAGAGGCACATAGGGGCCCTAGCCACATGCTAGGGGTTTTGCCATAGCATCAACCTGCTTGGTCCCAAACCAAAAACCCCAGGAGACTACTGGGGGCCCTAGGGTACCTTCTGGGTTCTTACTCTACCCTAGTTAACTGACTAGGGTGCCATCCTCCCCGAGAACGGGTCTTGCAGCTGCACTAACTTTAACAACATGTATGTAAAAAATACAATATATATATATAACACATTATCTTGCAAGAAAATAAGAATGATAAACATAAATGACATTTTATAAGGAAACCCATGTCTTTTTTAATTCTCATAGATGATTACACGATGCAAAATCCTATAGCTTGGTGGTCTTGACTAATGCTAATCCCATACTCTCATACATGATAGAATCCAGTGGAAATGCTACAATTCTGCCAACCCTGAAATCCTGAAAACTATTAAGTCTACAGAATTCTGAAAGGGTGACGAAATTTTACTTTCTCCATATGAAGTCTGATGAGGTTGGAACCACTATCAAATGTCCTGAAACAATTAATTGTATTGTTAAAATATATAAGTAAAAGTAAGAAATAGAATCTAATATTACCATTAATTACACAAACTCCTGAGAGCTCAATCCCCTTTTTTTTGTTTGGTCTTAAAGGGTAATTGGGAAGGACAAGGTGATATTCTTTTATGAGTCCTACATTTCTCATAGGTGCTTAGGTGGCCTTGGAAATTTCCAAACACATGCTCGAAACATCATCATTGAAACTGGCCAAAATGCTTTGGAAATGTCCTTGGTTGCTGTACAACGCTTCCAGATAGGGGATTTAGCTTTGAAAAGTTTGTCACTTACTAATTAATGGTAATAGGAAACACTGTATGGTATGGGCAAAAGGATGTTTCCAAGGCATTTCGTACCCGTTTCCGCATTTTCTAGTGTTTCTGGGACTGGTATGCCACCATTCTTGGTGTTTCTTGCAACCTAGGCTTAGACTAAAATACTAGTACTATTCTGATAGTCTAGTTCAATTTCATGAGAAAGTAGTAAATTCAAACAGCAATTTTCTTTACTAATTTGTTCTAGTGTTCTCTCGATCACTTTATGGGTAAAAACTAAAAACAAGATTTTATTTATATGAAAATTCTCCCAGAGGAGAAAACCAAATATATAAAAGTGGTGGCCATATCAGTTCTGCCACTTTTGTTCTGTCATTGACTCAATACTAACATCAGGTGCAAAATGAAAATTGTCATGCCAGTTTCCATAGCCAATGGCTGGAATATCTACCTTAATACATACTTGATCAAGAGGACATATCACTGTATATCTGCTTGATAATAAAAAGAAAAAAGAGCCAGCTACTAGTAAGAGATAGTGTAGAAATTTTGAAATTTCCACCTCACTTCTACAAGGCCAAGGATCTGCTTCATGGAGTTTTCAGCGTTAGTGTTGAAATTAATTTCTTCAACATCCCTATAAGAAAATTCAATTCTGCCCAATACTACTTCTAGGCAAGCTCAAGAATGTGGATATTCGAGACCACAAAGACTCCAAGCATAGATAATTGCAGCAGCCTTTAAGGCAAGATCTATCTCAAAACACAGATCCGGAAATTACTTCAATTATAGTGGAAATATTACAGCAACAAATTAGATTTGAAAGTTTCGTTAAGCGTGCTAAAACAACATAACATGCAGCTTTACTACCCTAATAAATCGATTTACTAAAATAACAATGGAATTTGTTCAATACATGAAAAAAAACCAGATATGAAAATCAAGTGAGAAAATCAGATCTCCCATCACAAATTAAAGACAGAAACGGTATACTTGCTTCTCCATGATTAGAGTATGAAAGAATTAACAGAAGATAGCCCATTGCATTGTCTGTGCTGAGTTCCTGCATTGAATAGAGATGACGACCAGTTGGTTTGTCCAAAGCAGACCTACAATCAATCCAAATCTTGGTAGCATCATTACGTTTCTTGGCATGTCGGGAATTGACTCATAGGACTAGCCGAAATAAAGAATGGGATGATTGGGCTTTAAAAATGTAGCTTTATTTTTCATGATCTGAGTTCAGAATGTACTTAGGTCTCTGTGCAAAGACTGATGTTTCTGTAGAGCCAAAGGTCTGATTAACTTTCTCCTTGGTCCATCTTCTGAACCTTCTCGTTCCATGATTGATTGAGGCTCGAAGTTCATTATTTATCCTTTTTTTTTAGATACTGCCGAGCTTGCCACCCAATTGTCAACTTGATTGGCTGCACACTTTTACATGGATGAACTATAGTAGGCCTTTGGATTTCCTTATGCACGACATGCTGCTCTCAATTTCTGAAGATGGGTTACAGTTATTCCCACTAGATAGTCAGTAATGTGTTTTGAGTCATGTTTAAATATAATATGTTTGAAGGGCAGTTGTATGCTTTGTTTAATCCCACAGATCCATGCTGGCAATTCTGTGTGATTGTTTGTCTTTTGGCCTAGAAATTAAGATATGATACCCGCTATTTTACCCTTATGGTTTGTGACCACCTCTCCAGCACAAGCTGGTCCTTGGTTTCCTTTGCAGGCTCCATTAAAGTTATATTTTATCTATCCTATAGTTGGTATTTGCTGTGACTGCTGGAATTTTCCTTTCATGCCTGAAGTCTTTGCACATACTTAAACAGATTTATTTGCACTGTTTTCCAATAGGTTCTTTATTTGGCTGTGTTGATTTTTCCTATGCAGCATCGAGATCCATTCTCTTGGAGAATGGGGACATCTGGTCAAGGACCAGGGTGTGGAACCAGTGCAGCACTGGGGGACTCAGCCTTGAGCTGAGTAGCCATTCTGTTGAATGGGGACATCTGGTAAAAGACCAAGATGTGGAACTAGACCAGCACTGGGGGAAGTCAGCCTTGAGCTGAGTTGCCATTCTGTTGAATGGGGACATCTGTTCAAGGAGCGAGATGTGGAACCAGTCCAACAATGGGAAAACTCAGCCTTGAGCTGAGTAGCCATTTGGTTGAATGGGGACATCTGGTCAAGGATGAGGATGTGGAACCAGTCCAGCACTAGGGGGACTCAACCTAGAGCTGAGTGGCCATTCTTTGAATGGAGGCACTTGGTTAGTTACTAGGAAGATGAACCAATCTAGAACTGGGGGACTTAGCCTAGGGATGAGGGCCATTCTCCGAGAGAATGGAGGCGCTTGGTCAGTTACCACGTATTTGACCGTGGGTCAAATTATGCAGCCTATGGTTGAGGCACCTGGTCAGTTACCAGGACATCACTATAAGTCCTAGACTGGGTCTAGGCATGTGAGGTACTCTTACCCTTGATTTGTGGGCTTTGTGACCTTCTCCAAGGATTAGCTACCCTTGGTTAAGACACCTAGTACCCGATCTTGGTGGCACAAGGAGTGTGAGATAAAAGCATTAGTAATTCTCCCTATTTATGATGATGTACTTGAGTGTGGATGGAGGACCCCTATGATCACTTGTTTTGACCACAGGACACTTGAAGAAGGCAAAAAGGTAAAAGTCAAAAGGTAAAAGAATAAAAGAATGTTATTTTATTCTTTTGAGTTTTGGCCCACTTCCAGGTGACTAAAAGGCTAAAAAAGAAGATCAACTCAATTTCATTTACACACTTGAACTTCAACGTTGAGCTGCTCCATAGAGGTTTTCGTTGGCTTTTGAAGGGAGAGAAGTTTTTATCTTGTTTATGCCCAAGCATGGAAGCTTTGTCTAGCTAGGGCATATCTCCTTGCTCTCTCAGTCAACAGCAACAACAACTAGGGCATCACCTTCACAACTAGGGTTTGCAGAACAACAAGAGGGTGCATCTAGGGTAGCTCTATCTCTTCATGGGTTGCCCTAATTCCTCCATAGAAACCTCGGTCAGCCTCACGGGCTAACACAAAGGTGGTTCATGCAGTAAGACAAACTAAGGGGTGGATCTAGGGGAACCTCCTCTCATCTGGGAAGCCCATATTCTCCACAGGAGTATTGGTCAGCTACAACAGCAGAGTTCGGGCAACCTCAACACTTTCGGGCAGCCTGCTGTAGATTTGGGCAACAACATAAGGTGCAGGTAGCTATTGCAAATCTTCAGGCAGGTTTGTATTGTTCTCTGGGCAGCTTCATTGTTGGAGTTTGTGCAACTTCCGAAGCTATTCTTATTGTCCTCCTTCGGGAGTTGAACTTTTTGTAATTATTCATACAAACCCTAAAAAGAACAATGTAAACCTTGGGGTGAAAAGCCAACAATGAAAGAATAAAATATAAATTATGAAATATAAAATTATATTGCTCCCCCAAGTGAAGTCGGCCCCAGTTAAATTATGGGTGGGAAGATAGTATAAATAAGAGGCGCCCCTCCTCATTATTTCACATAGCAGCAACACAGCAGCATAAGGGAAGTGCGTAGTTTTCTGGGAGAGAGAGCAACTACACAGTAGCATAGAGAAGTTCGCATCCACTGTAGAAGACGACTGTTTTCAGGGTTTCAATCTTTGGAAAGTAGTTCTATATTTTTTTTTCTTTCTTCATTGTACTCTGATCTCATAATTATTATCTCTAGATGAAGGTGGTTGGGTTTTCTCCTATTTGGGTTTACCAGGTGAAAAATACTTGTGTTATTGTTCTCTGCTTTGTCTATCTTCGAGTGATCCGATTGATAAATGCATTTAAGATATACTGCTATAATCTTAAGAAAATCTAACATGGTATCAACGCAGTGCTTGAAGAAGCCATTGTCGGAAACCTATCCGAACTAGGGTTTCATCTTTCAAGGTCTTCACTCAACCTTTTGGCAGAAAAAGAGCCTTGGGAATTTTGCTCCAAGGAAGGCGCATCTTTTGGTGAAGACAACATTCAATTTTGACCTAATTCTGCAGCTCCATCAGAAATTAGGGTTTACAGTTTCGACCTACTTGCTCCAATGTTTTGGCTCGACTCTACCTCTCCTCAACTTACCTCCCTAGGGCGCATTTATCTGTGTAGTCAGTTGTTCGAAACTCCAACTTTCATTTTTGACCTAGCCTCTGCTAGGGTCTCATATCCATATCTGCAGTCAATATCAGCAGCATGAAGGTTGAAGATCGTTTGGAAGGAGCTTCGAATTTCATCCCCTGGAAGTCTAGGGTTCTTCTTCTTCTAGAAGAGAATGACTTATTACAGTTTGTAAAGGCAAAGGTCCCAGAACCAGAAGCCGAAGAAGAGAAACCTCGCTGGAGAAAGGATGATGCCAAAGCAAGGAGGATTTTAGTGGACTCCGTTAGAGAGCACTTGGAGTTAGAGATCACTTTGTTCCTCAGATCTCAGAAAAGTCGACGAGAAGGATGTTCAAAACCCTAAAGAAGCTATTTGAACACAGTAGCATCAATGTGACTCTCACATTGAGGAATCAATTGTCGAATACGAAGATGACAAAGTTCGAGAATATTGCTTCATATTTCATGAGGATCACTGAGCTCCGGGACAAGCTAAAGTCTAGTGGAGACAATCTTGAAGAAAAGGATCTTGTCATGACCACCTTAAATGGTCTCCCACCATTTTGGGAGTATTTCATCCAAACTATAAGTGGTCGAACCAAGTTGCCCAAATTTGATAAACTATGGGCAAAATGCATTCAGGAAGAAACAAGAATCGCAACACGCCAAAGACTTCATGGTACTCAACCTGAGGAAAATCAAGCGTTCGTATGTCATGCCAAGAAGGGCAAGGGAAGGGGAAGGAAGCCGTACATTCACAAGCATCAAGATAAGAGATCAAGTCCTCCCCTAGATTCGAAGAAACAAAAGAAGGATCTCTCTCAGATCCAATGCTATAGGTGCAAGAAATACGATCATTATGCTAGTAGTTGTCGAAGTTCTCACAAAAGGAAGCATGAAGCTTTAATTGTTGATGTAGAGGAAGATCATCATCACAAGAAACAAAAGAATGAAGATTGTACATAATTCTTCTTCATATCAGCTTTATCAGGTACGGTTCCCAGCACTAGTGATACTTGGCTCATAGATAGTGGTGCATCTGGACACATGATGGGATATCAAGAAAATCTCTCAGAAGTAGTTGAGAAAGATTCTCATCTTCGTGTTGTACTTGGAGATGATGCCAACTACACTGTGAAGGGATCTGGGGCTACCTCCCTTCAGCTAGAGTCTAATGATACTCTACACTTAAGTGATGTGCTCTACGTACCTGGTATGAAAAGAAATCTTGTTTCCATCTAAGCCTTAAAAGACAAAGGATATAAAGTATCATTTTCAGATGGAAAAGTACTTGCTTGGCATAAGAACACAAGCATGGATACAACCAAAGTAATTGGTATGAGAGAGGAGAGCTAGTATCGACTGAACACTCTACTTGTCCAAGCCCTAGTCCATGACTCTACAAGTATGGGTGAGCCATGGCACAAAAGACTAGCTCATCTAACTTACAGAGCTCTCCTAGCAGTGAAGAACATAGTTACAGGTATACCAGTGCTACAGGTAGACCACGATGGAACATGTAGAGGATGTGCACTTGGCAAGAACACCAAGAAATCCTTCCCTGATAGTGAGAGCAGATTCAAAGAAATCTTGGATCTAGTGCACTCCGACTTGTGTGGCCCAATGACAGTTGCCTCTTTTAGAGGATATCATTACTATGTGACCTTCATTGATGACTACTCACGGAAGACTTGGATCTACTTTCTTAAGACCAAGGAATTCGAGGAAGTACTCATTAAATTCAAGGAGTTCAAATCACAAGTCAATAATTTGTCAGGGAAGAGGATCAAGATCCTAAGATCAGATAATGGTGGAGAATATACCTCTACGGAATTCAATTATTTCTGCAAAGAAGCAAGAATTAAGAGGGAGCTTACAGTTCCCTACAATCCTCGACAAAACGGGGTTGCTGGAAGAAAGAACAAAACAATTGTGGAGGCAGCTAAAGCCATGATTCATGACCAATGTCTACCCATGTTCTTATGGGAAGAAGCATCTAAAACAACTGTATATGTACAAAGTAGATGCCCACATAAGATAGTGAAGAACATGACTCTTGAAGAAGCGTTTACAGGAGTAAAACCAGAATTGGGTCACCTCCGAATCTTTGGCTGTCCAATCTACATACATGTTCCCAAGGAGAAGAGGACGAAGTTAGAACCTTCAGGCAAGAAGGGAACTTTCGTGGGATACAGTGAATCTTCAAAGGTCTATAGAATCTATATCCCAGGATCCAGACAGATCAAAGTTAGCAGGGATGTGACCTTTGAAGAAGAAATGGCTGTCAGGAAAGGCAGAGGATCAGACATGGAGATCAATGATGAGGAATTGAAGATGAGATCATCTCCCTCTCCAGTTCAGAATGAGTTAGCAGGAAGAGATGAACCCATTGATCCAGTCGCGACAGTTGATATTCTCGAAGATATGATAGTAAGTCGGAAAAGACCTAGATGGGCATAATAGACCTTACAGGATGCAGAGGGGCATGAAGCCTCACATTGCACTTTCCGTGAAAGCAAAAGACCTCAGAGGTTCTCCAGTTATGTAGCATTGATGAGTCACATCATTGACTCAAAACCCACCACTTATGAAGAAGCATCTAAACACCAAGTTTGGAAGGATGCCATGATAGAAGAATATCAATCCATCATGAAAAGTGATGTATGGGAGATTCTATTGAGACCTGAGGGGAGTTGTAACTTCTAGATGGCTATACAAAATCAAACATGGAGCAGATGGGAGTGTTGAAAAGTACAAGGCTAGATTTGTTGCCAGAGGGTTCTCTCAGAAAGAGGGAGTCGATTATGATGAGACATTTGCTCAGGTGGCTTGATACACTTCCAACAGATCGATCATTGCTATTTCTTCAGCTATGGGATGGAAGTTGCATTAGATGGATGTCAAGACGGCCTTAATGGTATTATAGAGGAAGAAGTATACATTGAAGAACCATAAGGGTTTGTTGTCCATGGAAAGGAGTCCCACGTATGCAAGCAGAAAATGGCGTTATATGGACTCAAGCAAGCACCTCGTGCTTTTAATGGACGGTTAGACAGATTCCTGGTGAGTCTGGGATTCACCAAGAGTGATGCAAACCCCAACCTGATTCACCAAGAGTGATGCAGACCCCAACCTTTACTACATGGTTGTGAATAATGAGCCATTGATTTTGGTACCATATGTTGATGACTTGTTTCTTACCGTAAATGATAAACTTATCTTATGGTGTAAGATGAAACTCACCTCTGAGTTCGAAATGAAGGATCTTCGATTGATGCACTGCTTCTTGGGATTAGAAGTATGGCAGAGGAAGAAAGAGATTTTCCTAGGACAAGGAAAATACACCATAGATATACTGAAGAGATTCAGAATGTTGAACTGCAAGTCCATAACTACTCTGACGGATGCAAACCTGAAGAAGTTGGGCGATTTTGCTTCATATTCGAATTTGATTGATCCCACCATGTATCGCCAGTTGATTGTGTCCTTGATGTATCTGACGAACACCAGACCATGTATCGCCAGTTGATTGTGTCCTTGATGTTTTGCTGTGAATGCTCTCAGTCAGTTCATGTGCGAACCGAGGTAGATTCACCGGATTGCTGCAAAACATGTGCTCAAATACTTACGTGGCATTGTGGGATAAGGTCTACGATATGATTTAGAATGTGACTTGAAATTGCAAGGGTTTACAGACTTGGATTGGGTCGGATGCTCTACTGATAGGAAGAGCACTTTAGGATGTTGTTTCAGTCTAGGTTCTGCAGTTATTTCCTGGTGCAGTAGGAAGCAGAACTCAGTAGCTCTCAGTACTACAGAGGCTGAGTATATGGCTGCTAGTTTAGTAGCCCGAGAAGCAGTTTGGCTTCGTATACTTCTTGCAGGATTGTCTGGCTAGATTCCTGAGCCAACCGTGATTTAGTGTGATAACTAGAGTTGCGTGCAGATGTCAGTGAATCCTGTATTTCATGACAAGTCAAAGCACATAGAAATTCGGTATCACTTCATACGTGATATGGTGCAGAAAGGTGCGGTCGAGCTACAGTATATTCCAACAGATGACCAGACTGTAGATGTTCTCACCAAGCCTCTTCCCAGGGTGAAATTTGAAGAAGTTAGCGGAAGACTTGGAGTAGAAGAGAACGTATCCCTCCTTGAGAGGGAAAGATGACTGAGAGACTCACTATACCCTTGCCCAGGTACCTTTGCTCGTCCAGGTTCTTAGCCAGGTATGGAAGAAATCCCATCAATAGATGAGACAGACAAGTAGTAGATAGTCGGGTTCACACAGGTGCCTCTGCTTGTCTAGGTGCTCAGCCAGGTATGGGAGAAATCCCATCAGCAGATGAGTTAGACATGTAGTAAATGGACATGTGATTAGACAGGTACCTCTACTCGTTTAGGTTCTTAGGCAGGTGTGGGAGTACCCCATTAGCAGATGAGACAAACATGTAGTAAACGGTCGTGCACGTGTGCTCATCTAGGATCTCTAGCCAGGCATGGAAGTATTCCATCAACGGTAGAGACAAATAGGTAGCAGAAGATTCTCTCTTAGACATCCGGAGGGAACTAATTCATAAAGACAACCTTCAGTACGTTCAGAGATGATGGAGACAGTATAGATGTACAGATGAAACCCAGATGATCATGATGCTGATGAAGATTGAAGAATACCTTCCTTGTTGAGAGGGAGTGTTGGAGCTTTTGCAACTTCGGAAGCTATTCTTATTGTCCTCCTTCGGAAGTTGAACTTGTTGTAATCGTTCATAGAAACCCTAGAAAGAACAATCCAAACCTTGGGGTGAAAAGCCAACAATAAAAGAATAAAATATAAATTATGAAATATAAAATTATATTGCTCCCCCAAGTGAATTCGACCCCAGTTAAATTCTGGGTGGGAAAACAGAATAAATAGGAGGCATCCCCCCTCATTATTTCACACAACAGCAGCACAACATCACAAGTGAAGTGCGCAGTATTTTGGGAGAGAGTGTAGCTACATAGTAGCTCAAAGAAGTTCGCATACACTGCAGAAGAAGACTGTTTTCAGGGTTTGAATCTTTGGAAAGCATTTCCATAATTTTCTTTTCTTTCTTCATTGTACTCTGATCTCAAAATCATTATCTCTAAACGAAGGTTGCTGGGTTTTCTTCGTTTTGCGTTTCCTAGGTGAAAAATACTTGTGTTATTGTTTCGTGCTTTGTCTATCTTCTAGTGATCCTGTTGATAAATGCAATTAAGATATACTGCTATAATCTTAAGAAAATGTAACATTCAGTAGGGTTCGGGAAGCCTGTTGTAGACCCGAGCAACCCTCTCCTCTTCATAGGCAACCACAGATGTGGTTCGGACAGTAGTAGGGCAAGTCCCTCCTTCCAAAAGGTACTTGAGGAACCTGAAAGTCCACCAGAAGAACTACTTGAAGTTCCTCCTTCCAAAAAGGTACCCGAGGAACCTAAAAGTCCACTAGAAGAATTGCTTGAAGTCCCTCCTTCCAAAAAGGAGACCTGCCTGGTACCAAGAAATAGTGCAAGAAGCTGAGAAGCATAAAGCTCCTCCTGAGATTTTCAGAGAAAGCATAAGGCCACATAAGTACTCAGGTCTTATGAGCCAGCTCATCTGTGCTGAACCTTCCACCTTCAAAGAAGCAGCATGTCAACAGGTATGGATTGATGTTATGACTGAAGAGTACAACTCAATCATGAAAAATGATGTGTGGGAATTTGTTCCCAAAGTGACTGGAAAGTCAGTGGTAACATGTAGATGGCCCTACAAACTCAAGCATGCTGCTGATGGCAGCATTGAGAAGTACAAAGCCAGATTTGTATCTCATAGCTTTACCCAAAAAGAGGGCATAGACTATGATGAGACTTTTGCTCCTATCGCCAGGTATACTACTATCATTACCATCATTTGTCATGCTACAGTGTTCAGATGGAAGTTACATCAGATGGATGTAAAAACAAACAAGATTGATGAGAAAGTCTACATTTAACAACCTGATGACTTTGTGACTCATGGGGATAAGTCCCATGTGTGTAAACTGAAGAAATCCTTGTATGGGCTCAAACAGGCTTCGAGAGTCTGGTATGTGAGGACAGATGGATACCTTCACAACTTGGGGTTTTCCAAAAGTACTGTTGATTCCGATCTGTACTTTAAGGTTGTTCATAATTATATCTTGATCCTTGTTCTATATATGGATGACTTGTTTCTTACAGGTGAGGAACAACTGATAGCACAGTGTAAGAGGGAGCTCACCTCTGAATTCGAAATGGAGGATCTTGGTTTGATGCATTATTTTCTTGGCCTTGAGGTTTGGCAAAAGCCAGGTGAGATCTTCCTAACACAAGTGAAGTATGTAGTTGATAGCTTGCAGAGATTTGGGATGCAGGACTGCAAGTCCATGAGCGTACCCATGACAATTAACTTGGAGATGTTGCGAGACTAGGCCACCAGTTCACAAGATGTGGACTCTACTCTGTATTGAGAACTCATTGGATCCTTGATGTATCTTATACACACGAGACCAGATATCTATTACACAGTGAATGCTCTGAGTCGGTTCATCACCTATGAGCTCAGGTATACTTCCAGTAGTGGAGTATTGTTAGCAGGATATGTTGACTTAGATTGGGCTGGTAGTGCAGTAGACCGGAAAAGTACTTCAGGTTACTGCTTAAGTATGTGATCTACAATGATCTCTTGGTCCAGCAGGAAACAGGGTTCCATAGCACATAGTACAACTGAAGCTGAGTATATTGCTGTAAGTGATGCCTGCAAGGAAGCAATTTTGGTTAGGAAACTACTATTTGAATTGTTCGGTGGAAAGTTTGACTCAATGATTATTCATTGCGATAATCAGTGTTGCATTAAGCTTTCAGAAAATCTGGTGTTTCACGATAGATCGAAACACATTGAAATGAAGTATCATTTCATCAGAGACCTAGTACAGAGAGGTACTTTGAAGTTGTAGTACATCCGTACAGACAAACAGATTGCAGATATTCTGACCAAGCCTCTGACAACAACAAAGTTTGTGTACTTTCGTGACAAGCTTGGCATGACAAAGAATACCTCTCTCGCTGAGAGGGAGTGTTGATTTTTCCTAAGCAGCATCGAGAGCGATTCTCTTTGAGAATGGAGACATCTGGTCAAGGACCAGGATGTAGAACCACTCCAACACTGGGGGAACTTAGCCTTGAGCTGAGTAGCCATTCTGTTGAAAGTGGACATCTGGTCAAGGACCAAGATGTGGAACCAGTTCAACACTGGGGGAACTTATCCTTGACCTGAGTAGCCATTTTGTTGAATGAGGACATCTGGTCAAGGACCAAGCTGTGGAACCAGTCCAACACTGGGGGAACTCACCCTTGAGCTGAGTAGCCATTCTGTTGAATGGGGACATCTGGTCAAGGACCAGGATGTGGGACCAGTCCAGCAGTGGGGGAACTCAACCTAGAGTTGAGTGGCAATTCTTTGAATGGAGGCACCTGGTCAGTTACTAGGAAGATGAACCAATCTAGAACTGGGGGACTCAGCTTAGGGCTAAGGGCCATTCTCCGAGAGAATGGAGGCGCTTGGTTAGTTACCAAGTATTTGACCTTGGGTCAAATTATGCAGCCTAGGGTTGAGGCACCTGGTCAGTTACCAGGACATCACTATAAGTCCTAATCGGGTCTGGGCATGTGAGGTACTCCTACCCTCGATCTGTGGGCTTTGTAACCTTCTCCAAGGAGTACCCTTGGTTAAGACACCTAGTACCCGATCTTGGTGGCACAAGGAGTGTGAGATAAAAGCATTAGTAATTCTCCCTATTTATGATGATGTACTTTGAGTGGGTATGAAGAACCCCTATGACCACTTGTTTTTTCCACAGGGCACTTGAAGAAGGCTAAAAGGTATTTGACCTTGGGTCAAATTATGCAGCCTAGGGCTGAGGCACTTGGTGAGTTACTAGGACATCACTATAAGTCCTAGATCAAGTCTGGGCATGTGAGGTACTGCTACCCTCGATCTGTATGCAGCCTAAGGGTGAGGCACCTGGTCAGTTACCAAGACATCACTATAAGTCCTAGACCGGGTCTGGGCATGTGAGGTACTCCTACCCTCGATCTATGGGCTTTGTTACCTTCTCCAAGGATTACCCTTGGTTAAGACACCTAGTATCCGATCTTGGTGGCACAAGTAGTGTGAGATAAAAGCATTAGTAATTCTCCCTATTTATGATGATGTACTTTGAGTGGGTATGAAGGATCCCTATGACCACTTGTTTTTCCCACAAGGCACTTGAAGAAGGCTAAAAGGTAAAAGTCAAAAGGTAAAAGAATAAAATAATATTATTTTATTCTTTTGAGTTTTGGTCCACTTCAAGGTGACTAAAAGGCTATAAAAGAAGATCAACTCAATTTCATTTATATACTTGAACTTCAACGTTGAGCTGCTCCATAGAGGTTTTCGCTGATGGGAGAGAAGTTTTTGTCTTGTTTATGCCCTAGCATGGAGGCTTTGTCTAGCTAGGGCATCTCTCCTTGCTTTCTCGGTCAGCAGCAGCAACAGTTAGGGCATAACCTTCACAACTAGGGTTTGCAGAACAATAAGAGGGTGCATCTAGGGTAGCTCTATCTCTTCACGGGCTGCCCTAATTCCTCCACAGAAACCTCGGTCAGCCTCATGGCCTAAAACAGAGGTGGTTTGGGCAGCAGGAGCAGCTAAGGGGGTGTATCTAGGGCAACCTCCTCTCATCCAGGCAGCCCATATTCTCCACATGAGTCTCGGTCAGCTACAGAAGCAGAGTTCGGGCAGCCTGCTGTAGATTTGGGAAGCAACATAAGGTTCGTGTAGCTTTTGCAGATCTTCAGGCAGGTCTGTATTGTTCTCCGGGCAGCTTCAGTAGGGTCCGGGCAGCCTGCTGTAGATCCAGGCAGCCCTATCCTCTTCACAAGCAACCACAGAAGTGGTTCGAACTTTGGGCAGTAGTAGAGCAGCCCGTCTACCTCCGGACAGCCACAGAAGTTTTCTGGGCAGCAGACAGAGAATCATGAGCAGCCTGTATACTTCTCGGGCAGCCCACTCCAGAGTTCAGGTAGTCTACAGAAGAATTCGGGCAGACTTTGGGCAGGTCCTTGTTCACTCAGAAAGGCACAGAAATATTCCGGGAAGACTCAGAATATCCAGGCATCTAACTTCGGGCAGTTCTGTTTGTTCTCAGGCAGTCCTCAGAAGAATCCGGGCAGACTTGTTCTTGATCTTGGGAAGCAGCAAGAAGAACTTGGGCAGCCTCAGGAAAATCTGGGCAGCCCCAACTTGTACCTCTGCTTTCACTGGGCAGTTATTTGTCTTCTTTCATCATGTAACAAACCCACTAGGGTTTGAGGTTATTGATCAAGTCTGCTAGGGATTGGAAAATTATTGAAGAACATTCATCTCAGAATTCTGAGATTGAAAAACTCAGTCCTCTCATTCAAGGGATGAATTACTAATGCTTTTGGGGTTTTTGTCCATTAAGGTTTCCGTGTGAAAAACATCTTGTGTCCATTGTGTTGATGTTTTGATTATTTCTGCACTTGTCTTATTATTATCTTACAGTCTGCAATTTTTTTAAAGAATACATGCTAATGCTAAAATTCAACAGGCTGTACTATCATCTTCAAACTAATTGCATGAATGATATATTTGGCGTGTCGAACAGTTTGTGATGGCAATAAAATTAGGGCAGCCCATGATTTGTGTGCTTGTTCAGTTTTCCTTGTTGCCTGTACAGGTACTTCTTTAGAAGGACCTTGATATGAAGAAATGAAACGTTTTAATTCGACAAGCACCAAAGAATAAGTGTCTCTAACAATGAAATGGTTTAACGAAATAGGTTCAGTTTGTTCTTTTATCAACTTTCTTTAACAGATGATATATGTTTTTTTTAAGTGGAATTCAGATAGCTTTATGATCATCACTGCTGCAGTTTTATAGTGCTTGTCTTGTCTATGAAGATTTTTAATCCCCAACCCGGTTTCAAGTTTTGTTTTTTCACAGAGTTTAAACCCCAAACCCCATAGCTGTAAATTCACTTTACATGCATAAAATTTAAATGAACTTGAAACACATGGAATTTTTTTTCAACTTTAAAGGTTCAAAAAATAAAAGACAGCCACACCATAAATTTTAACTCTGAGATTTTTGACCAAACTTGGCACAGGATAAAACCCTGAAGGGAAAACCTGATATGAGAGAGATTTTTATTTTTCAGAGACAATTTACAAATATAGAAGAACAGTACTTATCTCAACTTTTCATCTCGAAAATTGTGCCAAACTCAGCATAAATTCTTTACCCTCCTGACAGCTGTACGACCCACACGCGCCAGTCAAAAATGCTACTGTACACCTTGGAAAATGTGCCCAGAAATTTGTTTTTTCGATTTCTGTGCCTCTACAGACTGTATGGGAATTCATGCCACCTACAGAAGTCTTCTTGATTTCTGTGCATGTACAGCCTGCTTTAATGCTGTACGGACTCCTCGAAATTCGTGTCAAACTCTGCCTGTAAGAACTGCAATAAAAGCCGTATGGCCTGCCTTGAAAATCGTGCATGTATGGTCTGATTTAGAACAGCTGCAAGGTCTCCTTGAAGTTTGTGCCCTGCTCCTTGGGATTTGTGCTTACTCAGCCTTGGAAAGTGTGCAAGGGTTTCTTGTCTCTTCTTCTCTTGTTCGCTTCTCTTCTTATGCTCTCCAAATCTCTTGGTAACAATGAATGAGAATTCAAATGCCTTTCCCTAGTTTTGTTCATGGCAACTAACTCCTTTTAATCCAATGGCTAGGATTAAGTCTTGAATTTTTAAGATCCAGGGCCCTCATTAAATGCTCATACTTTTTCTCATTAAATAAATTTCACTCACTTTCATTTAAATAATTAATGAGACATTGAAATATTTAACCCACTTTTAATTCTCATAAAGTCAATTTAAAATATAACCAAGAGCCACCTTTATAAAGTGACTTTAAAAAATATAAAGTGCTTCTCACTTTATGTGGTGACTAGGGACCTCGTTTATTATTTGTCCACCCCTAGGCATCACAAGGTGAACAACACTTTCCTTGGTACATTTTTTCAACAGTCTAACATCATGCTCTGCATATTGCCATTTTCTTATTAGAGCTTCTTTATTGGAGAATTTCTAGAATCTGTTTAGGGTTTGGATGCTTCTGTGAGATTTTTCAATCAGGAGGTGTTTGACTGTCTCATAGGTGTTAAACTACTTCATCCTTTCTGTGCCCCAGATATTGACACAAGAGTGTTGCTTATTTACATCTACTTTGTTACAATGTAAAACGTCTTGCCTTTATAGTTTATACTGTTGACATCCATTTTAAATATGCTGATTTTACATGGCGTTTTGACTTCTATTCATACTAACCATGTATCTCACTGCAAGCACTAGGAATTTTCCTCCATCTTGTGTTCTTCAAGTCGTGTAAGATATATCTTTGGAAAATGTCATCTTGCTTAAAGATTGACACCTTGGCTAAAGTTGACTTATTATCTTGTTGTTATGGTTTACAGCCTCTGTTTCCTGGAGAAAGCGGTGTTGATCAGTTGGTGGAGATCATCAAGGTATGCAATCTGTTATGTAGAATGGTTTTCTTTGTGTAGGGTATGAGTTTTATATATTTTTCTCAGTATATTTTTGGTGTTTTAGGTTTTGGGAACTCCAACTCGAGAGGAGATTAAGTGCATGAATCCAAATTATACAGAATTCAAATTCCCCCAAATCAAGGCACATCCATGGCACAAGGTATTGAAGAGTTTTCCTTAATTTTATCCTGAACATTCATTTTTAGGCCATTATTTTGCCATAAGAAAATATTGTCAGCTATTATAAATGCTTAGAAAAGTTTATTTGCACATATGTTGTGGGTACTGCCACCTTTTCTGTTTAAGACATGCCTATGTCAGAAATATTTGATGGGCATTTTCTTTTACCTTGCCTGTTTTAGGTATTTCACAAACGTACACCTCCAGAAGCAGTGGATCTTGTATCAAGACTGCTCCAGTATTCTCCAAACCTGCGCTGTACTGCTGTAAGACCTATTTATTTGACTACTGCAATTATTTCATGCGGATAATCAGGATACTGTTTTGAGCTGCAACTTATACTGTCCAATCTCTTTTTTTGGTTACAATATTTAATAACTACTTTTTTACAATAATATTGTCTGGTGTATTTTGCATCTTTCTGCCTAGGTTTTCAAAGCCACCTTGAATTTGATAGAAGGATTGGCACAATAAAATTTGCAGAGTTGATAAGGGTTGATGTTGTAGGAGGAATCATAGTCAATGTAACAGGAGTCCTGAGTCAAACTCGGAAAATCAAGAGTCTGACTTGGATCGCCCTCAAAATGAAATGAGCTGATTCGGTTTGGGCCGAGTCAATCACATGTTGACCAAGTTTGACTTGTTTGACCAAGTCAAAATCGTGAGTTTGACTTGCGTTGGCGAGTTTGACTCGTGAGTCAATTTGAATCGGTGTCCGGATTTCCTATAAATCCAATTTTTACTGGGTTTTTCCTCAGTCATTGTTGTAAGGTTTGCCGTTACGCCAAAACCTACAGATGTTGATGAACATTTGAAACCCAGCACAAGGCCCTATCACCAGGAGTGGCGGTTAGTCCACTTGTTTTATATTCCCAGAGGTGCGGCGGTTATACCATGTGGAGGTACCCAATACTCCAACACCCCGCCTCCGGCATAGCTCGGGGGAATTGAACCTGCGACCTCAGCTCTGATACCATGTAAGGTTTGCCGTTACACCAAAATCTGCAGATGTTGATGAACATTTGAAACCCAGCACAAGGCCCTATCACCAGGAGTGGCGGTTAGTCCACTTGTTCTATATTCCCAGAGGTGCGGCGGTTATACCATGTGGAGGTACCCGATACTCCAACAATTGTTCTCTGTTTTCCTTGCTGTTTTGGGCAGTCATAAGCAGTGATCAAGGACAATCTTAAACAGTGACTGTTAATGGCAGAAGTTTATTTTAATTCAAAATATTTGTATATCTTTATTTTTGTATTTGCCGATTTTTCCCGATCCAATTCCAAGTCTTGTGACTTTGATCGGAGGAATGCAAGGATGAAGATGAATCTGAAAAAGTATTTGTGGCTAGGGGAAATGAAACCATGCAAATTCGTGCAAAGTAGAGGAAGCCAGGAGAACAAAGAAGAAATAAACTAAACCAAATATGAGGCTGATAAGTCACCTGACACGGGACACGAAAGACAAAAATACGAGTGTCCGAAACGGACACGGTGACCCCCGGAATCAGGACACGGAGGACACGTTTTATATATATATATTTATTAAAAATTATATATATTAAAAACATATACATATAGATCCAATTTTTTTAGAAACTAGAACATTTACAAATATTCTATAGAAATTAGAACCAACACACATTGGACATTCACAAATCCAATGAGACAAATAGATGATATCTCAAGATGTCGGAACCATATTTCTCATTAAGTCATTAAAATCAAAATGTAACACATAGATGTCGGAATGCCAATGGCAACTAGTAAATCGTAAATACAAAAAGTGGTAGATCATAAATGAGATCAAGATGGAAGAATCTCATCTGTCAATAGTTCTCCTCCATGCCTGAATCAACAAACTCATCACTGCCTTATTCTTCCTCCTGTTGGAAAATGATAACTCTGAATGTCCTCCCTCATGTTTTTGGTGTGAGTGTGGTGAGGGGGACTTATTTAAAGGCTTTGTCCTTTGTACATTTATGTAAGAAGTGACTTTTATATAAATAAAGTGTTAATGTTTTGTACTTTATAAAGTGGGTCACATTTGAAGTATTGTATTTAATAATTAATGAATTTAATTATTAAAAGTGAATTTAATGGTGACCCTTGATTTTGTAACTTGATCTCAACCCTAGATTGGGTAGTTATGTAAAAGTAGTTACGAATTTGAAGTATAAGACAAAGAGAAAGGGACAAAAGAAGATATTCACCATCAGAGAGAGGAAGAAGAAACGTGAAGGAGGAAGAAGAGTTTCCTTAGCAAAAAGGGCACATTTTTCCAAGAAATAGCAGCAGCACGGTTCCCAAGACATCCTGAAGTGACCGTACAGCAATACTGTACAGTCGCACATGTGGCTTGAATCTCAAGAAAGTGACTTTAGCATTAATTGCAGACTGTACCAGCAGCACAGCATTAATTACAGGCACGTGTGGGCTCGTTTTTTGAGGCAGAAAGTACAGCAGACCATAAAGGCTGTACTGGCACGTGTGGACATCCGTATAGCAGACCATACAGCTGCTAGTTGGCACGAATTACAAGGTAGTGTGCTGCTGGTTCAGATTTGTGGAATTTTGTCCGTGAGGGTTAGAGGATATATTCGGTGTAATTGAATTTTTCTGAGTACTCTTTATGAAAAAAATTCTTCTTCAGGGGTTTCTGCAAGTTGGGGTTTTGCCCGGTCTAGTTTGACCAAAATCTGTGTTCAAACTTCAAATTGCTTGATTAAATTTTAGTATTTGAATGACCTTCAGCATAGTGATTTTAATTTTCAAGTTTGGCATATGAATAATAATTAAAATCCTAGATACTCCAAGTGTTTGACATAATGCATGAGGTTTTTCTCTCTTATGTCATTTTTCTTCATGGTATTAGAGCGATACTGATTTAGGATTCAAGCAAGTGTTTTACAGTGTGTGAATTAAAGTTTTCAATTGTGAAGTAATGTCTACCAGCCTGAGGTTTGAAGACCTGTTGGATGGGGAATCCAACTTTAGTTCGTGGAAAGAGCGCATTGTTTTGCTATTTGAGGAAGTGGAACTATGGGACATAGTTGAAGCGGCTGTTGCAGTGCTTGATAAGACTGCTGATGCAGCGGGTTATACAACTTATCAGAAGAAGAATGTGAAGGCCAAGAGGGTGATACTTGATGCAATCAGAGACCACCTCATTCCTCATGTGGCAAGGAAAGCAAATGCATTTGAGATTGTGGACTTTGTTAACAAATCTGTACCAAAGTAGCAATGAGAACAGAAAGATGGTACTGAGAGAAAAGCTGAGGATATCAGGATGACTGAAAATGAAAAGGTGGCTTCATACTTCAGAAGAATCACTCAAGTTTGAGATGAACTTGCAGCGATTGGAGAAGTTGTGACAGATGCTGAATTGGTAAGAACTGCCCTTAATGGCTTTTCAGCTGCATGGAACACCTTTGTAAAGGGTGTAGTCTCCAGGGAGCATAAACCAAATTGGGAGAGATTGTGGGATTACTTCATCCAAGAAGAGATTCGGGATGAGGCTCTTAAGAGACAACAATCCAAAAGTTGTGAGGTTGAGGAGAATGTGGTTCTTACGCTTAAGAGCGAGAAGAAGAAGAAGAAGAAGAGAGATTTGAGTCAGATCAAATGTTTCCAGTGTGGACAGTTGGGACACTTTGCCTCAAAATGTCCTGAGAAGAAGAAGAAGACAAAGAAATATATTGCATGTTTGGATAGTTGACAGTGGATCAACCGGACGTTTGATTGGGTTATATGATGCATTCCAAATTATAACTGAGATGGGACTGGGACAGTTTATTCAGTCAGACTTTGACAGTCCACAGATAGCCATTCGAGGGGTTGGAACAATCAGGTTCCAACTGGACCTTGGTGAGGTCTTGGAGATACATGGAGTTCTCTCTTTTCCTGGGATGAGAGTTAGCAAACTCTCGGTGTCATCCTTTGAGGATGAAGGTTATGGGATGATGGTGAAATCTGGTCATGTTTTCTTGTATCGAGGAGATGAGCCAGTTGGTACTACTATTCTGCTTGATGATTGCAAGGACAGATTATATGTTTTGAGAGGGCATGTTGTACATCTAGGCACAGGTGGATGGCTGTTAGAGTCAAAGGATGAGGTAGGAGATGCACTTGATCGACATGTGATTTACATTTCTTTGATGAGGAGAGTGATTCTCTCGGTAGTACTGGCTGAAGACTTAGCCAGTCCAGTGGTCATTGGTCATGAGCAGGATGATGAGGCTCAGGTTGAGTCTCAAGGGTCAGAGTTCCAGTTTAGAGTTGGACACTTGTCTCTGAGAGGGATTCTAGAGCAGGAGGGAGTTGTTTCAGAAGTCAGAAATGGAGATTCAGATGGTGCTTTGGACCTTCCTTGTTAGGAGGGAGTGTTGGAAAATGATAACTTTGAATGTCCGTCCTCCCTCATGTTTTTGGTGTGAGTGTGATGAGGCAGTCTTATTTAAAGGCTTTGTCCTTTGTATGCTTATGTAAAAAGTGACTTTTATATAGTTAAATTGTTAATGTACTTTATAAAGTGGGTCACATTTAAAGTATTGTATTTAATAATTAATGAATTTAATTATTAAAAGTGAATTTAATGGTGACACTTGATTTTGTAACTTGATCTCAAGCCTAGATTGGGTAGTTATGTAAAACTAGTTACAAATTTGAAGTTTAAGACAGAGAAAGGGACAAATGAAGACACTCACCATCAAAGAGAGGAAGAAGAAACGTGAAGGAGGAAGAAGAGTTTCCCTAGCAAAAAGGGCACATTTTTCCAAGAAATAGCAGCATCACGGTTCCTAAGACAACATGTAGAGACCATACAACAATAATGTACAGTCATAAGAAAGTGACTGCATCATTAATTGCAGACTGCACCAACCATACAACATTAATTACAGGCACGTGTGGGCATGTTGTTTGAGGCAGAAAGTACAACATACTGTACAAGATGTATTGACACGTGTGGACAGCTGTACAACAGATTGTAGAGCCGCTAGTTGGCACGAATTATGAGGTAGTGTGTTGCTGTTTTAGATTTGTCAAATTTTGTCAGTGAGGGTTAGAAGATAAATTGTGTAATTGAATTTTTCTGAATACTCTTCTTTATGAAAATTTTTCTTCCTTAGGGGTTTCCCCAAGTTGTGGTTTTGCTCGGTCTAGGTTGACCAAAATATCTGTGTTTAAAGTGCTTAATTAAATTTTAGTATTTGAATGACTTTTAGCATAGTGATTTTAATTTTTAAGTTTGGCATATGAATAATAATCAAAATCCTAGATGCTCTAAGTGTTTGACATAATATAAATCCAAGATGCTCTAAGTTTCCCATCAAACATAGGGGTTCTTAACCCCCTGTCTTTGAGCACCTCATAGTCCCCAAATCTCCCACCGGCAGTGGAAAAATCTACAAAGCCCTTCTCCACCTCATCAAGTATATCTCTATCTTGAAGTAGCCATCTAAATGCTATCTTCCTCCCCTGTGAAATCTCTCCATCCATGTGAGGAGGGACTCTGCGTGAGGGCCCTGACCCACCATTTAGCCAATCATGGATGTAGAACTTGGGGTTCAATCGGTGGGCCAAGCAATGCAAAGGAGTGCAATTCTTATCCTACCTGGAGATAAGAATATCCTGTATGGTGGACCATAAGTTCTTTGTCGATGTCTCATACTTGACACACTCATTCTCCATAACAATGGTCCTCAAGGACTCAATCATGGAATCCCACCCCTCATAAACATCTCTACTAGGGTGGGTTGGTACGTGTTTGCAAACCACAACAAAGAAATGTCCGACACCATGATCTTAATGGAAAGATCTATCCTCTCCCATCCACCATCATCTAGCACTATGTCCTTTACCTTTTTTGAAGCAATCTGATCCGTTTTTCTCCAAAAGGACCGAAACTCTGTAATAACTATGGACCCAAGAGCCGTTTTGACCTCCCTCAACCTTTTGAGCATGATTAATGAGGAAGCAAACCGAGTATCTACAAACTTCAACAATGGAGGATGTGTGTACTCTTTGTAGATTGTGAGGGCGTTGGTGTGGTTTTGTTGCAGATACTCTTTCTGCTAGTTGAATTCGGGAATCTTATATTGTCTATAGAAATTCTCTGTGAGCTTGCCATCCTTTGTGATGTTCTCCAAGGCCTGACCACTTCCAAAGTGGCTTCATTCTTTTTCACTGTCCAACTGTACCCCACTAGCCAACTATATGGCTATCTGACCTCTCCAAGAGGTTTGACTGCTCCTCGACAGACTTGACTATAACTCACTCATGTGTTTGATAGTCTTGGAGACCTTGACTATTGTTTGATAGTCATTTGAGGTCTACCGATAGTCTTTGGCTGCTCCATAACAGTTGACTATAACTTTGCTCATGTGGGTGCACTCCATATGAGATACAACAACCCCTGGTTGTCTGAGTCATGTACCATGGCTAACCGATATTTGAGTTAGGTATTCGTGCATGACTTATCTGAGCCATGTACCACTGCATGGCTTATCCGAGCCATGTATCACCACATAGCTAATCTAAGCCATATACTACTGTATGGCTAACCGGTGTCTGAGCCATGTACCATTGCATGACTTACCAGTGGGGAAAACACTTGAGTCATCTCTAATTGGTGGGGGAATTGTCTACTCGCTGCTTCCCATGGATAAACATCAATACTCCCTCTCAACGAGAAAATTCATTTTATACTAAGGCAATCTGCTCATCTGTGGATATGTACTGGAGTTGCACTGCTCTTTTTTGCATTATGTCTGCGATATAACTGATTAGGAACCTTGTGAAGTCTTACTGCTTTTCATCTTGTAATACTGGATGCAATATGCTTTGCCTCTATTGTATTGAGTGCTCCTGACGATTGCGTTCCTGGTAAAACAGATATCATAGTTGATCTCAAACTGGTGCAACATCCCTGATGTGCTCTTTCTCAATCACTACGCTAGTCAGAGTCCATATATTCTTGCAGCGTTATTTCTATGTCCGTGACATATCTGAGTCTTTTTCCAATTGTACCATGTAGGTACCTCAACACATGCTTTGTTGTATATGTCTAAACTCTATGATGTACTGACTGCAAAGCATATATCCAACTTGGTGCTAACCAGGTACATCTAGGATCCTCTCAACTGTCTGTGAGGTCCTCCAAATCTGAAGAAGAATCACTCAACAACTTCAGATTCATCATCATATGTGTGGCCATGGATTTGCAATCCGTCATCCTGAATTTCTTTAGGATCTCCATTGTGTATTTTCCTTGATTGTGGAAAATCTCATCTCGTTTCTGCCACGCCTCTAATCCCAAGAATAATGCCAAGATTCTCGAATTCTTTGATCTGCTCCCTCTGTATCTGAGCACCATGCTCCCTCTGCATCTGGATGTCTTGCACTAGAGTGACTTGCAAGCTTTTCTATTGTTGATTGTTGTGTATCTATCTGTGTCATTTCCCATCAAATGGATCTACTGATAATAGCCTCTTGCTCTCAAGGTCATTGGATACCACTCTAGAGTTCCTCTAGGACTGTGCTGCAAACTCCTCATGACCATCGGAAAGATGAACATCTATAGTAGAGAGACCAATCTTTTATATGACTAGCCTATAATCATTTAAAAATGATGATAATGCCAAGTGAACATGAATGAGATACTATCAACGATACTAAGGTGGAAACCATAAGAAAATGCATCCATAGTAACAAAGTATTCCACCTAGGCATCCTATGTCCTCTAATATTTGACCATCTAGCTTAAAACCGTACAAAATTTGTAAAATGGATCAGTGAATACATATCCACAACATGAAACATAATATTGTTGGACATCTTGTAAGATCTAAGGCTATCAATAAATAACTTTGTGCTTTAAATACTTTCCTCTAGACATCACAAACAAAGTCGGTGAGGTAGCTAGCCAGAATTAGCCGTTAAGGGAATGCTAGGAAAAGTACGTGGAACCATAAAAATGCCTTACCTTTGTTGCATCATCCATACTGATATCTTAGAAGAATCCCTGTCATCGTGATAAAAATCACGAATGGGACTCCATGCTAAGTGAGGGGTGACACGCCTCTAGTTTTTCATCTCTCTACACTTAATAGATTGAAATTTAAGAAGGATCTATTCTTGTATATCTCCAAGAGAAGGATGTATATTTGGTATTAGTGAAGTGGATAATATTTCTTTAAGAAAACTAGATAATATTTCTCCAGTTGAAGCGAAACTGAATGATTTGCAAGGGCATCGGTTAATATTTACGTTAAAACGGTATGTATATATGTATGCATGCATGCATGCATTTTCTTTTTTCCAAATAAAAAAGTTCATAACCTTTTCATGAGTAGGAAATTGCATTTTTCAAAGTCCATAGTTCCAACGACTTATCATGATACAAGGACCACACAGTTGAGATGGGTATTGTAGGCCCATTTGCATATAATGTAAAACAACACAATGGATGCTTGTCCACATTCGTCGATGCCATCCCTAGAAAATTTGTCAACAAAGACTATGAAATAAACAAAGTTCATTTACTAACAAATATCCAACATAAGAAGGACAAAATGAATAGATAGTATTGAATAATGAATAGATGATAGAATGAATTTGCAATGACCTTTGTGACGATAAATATCCAGATTGACTAGTGACATTGGTTGAATGGTCAGGCCCTTTAGTTCTGTCATGTGTCACTTCATTAATTTTTGTTATTATTATTGTTGTTGTTGTTGTTGTTAATATTTGATATTTGTATTTATGTTCATTACATTGCCTTCCCCTTTAGAGGTGTTTGTCCTCAAAGCATAATTATAGAAATTTCTTCATCTCTTCTTCTCGCTCATAATGCCTTCTTGTGATCCTATATTCTTGTAGTTGGGATAGTTGATGATACAAGACCATATCAACTACGAAGCATTGAGTGTGGAGAGTGTGTGGAAATGACTCCTATGATTTGGAAAATGATGAGATTCCACACCTGAAGTTCTCTTCAATAAAGTAGCATCTTCACTTAGCTTTGCATGTTGATCTTGTCTTTGGCTATTTTGTTGAATAATACAATGACCTCTATAATTAGGGTGATGATAAAGCATTGTTGCATATTTAGTTTGTCTTTAGTTAAATCGTTGAATAATATAATGGCCTCTATAATTAGGATATGACGACAAGGCATCTTTGTATCTTGTGTCTTATCTTGGGAATCTTAGTCTTTTGATACTTTTGGTGAATTAATGATTGATAAGATTTGAATATACGCATCTTGTTGAGTTTTGATGTCGATTCGATTTGTATTGGTTCCTTTGTCCGAGGTTTGCGTTTTTACATCTGATGACTTTAGTATTTCATCAGGGTAGGTCATTGCTTCTTTATCTATTACTGACTTCTTGCTAGTAAGTTCCTATAGCTTTTTCGGTTGGTACCTCTTTTTAACTTCTTAATGCGTGCATTAAGTTTTGACTATCCTTCTTAGGGTAAGAAATTTCTTCATCTTTTTCCCCAATAACCTTTCCATCTTCTTTTGCATCTTTTGTACCGACTTCTTATTATCTTGAAGAATCACTTTTGAGATATCTTTAAAGTCTTTTGATGAGGGAGATACTGAAGTTGACTTTATAGTAACGCCTTGCAATGTTATTTTCTTCATTTTGTATGAGAACGTCAAAAACAACTTCACTACGAACTTCGAAATTCGTGCCTAATCACTACCTTTGAATTCGTGCCTGTTTTCAGCCTGTATGACCTGCTGTAGAGACAACATTAAATGCTGTATCGTCAAAATTTGTGCCAATTATTCACCTCGAAAAATGTGCCAATTCTCAACTGTACGACCTGCAATATATGTGTTGTACGACTTGTAATAAATGCACCTGTCACTTCAAAAAATCTTCTTGAAATTTGTCCCCAAAATTGATGGCTGTAGGGTCTGCATTAATTGCACAGGTTTTCCTTGGAAATCGTGCCCACTTGAAAATTCATACTCATGCTTAGTCTGAAATTTTTCAAGGGTTTCTTTTCTCTTTCTTCTCTTGCTCTTTTCTTCTTCTCCTCTCAAAATTTCTTTTCTGAAAGTGAACAATGATTCTCTCCATGCCCCTTTCCCTAGCCTTTTTGTTTGAGTAACCACCACTTGAAAATCAATGGTTCAGATTAAAACATAACTAGATGAGATCTAGCGCTCATGTTAAATCTCACTTTTCTCATTAAAAGCATTTAATTCACCTTTAAATAATGTGAGACTTTATTACTCACCCACGTTTTTAATTCTCATAAGGTCACATTTAAAATATTTAATGACTCAAACACACTTTGAAAAGTCACTTTATTAAAATAAAGTCATTCTCACTTTAAAAGTGTTAGGGACCTCAACGTTTAAGTGTGCATGTCCACCCCAAGGCATCACAAGGTGGACAAACACTTCCTTGGTAATTTTCAACACTCCCTCGTACCGAGGAAGCTGTTCTTCACCATTCCCATCTTGTCTCTGAAATGAAGATGCATCCCTCTTCCCAAAGACTTTGTGAGAATGTCATCTACTGCTCCTCAATAGATATGTACTGCAACTCAACAACTCCCCTCTGAACATAATCTCTGATGAAGTGATATCTGATCTCAATATGTTTAGACCTGTCATGAAACATTGGATTCTCAGAGAGCCTATTGCAACTCTGATTGTCACAGTATATAACTGTAGGCCTCAACTCTTGATCAAGCATGTCAACCATCAACTTGCGTAGCCACAATACCTCGCAACTAGCCTGACTGGCTGCCATATACTCAACCTCAACAAAACTCAATACAATCGATTTTTGTTTTCTTCTGAACCACGACACTGTTGTCGAGCCCAAACTAAAGCAACAATCGAAAGTGCTCTTTCGGTCCGATGCTTTGCCCTCCCAATCCAAATATGTGAAGTCAACCAAGTTCACTCCATCTGATCTCCTGTAGTCCGTAGTATAGTCTACTGTCCCAACAATATATCTGAAAACATGTTTTGCGGCTACCCAATGCACTCTCCTGGGATCCATCATGAACTGGCTGAGAGTGTTCACCGCAAAACATAAACATATATTTGCTCTAGTGTAAACTAGATACATCAACGAACCAATAAGATGCTTGTATAAGGTAGGATCAACTAACTCTCCCTTAGAAGCATGAAGCTTCTTCCAGTTGGTGATCATGGGTGTGGACATCGGTCTGCAACCCTCCATCTGAAATCTCTTCAGAACATCAACTGCATATTTTCCTTGCATCAGGAAAACATGTCCATCCTCCTGCCATACCTCCATAACCAAATAATAATGCATCAACCCAAGGTCAGTCATCTTGATCTCTGAAGCAAGATCTTTCTTGCAAATTGCAATTAGGTGCTCCTCCCTCGTGATAAACAAGTCATCAGCATATAGCAGAAGAATAAGCGGTCATCTCCAACCACAATAAAATACAGGTTGGGATCAACCTCACTCTTCTGGAACCCAATCGAAAGCAAGTATGAGTCAATCCTCGAATACCAAGCTTGAGGAGCTTGCTTCAGCCCATACAAGGCCTTCTTCAGCCTGCATACATGTGAATCTCTCCCATGCACCTCAAAGCCTTGTGACTGCTCCAGATATACCTTCTCCTGCAGAAGACCATTCAGAAATGTGGTCTTCACATCCATCTGGAGGATCCTCCAACCCATCTCTGCAACTATGGATATCACTGATTTGATGGAAGAATAACGAGCAATTGACACAAAAGTCAACTCCCTTAACTTGTGAGAAACCCCGTGCTACAAACTGAGCCTCGTACTTCTCAAAGCTGCCATGCACAACATCCTTTATCTTGTACAACCACTTGGAAGTCACAACCGACTTCTCCTCTAGTCCTGGAACAATCTCCCACACATCATTCTTCATGATGGGATTGTACTCTTCCATCATGGCATCTCTCTAAACCTGATGTGTGGTGGCCTCCTCAAAAGTAGGAGGCTCGGACTCATGCAAGCTGGTCACCATTGCTATGTAGCTGGAAAGCCTCCTTGGTGCCTTTGGAAAGCCTCTTTGGTGCCTTCCTCTCTTTGACCTCCCTCCTAGGTGGCCCCATAAACTCCTCATCTCGCTTCACAAGCTGTTTAAGCCAACTTGGCTTTCTCTTCTTGGAAGTAGCTTCCTGTAGCAGGCCCTCCTTTACATCCTCATCTAACGACTGTCTCCTTGAAGAAATACCTGTGGTTTGAGATCCTCTGCTTTGTGAACTTGTGCTTGAACCAAGTGATCCCGAATCACGTGAAAGTGAAACCTGTGAACATGACCTTGTACTAGAAGTCCTTGTAGACTGTGTCCCAAAAATTGATGACCTTGACACCTGTGGACCAATCAAACCTGAGACCTGTGACCCTGTACTCTGAGATGCTGTCACCTATGGAGTAGAAACCTGCTGCTCCTCCATCTCAGACTTTTGAGATCTCCTAAAGGTTCACTCCTCTTCAAATCTCACCTCCCTCCTCACTACAACTTTCCTCTGTGTAGGAAGGTAAATGCGGAACACCTTTGAAACCTCATCATACCCACAAAGATGCCTTTCTCTGCAGTAGCCTCCAACTTTGTCCTCTTCTCAGAAGGGACTTGTGAATATCTAAGGCATCCGAAAATGCAAAAGTGGCCTATCTCAGGCTGCTTCTTAGGAAACATCTCCTTAGGAGTTTTACTCCCCAATGCTCGGTGAGGACTCATGTTCTGGAGATAAACAACAGTACTACATGCCTCAACCCATAGAAAGAAAGGATTACTCTGGTCATGCAACATGGCTCTCAGTGCTTCCACTATTGCACGATTCTTCCTTTCTGCAACTCCATTTTGCTGTGGAGTGTAAGGAACTGTCAACTGCCTCTTTATCCCCTCCTGTCTGCAATACTCATCAAACTCCTTGGAGGAATACTCACCCCCATTGTCTGATCTGAGTACTCTGATCCTCCTACTTGTTTGTTTCTCCACAAGAGCTTTGAACTCTTGGAACCTCTTCAAGACTTCTTGCTCCTCAAGAAGTAGATCCAGGTCTTCTTGGAATAATCATCAATGAATATGATGTAGTACTCAAAACCTGTCAAAGAGGCAGATGACATGGAACCACATAAGTCTGAATAAATTAAATCAATCACTCCCTTTGATCTGGTGTCATTGCTTGGAAAAGCAGTCTTGGTGTACTTTCCCAAAGCACACCCCCTACACACACCACTCTGCTCTGTGCCGGAATTTGGAAAACCTGTAGTCATGTCTCTCAGCATCCTCAAAGCTGGATGATGAAGATGGGCCATCCTCCTGTGCCACAAGTCCCAGAACTCGTTGTTGCTGTTAGTATGTGTTGGTGCATGATGAAGCTGGAAGAGAAGCTTGTACAATTTCCCACATCTAACTCCGATGGCATATGAAGCAGATGGTCCTGTTGCCTTGGGAAAGACCCGAACATTCACATCTAGGACATATAGTCCAAAACCCTTGTCCTCAAAAGTGGAAACTGAAACAAGGTTCTTCTTCATCCCAAGGACGTACAAGACGTCCCTCAATGTCATGGGATCCATGGACTCCCTCTCAAAACTGACATTCCCATGCCCAACTGCTCTCACCATTCTTTCGTCCCCCAACACCACCTCCAGATCCAAGGCTGTCTCAATCATCTCGGTGAACACATCACGAACACTTATATGGCTCGAAGCCCCACTGTCAATATAACAGGTGGAAGTAGTGGTAGCAACACTTGGTGAATGCCCAACTATCATGGAATGCTTCGTCTGGTCCTCCATATCATCACTGGTGATAGATGGTGCTCTCACTATGCATCCACCAGCAAAGAGAAAAAACTCTCTCAAATCTCGCAACATACTCATCGATCTCCGCTATTGCTGTTGTTGCTGTTTCTTCTTCTTCTTGTTTAAACACTACCCAACATAGTGCCTAAATTTATGACATGCAAAGCATTTCACTTTGCTCATGTCCTTCTTTTGCTCATGTGCTTGCCTCTGTTCAACCCTTAGTACCCTTGTTGAACTTCTTCTTCCTACCCTTCGCTGCTAAAGCCACATCCTCCTCTTCATCTTGGTTGTGAGATGTACTTCCCTATACATATTCTCCTCCTGTATGAAATCGTCCCAAAGACATTTCCATGTAGGCATGTGCTCATGAGCAACAACAGACTCTACAAAGACAACCAATGGCTTTTTCATGCTATTCAGAGCTGTGCTAACCAACTTTGCATCCAAGACTCTCTCCCCCACCGCTCCAAGTCCGTCTTGATCCTGTGTAATCCTGGTAAGGTAAGAAACCATGTTCTCCCCCTTGTTCATCCGAGTACTCTTTAGCTTCTCCCTTAACACCATTTTTCGATTTTCATTGGAACTCTGGTATAGGTTGGTCAAAGCTGTCACATTTGATGAGAATAATCTTTCCCAGATATATGTGGTATGACACGATCTTCTGTGGCATCAAGTGTGATTCTTTTTGCTTTTATGTTATGTTTGTCAAATGCGGCCTTATCAGCTGCAACTGTATGAACGGTGACTTGATAAGCAGTAGTACTGTTCATTATGTCCCATAGTTCATTTTCCCGCAGTATCAATACTATTCTAGCCTTCAATGGGCTAAAATTAACTGCCCCACCCAACCTGTATTCTAGCCTAAGTCTGGTAGCCATCACTGCAAATCAGTGCAAGAACATGTTTCTTCACAAAACCCTGTTTTCCCTTATTTCTCCTAGTCTGAAATTTTTTTCCGAGTTTTTTTTTTCAGCCTTTTCTTCATCTCTGATACCATGAAAATTTTGGAACCCCAACCTGTTTTCAGGCTTAGTTTCTCTGCATATAGTTTAAATGCCCAAACCCCAACACGCATGATCATTTAAAATTTAAAAATTTCACTATTTGCTTGAAACACATGGAATTCTTTCTACATAAATAACTCAGGAATTTTTATGGCAGCCTTCTTTTCACACAGAAAATTATGACAGCCAACACACATGAAATTTGACTCAGTATTTTTGACCAATCGGTCCAGGATAAAACCCTGAAGGGAAAACCTATTTTCAGAGAGAGATTTTTATTTCTTCAGGCAAATTAAAAACAAATTACAGCAGTACTTATCTCCCTTTCTCTTCCTTGAAAAATTTGCCAGAACTCATTCTGCTGCTGTACCGTCTGCCTTGAAAACCATGCTGTACGGCCTCAGACGTGTGGTTGTACGATCCTCGAAATTCATGCCTGCTCACTACCTTGGAATTCGTGCCTGTTTTCAGCCTGTACGGTGTGTTGTATGGACAGCATTAAATGCTATGCCCTCAAAATTTGTGCTAGTTTTTCACCTCGAAAAACATGACAAATCTGAAATGTACGACCTGCAATAAATGTGCTGTACGACCTGCAATGAATGCACCTGTCAATTCAGAAAATCTTCTCGAAATTTGTGCCCAGAATTGATGGCTGTGCGGTCTGCATTAATTGCACAGGTTTTCTTTGGAAATTGTGCCCACTTGAAAATTTGTACTCATGCTCAGTCTGAAATTCTTCAAGGGCTTCTCATCTCTCTCTTCTCTTGCTCTTTTCTTCTTCTCCTCTCTCAAAAAATCTCTTTTGTGAAAGTGAACAATGATTCTCTCCATGCCTTTCGCTATTTTGAGTAACCACCACTTGAAAATCAATGGCTGAGATTAAAACATGACTAGATGAGATCTAGGGCTCATGTTAAATCTCACTTTTCTCATTAAAAACATTTAATTCACTTTTAAATAATAAATGAGACTTTATTACTCACCCACGTCTTTAATTCTCATAAAGTCACATTTAAAATATTTAATGACTCAAACACACTTTTAAAAGTCACTTTATTCAAATAAAGTCATTCTCACTTTAAAAGTGCTAGGGACCACAACTTTTAAGTGTCCATGCCCACCCCAAGGCATCATAAGGTGGACAAACACTTTGGTAATTTTCAACAACTTTGGTTTTGTATTTGGACTTTTCCTAAAGTTCTAAATCTTTTTCCTTTGAACTCAAGCATATTATTTTTTATTTTTTCCCCTTTTGATAACAAGTTATATATATACATATCCAATACTGATTTCCCTCACCAATACCGATTGTACCCAATGGTTTCACAGTCCACTTAATATATTAAAGTTATATATTACTCCATACAATTATGAAATCTTTTCCTAGAAATATATAAACTCTATAATTATTTAATAATCAAGTCTTTTGAAGAAAACCTTAGCTTATCCATCAAACATAACATTACGAAATGAAATGATGCTCCTTAAAATGGTAGCATTTGCTTTCTTTGTAAGTGGTGGGGATCAATCAACTAATAACTGGGGTTATATACAATCTTTGGACCCTTGATGTTTTGACATTTCAACATTCAAGATCCTTGGTGAGCGGTTTCACAATGTGATTGTCTAGAGTGAAAATGGTGGTCCAACTTCAATTTCTCTATACACGTCAGGTTGCTCTCTCTGGATATAATAATGGGTTTTTTCTTTTGACATAATTTCGCACACGAGAAGAATTTTTGTGCAGTTGTGACTTATGAAATAAACAATGGTTTTCATCTTTCAACTTCCCTTCACACAATGTTGGGATATGACTTAGTAAGGGCCCCTAGTGATTGACAATAAGAGTTAATTTGACAACATAGGGGACTGAACTGACTACTTTTTTAATTGATGATATTTGAGCTCTATCACAAGATATTGATCCCTTGTTCCTAGACAATTCTTGATGCCTTACTTTACACAAATTTGTGAGATTCTTGTTGCACAACGATTAGTTATTTTTGAAGATAATCTTTAGCCTACACCTGATGGATTGTAACCCTTTTGGAATTGTATTTGAAGTGGTTCTCATTTGGCTACCAATGGCCTCAGATCAACGATGACCTACAATAGCAGCAAGGCCCTTCTTAATTAGATACTAACATGTTTTTCAATGTTACTCAGGGATGCATCCCCTAGGGTAAGAATTTACTAGGAAATGCGCATCCATGCCCCCGCATAGCTCGGAAACTTGGAAACTCCATTGGAAATGGCCCCCCCACGTCTCTGTTTGAAGGAAACTAAAGGAAACATAGAAGGGGATGTTTTGATAGTGTCTTTGTATTTACTCTTGTAACAAGGATAGTGCTTGTGGAATGCATGTGCTAAGGTTCCTTTGTTTGTGGAAGGCAAGTGCTTGGGGTTGGACTATTATTGTGAGAAGCTTCTTGTTGAGCTCCTTGGAGAAGCTTGTGTAGCTTGGTGGGATGTCTTGCTAGGCCTTGTTTTCGCTATTTAGAGTTTTCAGTGATTGTAGATGCCTTAGCTAGGGGTTGAGAAGCCTTGGATGAGTCCTTGCTTGGGATGAGCTAATGTATTGTACTTTACCTTCATTATTGTGACAATAGGAAGTTGTACCATTGCTGTCGTAAATTTTGTACTTGTAGATCTGATTTTTGTTGGTCACTGTCCAAGTTTCATGGCTGTTTTGTTATGGTGATTTATCGGGACAGCAAGGATGAAATGTTGAGTGATTTGGCACACTTTAGATCAGTTTTGAAATGTGTGGTTATTTTTCTGCTGTTAATGAATTAATTTTCAGGCTGGCATATTTGATTAGATCATGCCTAAGGGCTATAGTATTGATCTAGTGAAGAAATATTTTGTGATGTTCGTCTACTTGAACTTCCCTAGAGTAGTGGTGGACAGATTCGAGATGTTTGCAGGTGTATTTTTGAATATTTCAGTTCAGCCCTATCTTTGAAATTACTGTGTTAAATTACTGTGTTAAATTGGTGAAGATTGCCTTGTTCATGAAATTTCTCCAGTAACAATGGCCTAAAATATTTAGTGGCTTGGTGAGTGATACAGTGATACATAGAGGTCGAGTTCATGAGATTGGACATTTGGTGATTTGTTTGTTGTCTTATGTTGATATCTCCCTTGCATGTGTCAGGAATTGGAATATATGTCCTTTGTACACTTAATGAAGTGGAATAGGCTTACTTCAAAGAGGGCAGAATGTTTCCTCTACATGCATGGCAGCCTAAGATCTTTGGAGTAGAAAAACTGTGTGGGGTCAAACAATTCAACCGATCACTATTAGTGTTTGAATTTTAAAACATTGTTAGTATTTACTAGTTATTTTTCCATTTTGATATTTAAGGTTGTGATTTGTTTTTTTATGAATTATGAAACAATATACATTGTTCATCTATGTTATGTGGTGCTATCATGTTTTAAAAATCGGAATCGGACTCAAAATCTGTCAAGGGTCAACTTGGAATCAGAATCGGAATCGGTAATGAATTGGTCATTAATCGACCGATTTGAATTCCGATTTGAATTTAATAAATCGGTTTACTCAAAAATACATATATTTAAAGTTTAAAGAAAAACAACATTTTTAAGATTCTAATCCATGATTCGAAAGCATTAGAGTGAAATATCCAAAGTTTGCTCATGTGTATACCATATAAGGGTCGATATATCAGCATGGCACAAAGTATATTGTGCAATACAACAGTCTCCACCGGCCACTCCCGGGTCACACAGTCCACTACTGTCTCAGTCTTCAACACAGTCACGACTCACGACTTAGTTCAACTTCACGGGACTCTCTAAGTCCATACTCTTGTTCCAAACTTCCGCAATGAAAAATCAATATGTTGCTTATGGAGTCCGATTTTTAAAGCTATGCTAAAGACGGCTGAAACAATAATTAGGCTCCATAACCAACATATTGATTTATCGTTGTGGAAGTTTGCAACTAGAGTCTGGACTTAGAGAGCCACGTGAAGTTGATCTGAGTCGTGATTTGACTGTGTTGAAGACTCAGACAGTAGTGGACTTTGGGACTAGGGAGTGGCTCGTGGGGACAGTGGTATTGCACTATATACTTAGTGCCATTTTGATATATTGACCCTTATATGGTATATAAATGAGCAAACTTTGGATATTTTGTCTCTAATGCTTTGGATTCATGGATTAGAATCTTGAAATGTTGTTTTTCTTTAAACTTTAAATATTTTATGTATTTTTGAGTAAACCGATTCATTAAATACAAATCAGCCGATTTATGACTGATCCATTCCCAATTTCGATTCCGAGTTGACACTTGACCGATTCTGAGTCCGATTTTGATTTTTAAAACTATGGTCTTTAGTTGAGTTGTTTTCTTAAAACTTGGGGTTGTGTCCCTCGAATTCCATTTCCAGTTCCCTGTTACTCCCCATTTTGCATGGGTGTTCACTTGTAATTTGTATCACAATTTTCAGTGGGGCTGACATGATGATGCTTGGATGCTAGCCCATGAATGATTCTTTAGATCTGATGCCTTTTGTTCTCGTTGGTTGATGAGGGTTTAGATGGTATGTTGATGATTTTAATGGTGGTGTTGAGTTCTTGGCATTTGCTAACATTTTGCAACTTGTTTTTCATGGTAATTCTAGGGCGAATTGAGAAAAATAGGACCTTGCTTTCAAACCCTTGGTTCTTCAGCACTTGAGCTCAGTTTAGGTTATGTGATATATGGTTTTAAAGCTCTTTTTGAGCCCTTTCAAATGGCATAGAATGCTCGACCAAATTCGTAGTAGTTTAGGAGCGTTGGTGTCATCTTTCAGGCCATTTGTCCTGGTTCTGGTTTGTTTGTCAATTGTTTAGTACTCTTTCTTGAGGAGGGTATATTGTACCCATCCTAACTCTGTTTGGGAAGTGTCATATTTGGCTTGAAATTTCTTTCCAAGACCTTTCCAAAGGTTCAGAATGCTGTGCCAGATTCCTAGTAGTCTGGGAGCGCTGGAGTCATCTTTCAGGCTGTCTTTGCTCTTTTTTGGGTCATTTTTCAGCAGTTTGGATGGTGAATCTGACTCAATGAAGCACGGCTCGTCCAATACTCGTGAGTCTGCTTGAGTCAACTCCCAGGACGAGTCACCGGGCGAGACTCGGTAAACTCGTTCAGACTCAGATGCCTCGTCATACTCAGCCCATACTCGGTCAGATTTGTCGTGAAACGCCCAGACGCGTAAAAAAGAACCCCACAGAGGATGGACCAATGAAACCTCATAGCCCCCCTACACAACTTTCCATTAAAAGATTGGTGTACAAGAAGTGATCGCATTTGGTCGTTTCTAGAAAACACTAACCCTAGCTTTCGACAACAGTCAAAGGGTTCTCATTTTTTATACTTTGTCATTTACTTGCCCATAGGTCACCGTTGAATTTGGCATCTCTCACATCTTTGAAACAAGTGCGCTTTTTGGGTAGTGATGATCGAAGATGGAACTTTCATTGAATTAAGGGAAAAACATCACAAAGCAATTACTGTTACTTGTGAAAATGCTTTGTCTAAAACTACAGTTGCGGTGTATCTTCTAGCGATAAAAACCAGCATTGTTTTCTTTTTGTAGTTCCTCCGAGGCGATCATGGTGATTGTATCACACCTCGGTTTAAATCCTTTCTTTGTGAAGGGATTGGGAAGTTCTATGGAGAAGCCTCACAAAAATGTTTACAAGTCGTCCATTTGATAGCTACACAAAGAAATCTTCATTCACCATTCTTTGAGAGATACACATAAATAAATCTCCATCTAACATTGATCTCACTCATCTTGACGTTGTTTGTGAAGTGCCATATATGGTTGGAAAGCTCTTTCTGAGACCTTTTTCAAAGGTTTAGAGTGCTTAGTAAGATTCGTAGAGGTTTGAGAGCTCTAGGGTCATCTTTCATGTCGTTTTTTCACCTTTTAAATCTATTTTTAGCACTTGGTTTATTCCCCTATGATAATGGGAGGTGACCACTTTGGAGTTATTTCATCCTTCCATGGAGAAGCTTATGGGTTGATTCTTGTACATGTTGCATTGACCACGTCATATTATGGATGTTTGTTAGAGTTGGCTAGATTTTAGAGGAGCCTTTTTTCTTCCTAGGATAGATCTAGAGCTCCTCTCCCATATAAGAGAGCCTCTTCCTCATTTGTACTGATGGTTGGATTTCAAGAGCTCTTTCTGTTTTGGAGCGCAATAGAGACATCTTTTGTGGTGCAGTTTTAATTGTAAGGGTTTTCTTCTCCATTTGAAGTGTGGCATACTTGTTCCTATTTCTAATGTTGCTAATGGATTGTAGAATAACCTAGAACTTGTTAATAGGGGCCAATTGCCTCATTGGAGGGGTTTTATGTGAGATTTGTATTCCTCTACCTCCCTTTGATGTCTTATGCATGATTATATGACATTGTTCCAACCATCTTTCTAGAGTAAGAGCTTGTGATACTTCATTGTATGAGGTACACCCTAGTTGACATTGTTTTGATGTGGGACCACTCTTGAGACATTCTAGCTGGTTTCTACATTCATTTTTCAGCATTCCAGGGTTTATTTGTGGCATGTGCACGCATTCATAATTTTCCTAACTTTTCATGAACTAGCCCCTTTGTTGGGCTAACTTTCCTCAACTCCATTTGCCTTGGGGATTGCCACTAGTCTTCATGGTCCTCCCATCACCCTTTTTTCTATATATACTTCCAAAAGACCTAACCTTTTGCGAAGTCCATCTCTTCAAATCACCTTGTGCCTCATTGCCGAGCTTTAGCAATCCTATCCCTATCAAAGCCCCCCTTGAGTTGGAGAAGAGCCAACCTAAAGTGTAGAGAGAGTCATTGAGGTGACAGTGGGTTACCCCTATGAGTTATAGTTGGGATAGCTTTGTTCCTTGGGGCTTTGATCATACGTGCTAGTTCATGCCATAACACTCCCATAATCTCTCTCTCAGTTGCCTCGACATCTAGCAGTCTTGGATTCTCCAAAGTCGTTGGCACTTTTTAGATTGCTTGTTTGCTGACATGGCATGACTGTGCCCATCATGAAAATGAAGGGGCAAACATGCCCTGACCAAACTTGTTCACAGTCAACTTTGGCTTGCCTTCACAAATGAAGAGGCCAACTCAGGGATGATCCTCAGTTTTCTACATTCTCCATTGGACTTGGCAACAGTCCGTTAGAGGATTTTGACCATCTTTTGTTCATGGAACTGCAATCTTTATTTGCAGATCTTCACTTTTTCTTTGCTGTTTGAGCAGTTCTAATTTTCAGATCTTCAGGTTAGGACTGTGAAGATGCCTCTTTGGATATCCCCCTGCAACTAGCAAGCACTAGTTTTGAAGTGAGAGGAGTACCTGGTGACACAAGTACTTTTTAAGTGGTCATTCGACTTGCCTTGGACAATTTCCAAGGGACAACTTCTAGTGATAACTTCACCCTCAGATAACTATCAATTGCAGTAGCATAAATTATTGGCTTTGTATAGCATAACATTAGTTCTATAATGCCCCGGGCTGGACCACTTAGGGGAAAAAGTTTTAAAATTGTGTTTGTGTATTGAAATGCAGCGGTTGTGGCTTCTCTTTTACATGTTAGTGTCACTTCTGTCTCTCCTGGAGTTTAGATCGGATATCTATAGTCTACCTAGCTTCTCACAATATCCAAAATATTCCTGATTAAACACAGGGTTATGGTGAATGTTTCTCTTATGGAGCCAATTGAGAACTGTATGCTTGTTATCCAGTGTTCCTCAAACAGTGTTTTAAATCCGAAGGGCTATCCTTGCAATTATTTGTGACTATTATCCTCAGAAGCAAGGTGTTCTATAACTTTTTTGACAGGAGCAAACGTGTGGAATCTGTAGATGCACTTTGTAATGTATAAGATATAAAATTAAGGGATACTCATAATTTCAGAGTGGTCCTTACACGAGACCTGTTGAACAATCCTGTATCTGATCTTATATAGTTGAGTGATTCAATTAGATGATATGGCAGACATCCTGGGCCAAGACAATGCAAGCATTTGTAAATGTTAATTTTTTGTGGTCGATTTGTCCAAACAGACTAAAAAATCCAGCACTCTAGCTGAGTAAACTTAATAAAGTTGTACCAAGTCCTCTGATTATGGAATTTTTTGTAGAATGCAAGGAAAATAAAGACTTAATTTCTGGTTGGTGTTGATGTTATACCATTTGATATAGAAACTGAATACTCTATTGTACTAGCAAGTTAGATTTCAAAATATTCTATTATGTTTTAGTTTTTTCAATCATAAATTGATTGTCAAATTGGACATTTGCTCTTTACTCGTTCTAAAAATGTATTTTTCCTTTTGCTTTCACATGCAGCTGGAGGCTTGCGCACATCCTTTCTTTGATGAGCTGCGTGATCCCAATACACAATTACCAAATGCTCATCCTCTGCCACTTCTCTTCGACTTTACGCCCCAAGGTAATTAACTCAAGCCAAATATGCATCTTGTGCAAGTGTTCAGGTTAGAAACGATTTATAGGTTATAGATTCTTATGACTAGCTGTACTTTATGAATTCTACAGAGTTGCAGGGAGCCTCGCCAGAGTTATTTCCGCGACTTGTGCCTGAGCATGTGAGGAAGCAGAATCCATCGTTAACAGTGTAATTTCAATATATATATTTAAAGAAAACATGTCAGTCATTGTGACGAGCAACTTAATGAGGCTATCTCCCATTACAATTCAAAACATCCTTTATCAAGGACAAAACTGCACCTTATCAGTGTTAAAATTAACCACTGGAGGATTCTATATCAAGTGGGAGGTACAAAGAAATTAGCAGCGCATATCTCAGTATTGAACCGTGTTGTCAGAAATAGCTAATATGTGTGGATTGAAAATTTACCTGTACCTTCTTACTCTTTCTCCATTTGTAATATGGACTTTTTTGCGGTCTTCACAGTCATCATAGTTTTGAGTCCTCTGCTGAGATGGCATCCAGGAGTTGAGTATTGCTTTTCCAGAGGTCAATTATAGAAGAAATATATATGTTTGGTATACAATTGTCCTCTTTTGTAATATGCAATGAAGGCAGATGGAATGGAAATGGGCCAGAACAAAGGTTCATGAATTTACGTGATGGAAGATGGTGTTTTGTTTTATAGATGGTTGGCTTCATGGGAGAAGGTTGCTAAATTTCACTTTAGATGCTAAGCAGATGATATTTGTTGTACTATTTGATGTTTCAACATTTCCTGGACAGTAATATTATAATTTTAGATTGAGGCCTTTGAAATTTGATAACTAGTCATCTTGAAGAAAAGCTGGAATTGGTGGTGTTACCGTAGTGTTTTTTCTGTCATGCAGGAACTTTGATGTATCCCATGATAGAGGCAGTTGATCCATGTTGCTTTTTCTTTTTCCCCAGGTGCTTGTTTGAGTGTGGGGCAAAAGTATTCAGAGACCATTTAACTTATGAGCACATATAATATAAGAATCCTCTGAGATATGAGGTTTATTTCAGTTTTAACCCAGGGTCTAAAAAGCTAGATTGTCTTTATCCAACTGTATGCGTAATGACCCAGCTCATAAGGCTAATCTGTGGTATGCTTGTGCTAGTTTCGTTAGTCTGATTTCTTGTTTTGTATCTCTAGGGTGATCATCTCTTGTTCTATGAGAGTCGTCAAAGTTGCAACAGAACAGGTTTAATATAAAGTATATATATGCTATTGCCTTCCGGTTTGGTAAGTTTATGCGTTAGTTATTGGTTATATCTATTATTCATTAGAGTTGAATAACTGTTTAGCTTTTGATTTTTAGGTAAAAATATTGCACTATTTTTACCTGTCATAAATTATGTATTCCCTCTAAAATTAATGCTTTTAAGGGCTGTTATGTCCTAAGAATTGTCATCTGGGAGTGAAAATTCAACACTGAAGGAAACCAGCAATTTTTTAAGAAGTGAACAGAATTCTGGACAACGAATATATGCATGGGTAGATATATAGGTAGTTAGGTAGCTATAGAGAGAGCCATATAGACAAATAAATTTGGTAAACTCCAATATAACAAATCTTACTGCGGGGTAGTTGAGATTTGGGCGTGTTGATTAAATCAGGTACGTTCTGGGTTTCTTCCTTTTCTTCTCTCTTTTTACATGTCATTCCTGAAATGATACTCTGCTGCAGCCTTTGGAACTGAACTTGCTGGAATTCTCTTTTCTTAATCTTTTCCAGCGCTTGTTAATTATGCAGCATGCTGCCTTAGTGTCAATCCAATTCTGGAGTCTTGAGGTATCTAGTTGGGAAAGATAGAGATTGGCTTAATTTTAGGTTCTTCAGTGTTTAATTTGAGATGGGTGCTTAGTGATCATTGATTGACAACTTGGGCCAGACGACTTGGTATTTTTCGGTCCAAAAAATAAAAATGAGCTGTTAATCTATTTTTGCCACAAACATATCCTTTATACTACATTCCAATGATACGAAATGTCTAGTATGTGTCTATCCTTGGTGCCAGTTGCAGTGGGCTATATGAGAATGGTCATTAAATTCTTTTGCTCTACCATTGTTCCTAATTAAAACCACGTTTGAACCCTCTATTTATGTGGCTTGAAATAATTGGAGGGCATATATGAAACCCTTCGTTGTAAACATTGATGCTTAATGTTCTTATCATGGAATGGCCACTTCAGTTTGGCTAGAGAAGTTTCAAAAGAATGTACTATCTGTTTACAACAATTATGAGGTGGATTTTTCTGTAGTTTGTTTTTATTTTATTTTCAAGGTTTTTTTTTTCAAATAATGAAGGATTTGAAACAATGGGGCGATTATCATTGTCTTTCTGTTTTACTTGAATCCACTGAATATTATCAGTTACATGTCAGCTCACCTGTAATGTCGTCATCTATCGGGGTAGCATTAGGTTAATGTACTTTTATTGGCGCTTGCAATTTGGCAATGCATAAAATGTGACATGTGTTCTTTGTGGATTGAGAATTATGCCATTTTTTTATGATATATATTTTGATGCTATGCTGTTAACTGACTTGTATATGCTTGATGGTAACAAGGGCTGATAGTTAACAGAGACATCTGGCTTATTAGGCATGAAGTAAATAAACAGGAGCATAGCTTAGAAACAAATATCAAATACTGACTGATCGGCTACCTCGTAATCTGACCTTTGGATTTGACAAATATGTCGTGTTATTTATCCATCTATATATGTTTGATGGTATATATATACTTGTTTTGATGGTATATATATACTTGATGGTAACAAGGGTTGTGAGCACATAGACACCCCTGGCCTATTAAGCATGAAGTTAATAAGAACAGACACACTTGGGCCCATAGACACCCCTTTGACACCCCATAGACACCCCTTTGCATATCTTAGAACCTAATATACCGGACACGTCCATGGCACCATGTCTGACACAGACACACTGACAGAGCATGTCAGACACATCGTTTCGGCGTGTCCTGATTCTGGACACGTGTCCTGCATCTGTCAGGACGTGTCCTGAAAACAGGAGACGCTTTCCTCGGATGGGCGGAGAGGAGGAGGAGGAAGAGAGCAATGATGAGTTTGTTGATTCAGGCATGGAGGACAACTATTGATAGATGAGATTCTTCATTTTCCCATCTTGATCTACCCTTTTTTGTATTGACTATTACTATTGGTCTATTTGGCATTTGCTAGTGGCATTCCGACATCTATGTAATACATTTTGATTTTGATGACTTAATGAGAAATATGGTTCCGACTCTTGCGTATTGACATCTTGATCTATGACTATCACAAGTATACTGCATCATGAATTGTCTGTCTCATAATCTCATTGTGATTACTGATTTGATTTGTAAATGTGTAATATTAATTACTAATGTTAAATGTGCATTGATTCTGATTTTTATTGAATATTTGTAAAAAAATGGATCTATATGTCTATATATATATATATATATATATAATGTGTCCTACGTGTCCTGATTCCGGGGGTAACTGTGTCCGTGTCGGACACTCAAATCCCTTTGTCCTTCATATCTCGAGTCCTCATGTCAGGTGACTTAGCTTGGAACTTAAACAAATATCAAAGGTTAAGTCGATGAAATCCTTATCAATACTGGGAGTCTATACTGTCTAAGTATTTCTCCTTTGCGTTTGGCTAGTGATTTTTTAGAAGTTTAATTTAAGACCATAGAGCATCCGAGAGTATTTATTGCTGCTGGTCCTTGCAAAACAGTATAGGATATTTGATGTTAATTTCTCATTAGTTCAAAACACGAATTGAAAAAGTTTTGTTATCACTCATTGACGACTGCATTATAGTTATAAATTATAATATGGCGACATTTATCCTCGGAATTTGTTTTAATCATATGCAATATGGTAACACGATTGATAAAAAATTAAAGGTCAACAGTTATTCCCAGAGCTTCATATTTTATCATATGGTACGTATAAAACATGCATCACCTTTTTTCTTTTTGTTCTTTTGCAGAAGTACCCTGTAGGGAGTTGAGAAGTTTTTATTGTGCCATGTCAAGCATCGGTAAATGTTTAGGAACAAATAAGTTTTAAGAAGACAATTATTTAGACAATTATTTTGTAAGCAGTGGATGGGGTCTTTTGATTCACTCATCATGTGGAAGGTGATATTCCACCTATCAAGATTTAAATCTTGTAGGAACATATTTGGTCCTTTGTGAGTTGTATCGCCCATATCAGCAGGCCATTCCGGAAGCAGTTGGGATCAAGTGCAAGTCAAACAGTTTTTTATAGAATAGATCGTTCCAACAAGTGACTTATTAATTGAATGATATTTTCATAAAGTGTTAAAAGGCAGACTACACTAAAGTGATACTTTCAGATATGGAAAATACATGCTTGCCACATTTAAAAAAAATATGTTAATAATCCAATCAAAAGTTTTGGTTAATAAATATGATAAATTCATATATCCTAAAAATCAATAGTTTATGCATATGTATTTGACACTTGCCCGTCATATGTTAAGTAATTTTGCACAGCAGAAAATCCGCTGAAATGATATCAATGGTATTTATTAGAGTAATAATAGGAGCTTTGCATACTAGTTTTTACACTTTGAAGCAAAACATGAAACTTCCATTTGAAAGAGCCAATTATTACACTTTTCCTATCGATCACATGACTAAAAAGAGTTTTATTGGAGGAAAAAGATGAGATATAAAATACATTATTCGATAAAAAACTAATTCTAAAAACAAGAGAATACAACATTCAAATAGTGAAAATTTGTAAGTAAAACAATTGTAATCACGTCAAATTATATCAAACATGAATTTGCAAACAAGTTTTATGCCTAAAACAAAATTCAATTTCTAAATATTAAATATGTAAATTGGTTGGAATAAGCGGGAACGAAGCCAACATGCAACACCATATAATTATACAATGCTATAATATCAAAACATTACCTTTATGACCTAAATCAATGCAATCTTAACCAATTATATAATCTACAATATCAAACATTACCAACATTTATGACCTAAATCAATGCAAATCTTAACCAATTAGAAATGAGAGCAAGTCAATTCAAATTTTGTTCTTACTGACCAGCTTAGAGGAAATGCATTTTTGAATTTTAGTCACAATTGTTGCATGTTTAGGGAGGTGCATACTTGTATGACATTATAGCACACAATTCTAGGAGCTTGTATAATCTTTCATCTTTGCATTCAATTTGTCCACACATACCCTTGTAGAACAGACCCAACATTGACATTGATTCCTTCCAACTAAATACATGTTATAGCCTTAAAACATAGGCAATTTTTGAAAACAAAGGTATTATTTAATCTCACATTCAATGGTCTTGATCGATGAGCAAATGTAGTTGGTTATGTTTTTGCTAACATGCCCTTTGTTTTTATTTTTATTTTTAAGCATTTCCAATGAAAATTAATAAGATCTATCTAGTGATATTCCATTGGAACACCCAATAAAAGATTAGTGTGGAAAACAATATTTTCCATTAAGAGAATATACATATAAATACAATGATGTGACCCTTGGTTTAATATTCCAAGTGGTCTCGTGGACTCCTGATGACACTTTCTATTTAATGTGACTCTTCATCTTCTTTTTTCACTTAAATAGTACAAAATACCATATCCCTAAACAAATTAAGAAAGGGGTGTGTGTGTTAAGAATCTTTTGAAAAAGAGTTGAAAATAGGAAGCATACAATTACCGAATGATGCACATTTTCTACTTGACAATCCACATGTGCCAAGTAAACTGGCAGAAGCTAAAGCCGCCCACTAAGTGGTACAAAAGAAGTGCTCGCTAAATTGGTGGTTTTAGGATGGACACAAACTTGGTGGTTATGGATGACCACAAACCAAAAATGTTAGTAGAAGCAACATAGGCTAATGTCTTCTACTAAATGGTGGTTTAAGGATGACCACAAATTCTGGAACTTGTGACTTATTTTGATTTTAGCTCAATGGTTCCCTCTGGAACTTGGCTCTAACTCAGGTTTTGGCTCAAGAATTCCCTCATCCGATCTTCTCTGCAACTCTCCAAGATTTAAATTGAAACAAAGAAATATCAAAAGAACAAATAGTCACCGTTTCAAATGATAAATGGTAAACCAACTGTTGATTTAAATATCCAAATTACAAGAACACAGATACTGAAAATGAGTATTGAAATGGACAAGAAGTGTTCTTTTATATTAATAAGCAACAAATTACAAATGGAATGGTTTAACTTGGTTTCTGCTATTGACAATGTTTTGGACTAGAAACCTAGGATCATCTAGCCTGAGTCCTTCACACACTCATTCCTAACACACTGGAAAATATACCCAAAAGAATCTCTACAATTCTTTGGTATAAAAAGGTCCTCCAATGGTGACTAAAAAATAGGTTTCAAATAAGGGTTTTGCAGACTAGGGTAACAAGGGTGCCAAGTATGATTGAATTTCAACAGTATGAGGGTGCTATCTCTTTCATTCTGTATTATATCTCTCCTATGCCTCTTTTATTCGAAGGTGAGGCAATGAGGTTAAGAGAGTTATTTACAAGAATGGGAAGTTGGAGAACAAAGGAAACCGTTTTTTCTCTTAAAATAACATTACATTTTATTTTTACCTTCACACAAGCAGGCATGCAGGTTTTACACTATAGAGTCACGTCAAAACAGGCTAGCCATGTATAAGTCATGTACCTCTTGGAAAACTTAGTTTTTAAGAAATGTTTCCAAGTATAGATGATGTTGTACAATTCTTTCAAGATCAACGAAGTCTACAAATAGGAACAGGGGTAAGATCGGTCATCATAACATCTATGGGAACAATGTGACAAAACATGCTATAATAGGCGGTGTGATTATGCCACTAAAGCAGTGGTTTGTTTGAGAAAAAAATTATTTTCTGGTTATGATAAATAAAATATACTTTAACCAAATTTTGATTGTTTAATGTATGTGAATATGTGTATGTGCCTACGTTTCTAATGAAATTTATATGGGAACTAGAGACATGAGTGACGAGGCCATTAATAGGAGTAGCGACGATGTCTCGTCTCATACAATGTTGTATGAAAGTAGGAGGCTTGAGAGAGGGAGAGGGATTTGTTTCCTTGCCTTGTTATACCATAGATGTGTGTCCTCTTGCATATTGTTGGCCTCCTCAAGTATTATGTGGAGACTACATCGTTGAGGGGTCACTCATGATTACTGAGGTTGTTGATTTGTCATTGGGATCAATGTCGACATGCATTTAGGGTGGGTTCTAATATGTGGCTCCAACCCACAAAGGAGGGCATTTATTTCATGACTCAGATATCCATGAGGGGAGGATTTTCCCCATTTCCCTTATGTCTCGCACGACATTGAAATAACCACTAAACTAGCATATATTCAAAGATATGTTAATGAGGTTGCAACCACCCCTGATGACTTCCATGAATATGGTGTTTAGTTATGCATAGCTTCTTTTGGTGGAGAGGAAGTTACTAATTAGAGGAAATTTCAACTCAAAATGGGCCTTTTAACCATAATTCAAATTCCATGTCATCATGTGTTAACCAATGAAATTGCTTTAAATTTGAAATACCGTATATCTCTTAAACAAATTTTTAATATAAATTTGGGGATAGGTATCATAAAAACTATTTTTTTTGTTCGTATTTTCGACATATCTCCTTGTGTTTTTACACAAATTTCGATCGAGAGAGTTCTTTGGATGCAAAATTAAATTCCACATCCAACGAGTACCCACTCGGCATACNAAAACAAGAAATACCTGAAAAAATGTGATGATGATGTCATCATCACTTTTTTTTTTCCAGGTATTTCTTGTTTTTGGGGTAGAGGGGTCAGTCAAAAGTATGCCGAGTGGGTACTCGTTGCATGTGGAATTTAATTTCGCATCCAACGAGCTCTCCTGATTGAAATTTGAGTAAAATCATGGGGATATATGTCGAAAATACGAACAAAAAAAGTAGTTTTTTTCTTTTCTTCCGCCAAAATTAATAAATATTATTTATTATTTTTCTTAGGAGGCCCATTTTGAGTTGAAATTTCCTCTAAAGTGCCTCTTGATTTTAGTCACGACAGTGGCCCACTACACTTTTGATTGGAAACACAATAATTTCCCATTATTATTTTATGTTGATTATTTAGTGCAAATCCCTCGATGCATTAGGTGGTCTACCGATTTTTTTGTGAATGTTTTGTTTTGCTTTGAATCATTCTCACACTATGTTTGATGGAAGGACGAGCTTCCCATTTTCTTTTGAGTTGTTCTGTTTATTCTTTTGAGGTTTTTCGTCACTTGGATATCATTCAACCACCACCCTCCTAGGTCGATGATCGAGGTGTGGATGAACATGTGGCACAAATGTTTCCCAAGATCGGTTAGTTAGAGTTTCCAAGTAGTATCACTATAGAGACATTGGATTTGCTTGCAAGTGAGGATGATCACACCCTAGATCTTGTGCTGTGCCCATACGCATGGATTGATTGACGAGGATGTCACAACATCCTATTTACCCAAGTTGAGCCACCAGATGACAATGATAATATTAGTGTTATGTTTTGATTAATCTTGTCTCATTTTATTGTCTAATTTAATGCATATGTAATTTATTATAACATTTTATTTAATTTGTTTAATTAAATAGTCTAATTATTGTGATGTACTATTTTGCATATTGACACTTATGTTGGGGAGGAAGCTGGTAAGTTTTTCCACTTGATGAGGTTCTCAATAATAACTTGATTTCGTAGTTGTTTGGTCCTTGTTTCGATGATTTAGTCAGGTTCCCATATGATTTGTGCTTCTTCAAAACTCCTTTGACGGTGATGCTGATCAACCTGTAGTTTCATCTTGTTTTCTGACATCGCTGGGATTTGGAGAACTACTTGTTGGTGCTCTATGCGATCTGCCACTACTTGACCTGTAGATTTTCTTGTCACTGCTTCGACCATATGCTCCATTTCATTCTTCTGACCATAGGGGCATTTGTAAGGTTTGATGATAGAAGGAACGTTTCCCATATTTAAGTTAATAACATTGTCCAAATCTTGAATAGGTGGATGAATTATTGGAATATCTTCAAATACCTTGGAAAGCTTTTTAATGACCCTTTGGATATTTGGTGAAATAAGATCCTTACATGTTTGAACATATAGTGAGTATAATTGTGTATTTACACCTTGTTTTTCCTTTCTTTAAGAATGTTATCATAGGCCATTAGAGATGATTAGCTTGCTTGGTTGCCCTGTGATACCATTTAACACAAATTCTTTTCCTTCCCCAGGAAAATTTCAGGAAAAGCTTCTGAAAATTAAAATCCAATTTTCTCAATGATTGTAACCATTGAACTCCTAATACAACATCAACACCCCCCATTGGGATAGCAATCATGGGATTATTCAATACATATTCCCCCATAGCAAGATTGATATTATGGCATTTCCTTGAACAATTGATGGTTCCTCCATATGTAATCATTACTTGAAATTTTGGTGCTGGATATACAAAGCAATTGAGATATTTGTATACTTTATAGTGAATGAAATCATAAGTACTACCCGGATCAATCAACACTGTTACCTTTTTATTTTTGATATATCCTTCGATCTTGAGAGTTTGAGGGGTGTTAATTCGAGCCAAAGCATGACACGATATGGTGGGAGTAATCACTTCTAGTTCATCCCCTTGTGGTGGTTCCTGTTCTTTTTGTTATTCCTCATCACATTCTATGTAGAAGAGTTTCTTTTCCCCACACTTATGTCCCTTACTGTACTTGCTGTAACATTTAAAACATAGAACTTTCACTCTTCTTTCCTCTAGTTGTTGAGGTGTCAACCTTTGAGGTTGGTTAGAAGGAACATCATTCTCTCTGTATGTGTTGGAAGTGGTATTTCTAGTAGTCATTGCCATATTTCTACTTTCAACCTTCCTTTCCATCATGAAAACCTTTTCTAGGGATGATGGTTCAAAGAGATGCACCTTTTGTTGAATGTTATCCTTCAAGGTTCCAATAAAGAGATCTAACAAATTCTCTTATGAAATATTCTTCACTCTAAGACTTAGCTGCTGAAATTGCTTGATGTGCTCTGTAACTGGACCTTTTTGCTTGAGATTAACCAAATGGATAAAGAAGGTGTTCTATTTATATACCCATAATGTGCAATCATTTCTTCTGTGAATATAGACCAAGAGATAATATAGTCATTTTTACGGTCAGAAAGCCATTGGTACCATACAAATTGATCATGTTCTAAATATAAGGATGTAAGAGTTACCTTTTGCAAAGTGGGCACCTAGTGTAGATCAAAGAATTGATCCATCTTAAAAATCGATGTGATTGGATCCTTGCCATCGAACTTTCTCATGTCAATCTTGGGGATAAAGTAGTTCGTTTGACCTGAATTGAACCCATGATGTTGTAATGAATCATCAACTTTTGAGGACTCCAACTTCCTACTCTCCAATTGTTTTTTCAATTTTCTCCAGACGCGACTGGAATACGTCCTCTTTTTCCTCCTTATCCTCTTCTTGAGTAGATACATGAGGAATAAAACTATGTCTTATATCCTTCATCAATTCCTTCAAGTCTTGAAGATCTTCTTTTCTAGCCATCCCTTTGAGATCCTCTTTACTAGCCATCCTTTTGATATCCTCTTTACTAGCCATTCCTTTTGATATCTTCTTTACTAGCCATCTTATTTTCCAATTTAACTAAGTCATCCATTTTCACACTTCCTTTAATCATATATTCCAACTTGGACACTCTAAAAGATATGTCTCCATTTCATCGCATGTCAGGGATGAATCCTATGGGGGTTTGAGTGGAGTGTGATTATTTCCACTTCTTTTTGGTGGCATTTTTAACAATAAATATATATCACACCCTAGGGTTTACCACAAATAGATACTTCTACTCAAAGCTATTCAAATCCAAAATGAGTTACCTTTTTCAAACCCTGGTTAGAAGACTGTTTTATGGTTGACTTGTAACTGAGGTAAAATTGGGCTTTCGACTCCCCTGGGTCTGCAAATTCTACCTGTGATACCTTAATGTGTCCTCTTTCTAATGCCTCAGCTCTGACCTAATTTGTATGTGCCAATTTTTTTTATTGCAAATCTCTCAAAGCTTCTTATTTTTGGCCTATTTGGAAGATCAAACTTGTACGGTATGCCAGGTGTCCAATATTTAGTTTTTGTAGCTGAAAATTATACCACAGGTACCTTGGTCCGTCCTCTTTTAGATGCAACTAGTCTCAATCAATTTGGATGTCAGATACCTCATATATGACGTTTTTCCCTAGAACACCTGTTTTAAACCCTAATTGGAAGATTGTTTTATGGCCGACTTGTAACTGAGATAAAATTTGGCTTTCATCTCCTTTGGGTTTGAAACTTCTGCCTATGGTACCATGATGTGTCTTATAAGTCTGACCTAATTTGGATGTTCCAAAAAATATTATTGCAAATATCCCAAAACATCTCATTTTTGGCATATTCAGAAGAGTGAACTTGTACTGTAATATGCCACGTGTCCAATGTTTTGTTTCTGCAACTGAAACTTCTACCACATATACACTGGTCTGTTTTATTTCCAATGCAACTAGTCTCACTTAATTCAGATCTTGTATGCCTCATCTATGACCTTTCTCCATAGAACACTTGTTTTATACTAATTTTTGGGCTAGTAAAAAACCGTAGATTCCTCTGTAATTATCTCCAAGACTGTAATGAATCAAGGTCTGAATTTCATATTGGAGATAGTTAGGCTTGTTTCAGAAGTGGGTTTTTAACTTGGATATTTGACTCATTGTATAAAAATACTTGTATCGAAAATGTGAATATGGCTCGTTTTATAGAAGCCGGTCCCGAGGAAAGAGCTCTGATACGAAATGTTATGCGACCAAGTCCCATAAATAGCATAAAAATAGAATAAATAGAAAAGAAGAGAGTAATCCATGCCTTAATAATGAATAATAGAGATAAATAACAATCCTCTTCAAGGGAGGAACCTCGTTACACAATGTACTGTGTAGCCAAGACAAGGCAATATACAATGCTTGCTCAAATGAAAATATCTCCTTCCTATATATAGGAGACACATGTGTACAATAAAAACTAATAGATCCAATAAGATACCCAAGCCTACATCAATAATATGTAATACACCACCATATAGGGGGTAAAGTGCCACAGTATAGGGGGAAATGTGCCCAACATTTAGGGCTTAACATTACCTCATTTACAAAGACCCAAATTGCAACGTAGGCCAGACAATAGATTTCACCATGATGTGGCAGATCGATTATTTTCACTGTTGTCCCGACAAGAGGCACTCTCTATTCAATTCAATCATATCCTATGGGACCCATACTTATCAACGTTATGGAGGACCCTCTCACATGATATGCCGTCATTGATGCATCATATTGTCGGTGCCACCAACCTACTACACAGGTGGAGGCCTTATGATGATGAGGGTGGTGGTACTCCACCTCCTCCTCCTCCACCACCCCATCTTCCTATTGGTAGAGTAGGACCACCACCACCTCTTACTCCTCCATCTCCTCCTCTTGATAGAATCGACCGACCACCATCTCCTCTACAGGTTAACTAACCACCCTCTCCTCCTCACCTAGACAACGCATAACCACCTCCTCCTCCATATGTCGATTGACTACCCTCTCCTTCTCATCAAGTTAACCCAACACCATCTCCTCCACAAGTTGACTGACCACCCTCTCTTCCACATAGAGTAGACCGACTACCATCTCTTTCTTACCTAGTCACCTACCACCACCACACCATTGGTCAGTTTGATAGACACTATAGCTACATTAGGTGGTATAGATCGTCACAGAGATATTTGAATGTTTCTTTCTACATTTTCATCTAGCATAGATACTAATGCCTCTAGATCTACTGCTGGAGGTACTGATGCCTTTGGCTCCAGTGGTGGACCCGATAGCTCATAGTAGCTATCACTACAACAAAACCCTATGATTACTGTGTCTTTTAGCTTCCTTTTTAGCGTCCACTATCACTTTTAATGTATTTTTCATCATTTTTTGGACAAAGTGGATGCTTTTCCACGGGATGGTGATTTTAATGGTGTTATTAACGTCCATTTTTAAAAGTTGACGCTATTTTGGACGCTAATTAGCATCCCAATTAGCGTCCAAAATAACATCCCATGTAACACCCATAAGATCCTTAATTTTTTTTTTCCCAAATAGCACCAAGCATAACACCATATATTGAGCGAGGGTTAGCGCTAGGAATTGCGCCATGAATGTCACGAGGAAAAACATTTGACATAGTGCCAAGTATAGAGCCAGGAATTACGCCTAGAAAACATCCAACATAGTGCCTGCTATAGAGCCAGGTATAGCGTCTGGAATAACGCCAGAAATTTAGCATCCCAACTAACGTCCAAAATAACATCCAAAAAAACGTCCAGAATAGCACCAAGCATAGCACCATATATTGAGCCATGGTTAGCGCCAGGAACTGCTCCATGAATTTCTCCAGGGAAAAAATATGACATAGCACCAAGTATAGAGCTAGGAATTGCGCCTAGAAAACATCCAACATAGTGCCAAGTATAGAGCTAGGTATAATGCCTACAATAACACTAGAAATTTCAAAAGGAACCACACTAGGAATTGCACTAGGTTTAGAGATAGGAATTGTGTTCAGAATACATCTGCCATAACATTAGATATATTGCCAACATTAGCACCAAAATTTGTGCTAGGAAAATATCAAGAAATTTCAGAAGGAGTTGTACTAGGAATTGCACCAGGCATAGTGCTAGGTATAGAGCTAGACATAACATGATGAATTGCACTAGGAATTTTGGAAGGTATTGCGCTAGGAATTTCCCGAGGAAAAGGGCCAAGAATAACACCAGGTATAGAGCTAGGAATAAAGATAAGAATTGTGCATGGAAAACATCCAACATAGTGCCAAGTATGGAGCTAGGTATAACGCCTAGAATGAAATGATCCATTATTGTCTTTCATATATATAACCATTATTGTCTTTCACTTAGCATGAAATTATCTATGATTGTCTTTCATATATATAACCAATATGAGTGTGGGCACCATGATAAATTGCTCATAGATATCTTTAAAGGCTAGGCATGGTCGAATGATTTCCATACATTAAATACCTTGTCTAAACAGAGAACCTCCATATCTTGGTTAATACCCTTTTTGTCAACCTATCAAATGCAACCAATTTTTTTATAATGGATAGTTTTTCGTTGTGATTATAATCAAAATCAAAGGTTACAATAAATAAATAAATTAAATTATTGGGATGGTAAGTAAATATGCAAATCCCAAACAATGCCTCATTCATTAGAACTTTACAAGGACTATTTCACCTTATAAGTCATCAAGGGCATATTGTTTTACTTTGGTTATTGTTAATAATAATGTAAATGGTTAAACTGGTTATTTGTGTGAATCACATGTCATCAAGATGACTTCAAATAAGCAATCCAAATACAAAGGGAAATCACCCTAGATTGTGCAATAAAAGGAGGTTTGTACATTATGTTATATTACAACGATATTGAAGACAAACTGGTTTCAAATAAAAGGTTAAAAGGGGAGATATATATATTAAAAGTTCAAGGATTAAAATTATCTAGATATGTCCTCACAACCTAGCCAACTAGTTCCTCATATATTCAAAGCGTATTAATTAATTAAAAGATCCCATTTTACCTAGGTTATGTCAAGGCCTGGAAACCCTAATTCCTATAGTATAAATAGTTTCATGGTTGTTTATACATGTTGGTTTTATAAAAATTTGATGGAACACATGTCGAACTCATGTGAGATATAGTTAATCAAAGCTATTGATGGTGTATGAGACCCCCTTGTTTGTGAGGAAGTGACCCCCCTTTGCACAATGATTTAACTACTAATGGTTAAAATGGTTGTTCGTGTGAATCACATGTCATCAAGGTGACTCCAAGTAAGAAATCCTAATACAAATAGAAATCACCCTAGGTTGTGTAATAAGATGAGGTTTGTACATAACCAATAATTAAAGATACAACCAAGCAATATTATGGTGATATTGAACACAAAATGGTTTCAAATCAAAGGTTAAAATGGGGTGAAATCTATTCAACATTCAAAGTTGAAAATGATATAGATATGTCCTCACAACATATCCAACAAGTTACTCACACATTCAAAGTGTATTATGTAATCAAAAGATATTGTTTTACCTAGGTTATGTCAATGAAAACCCTAAAGCCTATATTGGAAATAGTTTCATGGTTGTTTAATCATGTTGGTTTTGATAAAAAAATTTGATGGAACACATGTCGAACTCATGTGAGATGCATGTAATTGGAGTTATTGTGGGAGTGTGAGACCCCCTTGTTTCTGGGCCAAGGGACCCCTCTCTACACAACGATTTAACTGCTAATAGTCAAAATGGTTATTTGTGTGAAACATGTCATCAAGATGACTCCAAATAAGCAACAAAATACTAAGGGAAATCACCATAGATTGTGTGACAAGAGGAGGTTTGTACATAACCAATAATTAAAGATACAACCAATCCATATTATGGCGATATTGAATACAAATTGATCAAAGGTTAAAATTGGGAGAAATCTATTAAACGTTCAAGGATGAAAATTATCTATTTATGTCTTCACAAACTAGACAACTAATTCCTCACATATTCAAAGTGTGTTAGTTAATCAAAATATCCCAATTTACCTAGGTTATGTCAAGGGGAATTCCAATGCCTATAGTAGAAATTGTTTCATGGTTGTTTATTCATGTTGAATTTGATGAAAATTTTGATGGAACACATGTTGAACTCATGTGAGATGCATGTAATCAAAGTTATTGAGGGTGTATGAGACCCCCTTGTTTGTGGACAAGGGACCCCCTTCTGCACAACAATTTAACTACTAATAGAGGTGTATGAAGAACACACAGGCAATACAAAGAGGGGGGGGGTGAATCTGTATTGTACGTTAGATTTTCAATTCTTGTTCTTTAGTCCTTAGTTAAATAACATTAATAAATCAAATTCAAATTCATGTAAAAAAATACACAACATTTTTGCTCTGAATATTTTCAACTGTAAAAGGATTTATTTTTCATTCAATAAGGTGCTTCAACACCTAAAGAGGCTGCAACCTCCAAGTTATGTCAAAAGGAATGCTACAACATCCCAAACAAGCTTCAACTTGTCTCAGAAATAAGTCTCTGTAAAAACAATTCTTTTGTTTCCAATATGTCCCAAAAAGATAATCACCTGGTTTAGCTCTGCCTTTTGAGTTTGCTGCAAAACGTTAAGACCTTTCCCGAAATCAAAGTTATACACTTGTGGCTGTCCTATACATTGTTTACCCAAAATTGCAGGCTGATATATCTAGACTGTCTAGGATGCGGTTGCCTCAGGCCTTTTCTTTCACACCCAAGTTCAGTAAGATGCTGAAACTTAACACTCAGAAATGCACTGAAGATGTAAACTGAACCCTTCCCTCTTGTGGTCTGAACCGTGGCTCCCTCAACCCTTTTCCTTCATACCCTAATTCAGAGAGATTCTTAATTTTTCCACGCACAAATAAACAAGTCTTTACTTGTATTAATACTCGTTTTCCATCAAACTTTGGGGCCGACCTGTCACAAAAGAATTTGTATTTTTAATTTTTAATCTAGAGCCGAATTCACCATATTTTATTTCGCTTTTTAATTTTATTTCTTTTGGGATGGGACGACCTGGAATAAGCATAATTCTGTATTGAATTTACCCACAATTTTTCTTCATTATTTCGACACTTATTCCTATGCAAGAGACACAATCCAGAGCTATCAAATGTGAGTTCATACATAATGTCCACGACCCTCCAAGGCTTCTTTATCAAGGTATATAGAGGTGTAATAACATAATCAACAGATAGTGGCATGGACCAACATCAATTTCATCTATAAAAAGTGCATCAAGGATTCCAAAAACTTTCTCATGCACTCGGTCCATATCAAGGGTTCCAAGACCCCATCAAGTGACAAATGACCACAGAATGGGTCATTTGACCTTCTTGCCAAACTGTCATGTCCTTCTAGCCATATTCTTCTTGCCATTTCCTTGACCTGCAGGTGGTTGGGCATATTTAGTCCTTGCGATATCAATGCCAACATGCCAACAATTACAACAATCTCCCCCTTTGGCATTGATGTCAACCTTGCTGATCAGATTTGACATTTTGAAGAGTAAGAGACGTTGTCTTCTGTTCTTCCTTGAATGTGACTAGCACTATACTGAAGATTGTGTTCTTCCTTGGATTGTTCTCCCCCTTAGACATCAATGGAAAATGTATTTGTTAAGTTTGCAGATGAACCTTTTGACTTGCGGGGAGCTGTCGAAGTTTGTCAAGTGAGCTGCTCTGTAACTTCTTAAATCTGAAAATGACTTTTTCTTACTGCTCCCCCTAACTCTGTTGTCCTGCACTTCCTCTACATTTTTATTACATTTTTAATGTTTCTTTTGTTGAGGGGAGAGAATTAATCCTATTTTATCTTTGAGGTTGTCAAAAGCCTCTCTTGGTAATGGCTTGGTAAAGATATCAACTATTTGTTCTTTAGTGTTCACATATTCCAATTTTATCTTTTGATCATTTGCTTGCTCTCTCAAGAAGTGATACTTAATGGGGATGTGCTTGGTTTTAGAATGCATAACATGGTTTTTTGATATACTGATAGCACTTGTGTTATCGTAGTAGATCACGAGTGGCTCATCATTCTTGATCTCAATATCTTCTAGAATTTGTTTCATCCACAGAAGCTGGGTGCAACATTTAGCTGCTGATATGTATTCTGCCTCAGTGGTTGAAAGCGAGATAGAGGATTGTTTTTTGCTTGACCAGGATACTAGCCGATTTCCAAGGAAGAAAGCATTTCCACTTGTGCTTTTTCTATCATCAACGATTCCTGCCCAATTTGCATCAGAGAATTCCTTGAGATCAAAGTTTTCATATTTTGGATACCATAACCCATAGTCAATCGTTCCTTTAAGATATCTGAGAATTATTTTGACAACGATCATATGAGATTCCTTTGGATTTGCCTGGAACCTTGCCATTAATCCTACTGCTTGCATGATGTCAGGACGAGATGCAGTAAGATACAATAAAATTCCAATCATGGACCTATACAATGTTTGATCTACATTAGGAGATTCGTCTTCTTTGCTGAACTTACAACCAGTTACCATGGGTGTACATACAGGGGAGCTCTCTTGCATACCAAAATTTTGAAGCATGTCTGAGATTGAGATATAAAAATACCTGTAGAGTCCTGTGAAATTTGTAGGCCAAGAAAGAATGTTAATTCACCTATCATTGACATTTTGAATTCTTTTGACATTTCTCCGGTAAAACTCCGACTAAGACTCTCCTCATTACTCCCAAAGATTAGATCATATACATACACAACTGTGGCTAATAGTTTACTGTTACTGAATTTGGAATACAGATTGTTGTTTGTACTACTTCTCTAGAATTATTGTTGAACCAAATATTTATCCAGGTGCTCATACCAAGCCCTTGGTGCTTGTTTGAGGCCATAGAGGGGCTTCTTTAATTTCCAAACATAGGTTTCCTTTCCTGGAGTTTCAAAACTGTCAAGTTGTTCGGTATAGACCTCTTCTTTTAATGTCCCATTTAGGAAGGTTGATTTGACATCCATCTGATAAACTTTGAAGTTCTTATAACAAGAAAATGCTAAAAATATTCGGATTAGCTCCATCCTAGCTACTGGGGCAAATGTTTCATCAAAACCAATTCCTTCCATTTGAGCGTATCCTTTACACACCAATCTAGCCTTCTAATGAATTTCCCATTTTCATCCACCTTGTTTCTATAAATCCATTTTGTGTTAATGATGTTTTTATATTCGGGTCTTGGAACTAATTCCTAGGTTCCACTCTTTTCGATTTGATCCAATTCTTATTTCATTGCAAATTTCCAACATTCATAATTAACAGCTTCATCAAATGTTGAGAGAAATGCTAGATTTCTTTTTAAAGGTGCTGGTCTAAGTTTCATACCTACATCCATGTTTCCAATGATAAGATTCTCAGGATGATCACGCCTGATAGATTTTATGGACAACTTCTTACCTTTTGGAGTCTTTATAGTGGTAGCAGGTAGTTCTCTTCTTGCAACATGATCTGGTTGATTAATATGTTCCTCTGATTCTTCATTTGTTGTTTCTTCTTCATCATCGGTTTCAATAGGAGTTGATTCTGGCATTCTTTGCACCAATTCTTCATTGATGAAACCATCTATACTTTCAGAAATTCGCTTCAGTCGTTTATTGTAGCATTTGTAGGATCTTTTTTCAGTTGAATATCCCAAAAATATCCCTTCATCAGTTCCAGAATGAAAGTTTCCCAAATTTTCATCAGTGATTTTTATGTAACATTTACTTCCAAATATTTTGAAGTAGTCTACAGCGGATTTTCTCCCTGTCCACAATTCATAAGGAGTCTTATCATTGTTAACTGTCAACTGTGCTCAATTTATGATGTAAGCAGTTGCTCCTACTTCCTCTCTCCAAAAGGTTTCAATCAAATTTGCTTCAAGTAACATTGTTTTTGTAGCCTCTTGAACATCCCGATTTTTTCTTTTAGCTATGCCATGTCGTTGAGGTGTGCAGGCTTTGCAATACTATCACTTGATACCTTCTTCATCATAGAAAGTTTTAAATTCACCCGATGTGAACTCCCCTCCATTGTCTGATCTAAGGCATTTGATTTTGCGACCAATCTCATTTTCAACCTTGGCTTTAAAGAGTTTAAATTTCTTAAATGCCTCTGATTTAATTTTCAAAAAGGTAACCCAAGTCATTCTGGAATAATCATCAATAAACAACATAAAATATCATTCTACTTGAAGTGTTTGACTTCTTGCGGGTCCACATATATTTGTATGGACAATTTCCAGAGGGTGTGAAGTGGACTGGTACACTTTTTCCTTGAAGCTTGCTCTTACTTGTTTCCCATGTTGACATGATCCACATAGTCTGTTTACTGGTTTCGATATTTTTGGCATCCCTCGAGCAACTTCAGTTTGACTAACCTTTAATATGTTGTCAAAATTCAGGTGAGCTAATATTTTGTGCCACAGTCAGTTGTTATCACTTTGGCTGATGAAACATCTTTCTCCCTCTATTTCTTCCAGTACATAAACCCCTCGTAGTGATCTAACTCCTCTTCCTATGATTTGTTTGGATCCATTTCTTCTTATTTCATAGTGATGTGTAAAGAAGGTGACATTAAAATTGGCATCATAGAGTTGTCCAACACTGAGTAGATCGTGCTTGAATACTTCTACATAGAGAACATTCTGAGCTTTGGCATTCCCTTTTAGAGGTACAACTCATTTTCCAAGTATTCTGGTTGTCCCATTGTCTTCGAAAGATACTTCACCTCATGTGTTCTTTTTGAGAGTAAGAAACTTATTCTTATCTCCAGTCATATGCTTGGTACACCCACTATCAATGTACCACTTATTTTCATCCCTATGAGCATAGAACGATAGACCACATACATCATTAGTTGTGTCATTTTCATGAGTGATCCTCAACCTACATTCCTCAGGAGTGTGTCCAAAGTTATTGCACTTTGAACACTCTATTTCTTGAGTGGGATTGGAGAAAGGATTTTGATTTTGAGCATTGTTCTTATCACTATGTTTCCTTTGAGGATAGATGACAGTTCTTTTAGGTCCTCTACCATCAATTGCCTTGTGACCAAATCTATAGCAATTATAACAGTGACCTAGGAAGGAACTTTGATTCCTGGCATACCCTTGTCTTCTTGGGGGCTAAAAGCTGTTTGTGAATTTTCTTTCTTCTTCAATTCTTCTGTCTGTTTGTGAATCGTCTGGCTTCTTCAAATTGATCACTTCCCTTTGAAGTATTTCAACTCTTTCTCTCTCAGGACCAATTGTCTTTGAGCTTCATTCAAGGGTTCATGAATCTTGGCTAGACTCACCTTCAAATGATTGACAATTCTGCTAATTGACTGAACTTCTTGATTTAAGGAACATTCTGGCTTGCTCTCAATTGGCTTAGAGATGTATCCCAAACCTCGTGTATCCCCACTTTTCCTTTGTTGTGAGAGCATGTTGTCTAGTGCGATGGAACTCTTTTGAAACTTTTGACTCGCAATTCTTGATTTCTGAAAATATCCTTTGAGAGTATTGATTTATACTTCCCTCTTTTGAATAGATTCATTTAATATTTTGACCAAAATATTCTTTGCAAATTGATGCTGTTGTTCTTGTTTTTCATTCAAATTCTTCAGATTCTCAATCTCTTCTAAGGCTGCAACCAACTTTTCTTCAATATCTACAACTCCTTCCTCTAACTCAAGTTGATCTTCATTGTTTTCTTATGCTAGAAGCAAAATCTCATTTCTATTACCTTCAAAAAATTCTTCCTCTTCTTCTTCAAAATTCGAGACCCCTTCCTCTTCTGTTTTGGAAAACAATGTCTGCTTGTTTGCTATCTTAAAGTTTCTTTGTAAGTTTGTTCCTCTTTGATTTTTTTTGAGGGGACACTTGGCAGCCAAGTGTCCGATTTTTCCGCAATTGAAACACTTCAATGGAGGCTTTCCTTTGTACCTTCTAGTTCCTCTTGGAAGCTTATTAACGAAGTTGATCAGTTATTCATCAGAGATTTCATGATCAATTGAACAGGATTCGTGAAATCGGTGTTTATTCTTAGCTGCCTAGATGGTTGCTTCACTTTGTCCTGGTTCTTGAATCCTCATCTCATATGCTGTTAGATTTACTTGAAGTTCTTCATTCTTTAAATCATCCAGTTTTTCCCTATCTTCAATAGCAGAAACCTTAGGATTGTATTTGGAGGTTAGGGTTATGAGAATATTTTGAACCACCAATCTTGGTTCCATTGTTTCACCAAGACCCTTCATAGTTTTCACAACTTCTTCAACTCTCTGAAAGTAGGCTGGTATATTTTCTTCTTCTGAAATTTTAAGGCCTTCAAATTGGCTTCTATATGTTTGGAGTTTTACTTGTTGAACTTTAGAATCTGCTTGATAAATGGTGGCTAATTTTTCCCACATATCCTTAGCTGTGGTGTAGTTCATAACTTTGAAGAGTTCTGTCTAACTTAGGCCTGCCAGAATAGCATTTACTGCTCTAGCATTGTTCTCATAATCTCCTATTTGAACATCGGTAGTAGGACCATTCTTTGGTTCCTTGTATCCATCTCTTACAACTTTCCAAATATCATACCCCAGAGAGATTAGATAGGAAGTCATTCTTTTGCTCCAGTAAACATAGTTGTTTCCATCAAACCTAGGAACATCCCTGAACTTAGCTTCGCGCATTGTGCATTCTTAAAGATCTTCTTCAAACGATGAGGATTTTTATGAAGAAACCTTGCTCTGATGCCAAATGAAGAACACACAGGAAATATAGGGAGGGGGGGTGAATCTGTATTGTACGTTAGATTTTCAATTCTTCTTCTTCAGTCCTTAGCTAAACAACATTAATAAATCAAATTCAAATGCATGTGAAAAAATACACAACATTTTTTATCTGAATATTTTCAATTGTAAAAATATTTATTTTTCATTCAATAAGGTGCTTCAACACCCCAGGAGGCTGCAACCTCCAAATTATGTCAAAAGGAATTCTACAACATCTCAGACAAGCTTCAACTTGTCAACAAAGACTAATTAGTCCAACCTTCCTTTGATCATTAAAATCTCAGAAATAAGTCTATGTAAAAACAATTCTTTTGTTTCCAATCTGTCCCAAAAATATAATCACCCGGTTTAGCTTTGCCTTCTGAGTTTGTTGCAAAACGTTAAGACCTTTCCCGAAATCAGAGTTATACACTTGTGACTGTCCTGTAGACTGTTTACCCGAAATTGCAGGCTGATATATCTAGAGTGTTTAGGCTGCGGCTGCCTCATGCCTTTTCTTTCACACCCAAGTTCAGTAAGATGCTGAAACTTAACACTCAGAAATGCACTGAAGATGTAAATTGAACCCTTCCCTCTTGTGGTCTGAACTGTGGCTCCCTCAACCCTTTTCCTTCATACCCGTATTAAGAGAGATTCTGAATTTTTCCACGCACAAATAAACAAGTATTTACTTGTATTAATACTCGTTTTCCATCAAACTTTTGGGGCCGACCTGTCACAAAATAATTTGTATTTTTTATTTTTAATCTGGAGCCGAATTCACCATATTTTATTTCACTTTTTAATTTTATTTCTTTTGGGCTGAGCCGACCTGGAATAAGCACAATTCTGTATTGACTTTACCCACGATTTTTATTCATTATGTCGACACTTCTTCCTATGCAAGAGACACAATCCAGAGCTATCAAATGTGACTCTTCATACATCATGTCCACAACCCTCCAAGGCTTCTTTATCAAGGTATATAGAGGTGTAAGAACATCATCAACAGATAGTTGCATGTACCAACATTAATGCCATCTATAACAAGTGCATCAAGGATTCCAAAAACGTTCTCATGCACTCGGTCCATCTCAAGGGTTCCAAGACCCCATCAAGAGACAAATGACCACATAATGGGTCATTTTACCTTCTTGCCAAACTTTCATGTCCTTCTAGCCATATTCTTCTTGCCATGTCCTTGACCTCTAGGTGGTTGGGCATAGTTAGTCTTTGCAACATCAATGCCAACATGCCAACATGCCAACAATTACAACAGTGTACATACCCTACCCCGTCCATATTCAAACCTATGACCCCTAAGAAGAAAAACATATTCTTAATCATTATTCCCCTCAAGCTATACATGATACACATTCCTTGTTTGAGACCATTAATGTTCCAAGTAAAATCTATTTTGAATCATTAATCATGTCCATATTTACACCGAAGGCATTAAACATTGGAGACAAAATTTAAAAAGATTCCTCGTCGGTTTGGCCTGTGTTATTTTGACACATGTCCTGCGGTTTTCGATGCGTGGTTTTTGTTGGTCGAGTTTCATCACCTGCGAGTGGTTTACTCATTATCTCAACGATCACATGGGCTTGCAGGATCCTTTAGTTGAATTGATTTTTCTTTATATCCCTCTTCCTTCCCAGAGCCCCACCTTCCACAGTCAGATGGATGGAAGAGCGCATTTGACTATTACAACGCCCAAAATTGTCAAGAATTTACTGGACAAAGGAACAACTGGTTTCAGGTTCGAATCGATGAAATTCATTAGGTCTCTGGATGAAATAGGCGAAGCAATATTATTTTTTCTGGGATTTGGAGCTTCTCCTGACAGCGTAGGAACAATTTGAATGTGGGAGTGGTTCACAGAGTTTGCAAAAGGTCGGTCTTCGAATTCCCTGGAGAGTAATCATGTTTCAAGATTGGGCAGCCAAGCACGTGTGCAAGTTCTTCCTGAAGAGGTTTATTGGAAAATTTATACAGGGGGAGCTCAATTTGGAGCCTCGAGGTGCAGTTGGGTGCGGGGACTGTGCAAATCAATGGCCTTGCATTAAATATTGATTATCTCAATGAACAAGTGCGGTTCTATTTAAAATATGGTTTCAATTTTGTTAATTTTCACAGGGAACAGTTCAATTTTCTGTTGGATTTGCACAACTTGTTCTAGCGGTTTTTATCTAGGCGAACTAAATTGTTGGGCTGCGATTTTACTGAAACATAGTTTAACGTAGAGTTTGTGAAGCTCGCTAGTGTAAGTGAAGTTGTTCATGAACCCAAGGAAAACAAAATCATTGAATTGCCCCAATGGAGATACATAATTTCAACAATGAAAACAAACCAAAGAAAACATCCAAACTATTACATGAAATGAATTTTCTAGATGAAATCTGTAATGGTGGAGATCCGTGGATTGAAATGCAACATGGCCTTTCTTTCTAGGAGAAGAATAGTTAATGGACATTGCCTTTGCCAGTTGGAGAGAAAAAATATATGTGTTTATATTTCATTGATTAATGTGTGTATCTCTATTTAATGAGTTGAGGTTTGTTTGCTTGTCATCCTCATAAGACGGTGTGCTTGGGTTATCCAATAGCCATGGACACGATGGGAGATTGAGTTCCTTGCACTCGCTAGAAAAAATCAGCTTGAATGTGAGTTTCCTTTGGGTTTTATTTCATTGCATTTCGTTTTCTTTGTCACTAGAGGCTTAAAGGAGACACAACCTTCATAGGAGGAGCATGGGGTTAAGTTGTTTTTACTTTCCAAAAGGTATAACTATAAATCCCAATGGCATAATTCTTTATAAAGTAGGCTAGTAAAACACTAATTTTCCATATATATTGAAAAATTGAACTTAGGCAAAGTTGTGCCCACTTAGGGCTTCCTATTTGATGTCAACTTAAAGATTGTACTCAAGATATACCATTCTGATCTCGATGTTGCCTTGTGTTTGTTGATCAATGTCCTTATCTTTTAGTGCAACTTGAATAGAACCAATAAAGACCTTTGGAGGGGAAACCAAGAGTGTGATGGGTCACTATGCAAGTACAAGCTCCTATTTAGGCACACAACAAATTCAAAGAGAATCTTACAATATAATTCCAACTTCTCAATTTTCTTTCTTTATAATGAGCCAATATATTTGAAATCTATGCATTCCTTCCTCTTTGGTATTCAGTTTGATTGGTTATTCTTCTATTGAAGTGTGAGAGGGATACCTAGATATCCTCTTAATGTCATTCATTTCTGCATTGAGTTATTTGTAGGTCCGAGGTAGGAACCACACCGAGCTCAATACTCATCAATCCCATTTATCCATGATCATACCCTAGCCTTATATCCCATAATATTAAGGATCCAATAGCATAGAAGTTGTTAGCTCCATCTGCATGTCATCCACTAGGGTAGAAATCCCTATCCCTACACCAAGGGCCATCATAATTATCATTTTCCCTAGTTGTGGTGATAGTGATTAGGATTCTACCATTTCCCCAAGCTTGTACCTCAAATAAAAAAGAGAGCATAAATCTATTAAAAGAACTGGCCATATCTAATTTAATGATCATACCTCTTTCTTTGTGCTCCTTGCTTGAATGTACTGCCTCTTAAACCATTATTATATTGTCTAGAGTTTGTTGATTCCCCATAAAGCCACCCTAGTTGTCTGAAATTATCTGGGGTAAGATCTTCTTTACTATGTTTGTGATGATCTTGGTAAAGATTTTATAGGAAGTGTTGCAAATAGATATTGGCCTAAAATGAAAGAAGGTAGAGGGTTTTTCTTACTTGGAGATAAGGGCCAGAAAAGAAGAGTTGGTTCCTCCTCTCACGTTTAGATTTCGATGTATGTAGGTGTACATATTCTTTATATCCTCTTTAATGTATGGAAAAATCATCAAGGACTGGAGTTTTATTCGGAGAAATGTCCTAAAATTCCTCTATAATTTTTGCCTCCTCAATATTTCTAGTCAAATCTGCATTGTTCTTCTCAATAATGAGACGAGGTATGTTTTCTAAGAGGGTTTTTTGTGAGCTCAGAGAGGCTTCTCCATTTGCTATATATAGTCTTTGAAAGTGATTTCTAATCGTTGTTTTAATTTCCTCATACTTTATGAGTTGGGTGTCATCTTGTAGAGATATATATAGTTAAATATTTATTTTTGTAAGGCTGCGATCATCTATTAAACTGTAGGAATAAAAAATACATAATAGTTGACTGGCTGTGGCGGCCTGAGTGAATGTAACCACCAACCCATGTGCTCAAAAAGATCAAAATGACCATGCCCAAAGTCATAAAACACCTGCCTTGAAGCGGGAGACTAGGTAATTTATTTTGTAATAACCTACAATACCATGACTAAAGTATAACATGCTATAAAGCAAACTAAGATAGAAAAAATGGAAATCACACAGTGGATCTGAGACCTCCTTAGCCCGCCTTGTCGATTGCATTCTCATCGGGCTGGACTGACACCTCCTCTATGATTGGGCAGCTAGAGTGTCCCTTCTCAGTCGACTCCTGTGGATGCAACTTTACAAGCATGGGTTTCTTCTTCTGTAAAGGGGAAGCAATTCCCCCCATATCATCGTGAATTTGATTTATCAGTAGCGGGACAGTTGTCAAAGGAACTGGGAAGGGATCCGGTGCGTGCTCATTGCCATTATGTGCAATAGGCTCTAGTTATTTCTCCTTTCCTCCAGCGGCCCTTGAACTCTCCCCATGAACCTCGTTAGCCCCAATAATTTTCCTGCAAAGATGGCGACTCAGAGCATAATTTTTCCAGCCAAAGCTGACTTCCAAACCGCCCAACATGTCATTTATTTGAAGCATGTAGGAGTTGATAGTCTGCGTCATTTCTTTAGCTATGGGCCAATTGGCCAACATATCCTCCATCAGAACACCCAACATGTTCTTTACAAGCTAGTAGTGGTTGATTCGACCCTGAATTCCTGTTGGAGGTGAGGTGGTATGCAATCAGGCGAGCTTCCCAATTGTTGATGAGAATCTAAAGTGGAATGGAAACATTCTCCCCAGAACCATTTGCCTTTGCTGATTCCATTCTGGTGGTGTTCCGACCAACTACCCCTCATCTCGGTGTTCCCCATTGCCTCGACATGGTAGAGAACTAAGAGTCGGTCACAATCGTTGGGTTTGCAGGAGAAAACAAAAGATTGAGTAGCATTGATCCACCGATGAGGGATAAAGTCAACCCCCCAATCATAGTTAACTAGTGAAGAACGAAAAACATAAACGCCACATGTGGGAAATACCTGGAAATCGGGCCTCTGCTAATGCTCATTGTACCTTGGAGCCAGAACCATCTCAACCGACTAGACACTTCCATCTGCATGATTGAATGCATTGGGGATTGGCACCCTTAGCTTAGTAACTTCCCCTCTTAAACATCTACCACGAGTCAGGCTCACTTGTCTATGTACAATGAGCTCAACGTTCGTTCTCCCCGCCATGACACCCGGACCTGGGTGATATATAGTTAAATATTAATATGTATACGCGTATATATTTAGTTGTAATAGTTACCAACATAGATCTATTTTAAAATTGGATATATCAAGCAACAAGAGGGATCCAATTTATTGAGGTGCAATTTAATTTTTTTACTTTTTTTATTATTTATCTTAAGTTTTTTACACCTCAATACAAAAATTACACCTTCAAAAATTTGATCTTCTTGGTGTTTGATTGATTTGGGTTTAAGATTGAGTTATGCTGGTTTTAATGTTTTAATTTATGAGTTGATATGACCATTCTGTCTATTAGATTATTTAGCCTAACTTAGGAGTCTTTATTAATTAATTGGGTCCACTACTACCATTGGGTCCTCTTGGCCTAATGGGGCCACATGTACTAGTTACTAGAGTGTGGGAAACACTGCTAGAGGTTAAATGACATTGACTGCACTTGCATGCATCAGTTTAGGAGCCTCCTAGCCAAATCCCTACATTTTAGGAGCCACAGAGAGTCCCGACACCAACCTCCTTCAGTCAGTTGGAGTTGGAACTAGTTAAGCTTGGTTAGTTTCCAGTTACATTCAGTTAGATCACAATCAATTCAGTTAGCACTAGCTATGCATGGATAATGCATGGTTGCATGTGGGTTAGGCTCCTTTGCTCACCTACCACTTCATTTACACTTCAGTTACAATACTTAGTTAACTGTTTATTACTGATTGTATTAGTTGTTTAGACATCTAGAGCTAACTATTTGGCCTTCGATATTGATTGAGACACCATGAGTTAGCTAGTCAATTAAGTATAGTCACATCAAGTGGGGAGATTTGAATTCATCCCTAATTGATTCGAATTATTTTCCTATGTAAACTATTGTAACACCAAATTTAATTAATGACAATGATACTGTAATTACCTGAGCTATACTCATCTGTTTCCTGTGTGGTTTGTTTTATTCAGTGTGTATCTTCATTCTCCTTTTACTGCATCAATAATATTTGACTCATTTCTTGAATATCTAAATGGCACAATAATTTTAACATGGTATTAGAGCCATCTCAAGCAGGCTTCATGTTTGTTTATCTCCATTGAACATCAGAAGTAGTTGGGTTTCCACAGAAGTCCCCAATCTTGAATTGCTAACTCTGAATTTATTCAGAGTAGCAATGCGGGCGTGACATACCATGAAAACATGTTTAAGCCGAGAGGAAAAGCATGATTCTAACATAGTTCAAATGTTTTAGTGTTTTGCAGTGAAAATCTATAAGTGCTACGTGGCTTGTGTGAATATTTGTGTTCTTTCAGCCGGAGAATTATGGATTCTCTACCTTCTACTCCTCGGATCCTTACACCCTTCAATATCTTGATTGGAGGGAAGATATGCAGTTGGCCTTGCGCAAGCTTGGCTACTACAGGATAATACTTGGAAGGGAGGTTGATCCCCATCAACCAGTTGAGAAGAACACGTTTCTGAACCACTTAGATGAAGCTTTCGATTATCTATGCACTCATATATGTATAGATCTCCTCTTCCACCTTGAAGGTTTGAGGAAACCCAAAGAATCCACGGAGAAGATTGAATACTTGTTTGGAAAGCAAGATGAGCTTTGGGGACACATTCTGGAGAACGAGTTGGTAGCCTTACATCCCAACAGTTTTGAGATGGTACAACAATTCTTTACTAAATTCAAGTTTCTTGCACTCCAATGCAGACAGTGCGGAATAGAAAGAAAGGATGAGCAAAATGTGCTCTCCATTCTCAACAAACTAGGTCCTTAGTATTATGTATTTGTCTCAATATTTCATTCCAAAAGGGATTCCTTTCCTAGTTGGAAAATTCCGTCACTTGATTCCTTTGCTGAGTCCTTAATACAAGAGCAAGAGAAGTTGATCCAGATGGGAGTCATCTAGAATTCCAAAGATCAAGCTCTCCTAGTGACAGACTCTACCAAAGCGCAAGCTAAAGGGATACCTAAGGGGAAGGATCCTAAAGAGAATCAGAAGACTTCTGAAGGAGCCTCCGACTCTAAGAAAAAGAAGAAGTTCGAAAAGAAAAAGTGTCTCTATTGTATGAGGGGTTTTCATCCAGAAGACTTGTGCATGAAGAAGGCCCTCGACCAGTTGAAATCTCTATGTGTACTAAAAAATATTTCCCTTCCACAAGGTGCAAAAATGTATGATGATGAAGATAATATTGAAGAAAATGAGAGATGCTTGAATGCAAGCCTCACTCTGTCGAAGGCTTATTTGACAGATTGTGGAGCATCCAACCACATGGTTGCCTCCAAGAAATCCTTCACCACATTCCCTCTATCAGGAGGACCTAGCAGTAATATGGGAGATGACTCTAAAATACCAGATGTTGAGATAGGTTCAAATAAAATCCAACATGATGAGTTCATGCACTCTCCTACAGAAAATCAAATTGTTGAAGATGAAGAAGAAGTATAATTTTTCCTATAGTCAATTCGAATTGAAGAAAGTCTCCTTGGAGTGACTCCTTCTCCTATTGCACTGGAAGTGTATGAGATCTCTAATATCTCATCTCCTCACATGGCTGATCCAGAAGAAGACACTCGAATCTCTGTTTTTGAAGAAAAACACTCCTTCTATTCTTTGCAAAAATTCTCCAGTGATTCTTTAAATTTTGTGCATAGTTTACTGGTGATTGTTTCAGAAAAGGAAGAGGAATTTGATTTCTCTATCTCTAATGATGTTTCTAGTGTGTATATAAGTAATGCCATGGATATTTTGGAAATAATATCATATTATAGGAGTGATCCATTCACTCTCATGAATCTAGAGCTTCCAATAAATTCCTACATGATTGCATGCACCAAAAATCAGAATTTTGAAGAAGGAGAAAATTGTGCATCTACCATCTCGATGGAGCACAATTTTGGATCTGATATGAACCTATTTGGATCTGATTTATTTTCTGATCTGATAATATTTGGTTCAGGTTTTAAGATTCAAGAGCTTTCAGTATTTCTTATAACTGGTTTCATCAATTTTGGTGTGACAAATCAAGCACCGCAAGTCTCCTTAAATTTTGCTGTTGAGAATTCATTGTTAGTTCTCTCTCATGAGTTTGCTGATATCAGATTTTGTGAATTATTGGTTATTTATGAAGATATATCAGATTATGGAGCTCAATCATTCACTCTCCACAATCCCATGGCTTCTATACCTCTCTATTTGATCACATGCTCATCTCCTCACAAAACTGGTAAAGTTGGAGACATTTTGCATCCGCCTGGACACTTGCTCCTAACACTTGGGGCTGATTTTACCTCACATGGATTGATGTTCAAGGCTTCCATATATCAGTTTCTTGGGTGTTCCTCACATGGTTCGAATTCTCAAGAACTTTCTCTCTCTCATCAGTTGATTTTAGCTGCTCTACATGGGTCCAATTTTCATTGTGCAGTTGTTTATATTTTCTGATTCAGTTGAGTATGCTATTCTTCTTCCAAAGAGGAAGATTCCTCTAGACATAAGCATTTTGTTTGGATTCATAGGTTCACCTGCACAGAAGAACCAATATATTGCATTTGCTGTTGCATAATGCTGCAAATAGCAGCGAATATTTTCACAAGTTTTTATTCAAAATTTGTATTCCTGCTTATTTTGAGGTGGGGGTTTCCCATGAGGTTTTCCCCTATTTTCTTGATTGTATTAAGCAACATTATGTATTTTAGATTTTAATTGGTTGACTTATGGCCTTGTTTCCAAGGCCCACAGTTAGGATTGTCCAAGTTAGGATTCAGGGGGGGTGTTAGGATTATTAATCCTCCCTTGACCATTCTGTCTATTAGATTGTTTATCCTAACTTAGGAGTCTTTATTATTTAATTGGGTGCACTAGTACCATTGGGTCCACTTGGCCTAATGGGTCCACATGTACCAGTTACTAGAGTGTGGGAAACACTGCTATAGGTTAACTAACACTAACTGCACTTGCATGCATCACTTTAGGAGCCTCCTAGCCCAATGCCTACATTTTAGGAGCCACTGGGAGTTCCAACACCAACCTCCTTCAGTCAGTTGGAGTTGGAACTAGTTAAGCTTAGTTAGTTTCCAGTTACATTCAATTAGATCACAATCAGTTCAGTTAGCGCTAATTAATGCATGGTTACATGTGGGTTAGGTGCCTTTGCTCACCTACCACTTCAATTACACTTAATTAACTATTTATTACTGATTGTATTAGTTTTTTAGACATCTAGAGTTAACTATTTGGCCTCCGATATTGATTGAGACACCATGAGTTAGCTAGTCAGTTAGGCACAATCACATCCAGTAGGGAGATTCGAATTCATCCCTAATTGATTCGAATTCTTTTCCTATGTAAACTATTGTAACATCGAATTTAATTAATGACAATGATAATGTAATTACATGTGCTATACTCATATGTTTCCTGTGTGGTTTGTTTTGTTCAGTGTGTATCTTCATTCTCCTTTTACTACATCAATAATATTTGGCTCATTACTTGAAGATATAAATGGCACAACAATTTTAACACAAGTGACAGGTCTAGAACCAAGACTGAAACAAATCCTGCAGTGGACTTCCAATCATCGATATTTTTGAACCAATATGAATTAGTGAAACCAACCAACAAAGGAGTCCCCCTTGAACTGTAATGAATCCCAAACTGAACTATACCACGAATACATCAAAGTATCCTTTTTTGCTGCTTTCCAATGGTTTTCATGGGTTGTTTGCATATAGTAGGAAACAAGACTAACGACAAAGGAAATATCAAGACAGGTATGAGTAAAGTATAAGCGACTATCATCAAGATGATGATACAAGGTGGCATCTACTTTGGGTGAAGTGAAAGTGGCAGAAAGTTTGAATCCATAATTGAAGGGAGATGGGGATGGTTTACAATATTCCATGTGAAAGGGATGAATAAGGTCACATGCATACTTAGACTGAGAAATAAAAATTCCTTCTTTGGTTTGAAAGACTTGGAGGCCAAGAAAATAATGTAAATGTCCTAAGTCATTCATTTCAAATTTCTACTTAGAGTTGGATTTGAGATGGGTTAAAAGTTTATGGTCACTACCAGTAAGAATAAGTTCATCAACATAAAGAAAAAGGATGATGATATGGTTTCCTACTTTCTTGGTATAGACATTTGGGTCATAATGTCACCTAGAAAAACAATTTTCAAGGAGAAATCTATCCATATTGGCATATCGAGATCGAGGAGCTTTCTTAAGTCCATATAGTGGTTTCTTAAGGCGAAAAACAAGGCTAGAGTAATTTTAAACATCATCGGGAGGTTTTTTCATGTAAATTTATTCATGCAAGTCCCCATGCAAGAAGTCAGACTTGACATCCATTTGATGGAGCTCCCCTTTTTGTAAGGATGCAAGGGAAAGAACAAGGCGGATGGAGTTCATTTTGGTGACATGGAAAAAGGTTTGATTGTAGCCAATTCCTTCAACTTGGGAAAATCCTTTGGAAACTATCCCTACCTTCAGTATTTCAACAATTCCATATGATGCATACTTAGTTCTATATACCTATTTACATGTGACAAGTTTTCTTTCTTTTGTAAGAGGTACAAGATCCCAAGTATCGTTCACCATTAAAGAACGATATTCTTCATCCATAGCTGCATCCCAATATGGATTCCTTGAATATTTTGTGAAAGTCTCTTGATCATGATTCTTTAAAAATTGATCCAAAAGATAAGTGGCTCACTAGAATTAAAAACTTGTCTGACATTGATCTTTGGCATCATCGACAAGATCACCAACTGCTTCACATGTTGTATGATCCCATCGAGGAAGTGGTTGTACTGGTGAAGCTAGAGAAAAATGAGCAGAAAGAGGTTGATTTTCATCCTCATTGTCATCATCATAACTTGGAGTACTAACACTTTCAAGGAAGTTGGAAGTAGAAGATGGAACAAGCATCGAATTACGCTTGTAGGCCATATATGGTAGATACGTTGAACAAGGATTGCAAGATAAGATATTTTCATCAAATTTAACATTTCTTATAATAATTATATCATGACAATGTGGTTGAATAAGTCTATAGCCTTTTACATCTTCAAAATATCTAACAAATATGTACTTTTCACTTTTATATTGCAATGTTTTTTGTTTTTTCATCAGGAATACGATCGCAAGCTTCATGGCCAACACACACAACTGACTTACATCTGATTTAATTTTACTCCATGATTCTTCTAGTGTGATACCTTGTAAATATTTAGTGGGGGTGTAATTAACTATGTAATTTGCAAAATTTATGGCTTCAACTCAAAATTGAAGACTTAGTCCCTTAACTTGGAGCATACAATTATCCATTCTTTTAAAGTGTGAATCATCCTTTCAACTACACCATTTTTCTATGGTGTATATGGAACAATGTGTTGTTGTTGGATTCCCTATGCAGTACAAAAAGAAGTGAACTTGTTTAACATATTATCCCCCATTATCATATCTTAACTTAATAATTTGATGACTATATTGTTTTTTAACAAAGGCCTTGTAGGCCAAGAACATACCAAATACTTCACTCTTAAGTTTTAAGTAATAAACCCAAGTGCATCTGAAGTAATCATCATTGAAAGTTAAGAAATTTTTGAAACCAGAAAAGGAATCAAATGGAAGAGGACCACACGAGTCATTATGCACAAGCTGCAAGAGGGCCATAATATTATCATAGTTTTTTATAAAGGTTATATGGTTTAGGGGCCATAAGATAGGACCACACGAGTCAGTATGCACAAGCTGCAAGAGGCCCATAATATTATCATAGTTTTTTATAAAGGTTATATGGTTTAGGGGCCATAAGATAGGGTTTAGATGGATTATTAATTAAGGGTAAATAGGGTTAGGTCTAAGAATGTTATAAGGGTTTCTAATTTATGTTATAGGATTAGGGTTTACAAGTTATAAGAGATTCATGTAAAGGGTTATATGTATTGACCTAGCAATTGTCACCCAAGTTGATTGGAAGTGATTTATCATTTCACATAAAGAGATCTTGTATTAAGACACAAAAATAACATAGAATTCAATGTAGATAATAGTATATACTTTTTATGGAAAAGTAACATCATTTTACTCAAGTGGTTGGACCAAGGTGTGAATCATCATACCATCATAATTTCCATTAGGTTTTGCATAGATTTAAGTACACATGGAATATCAAAGTTTTCAATAATTTCAGCATACATGTTCTTTACCCAATACATGTCTCCTACAATTTTTATTTATAGATTAATAAAATACCCGAAAGAAGGTTCTTCTCTTAATTGACTTTTATTTATTTTTTGTTAGAAATGTTCGCCATTGGGGGCTAGTGAATTTCAACCATTGGATAAGAAACTACAACCCAGGGGCATTTAAGATGTCAAAATCACCTAGTGATTGCACTCGGACTAGTCCACACCAACCCTTAACATGTTTTGATTTTTGGGTGTCTCCTCCCAACTAAATCATCCCTAAGGGGATTGAAATCGGGTCTCCCTACTGGAGAGACCCACACCTTAACCGCATGACCTAGCGGAAATTGACTTAATTGCCTTTTAGTTATGATAAAGTATTATAATTATTAAAATGTGTTCAAGAACATCATAAAATAAAATAGTTATTAAGTTACATAAGCTTAGGTTAGGGTGTAGGTAATTTGATTATGAGCCCACCAACTAAAGTACATGTAACATAGGATGGCCATAAAAAACATAAGTTATCTCATTCATATTCACTACAAATTCAATGATTCATTAATCTATCTTATTTTCAGATCAAAATGATTCATCAATGTATCTTATATTCATATCATATTTAGGTGATCTTTTTTAGTAGGCATTTAATATCCTTAAGTGTGGTTCACCTAGTTTTAAGCAAGATATAAATGCATAAAAATGTTTTAGGCTATGTTGGGATAAAACAAGGTTTTAAATTAGACACTAAGAGAATCAAAATAATTAGAATGTAGCAACACTTTGTAAATTTATTAGTTAATTATTTAAATGAACAACAATACATGTCTTTGTATTGTAAAACTGGCAATAAGTTTTTTTTCCCGACTAATATTTTTTAATAATAGGGTAGTCTCCTTGAGTTTGCATTGCTTGGATTGAGAAACAACATGCATGTTCTAATTTTCAATCCTCTGTGCATTACTAGAGGATTGAAAAAAATCGTAGCATTTCTACTGGTTGGCACAATGTTGTAAAAACAACTAGTAGTGTTATCGTTACCAGTTGATATATTTGAAACCAAAAATTTAAATTTAAACTAAATTTAAAATTTCAGCAGCATAACCACTTCCATTCAATAAAATGACAAAATATTTTAAAATTTAATTCATTGTATACTAATATGGAAATTAATACTAAAACAAAATTTAAAAATTTGGCAACATAATGGCTAATGAGAAACAAAATTTAATTATAATATATTTAGTTTTTAAATTACTAATCATTGGGATCAAATGTAATTGAGTTGAGGGTTGTAGAAGCCCAATCGATGGTTGAAGAAGCTTAGTCAAGGGTAAACATAAGTTCGGTCGAGGGTTATGAGTGAAAATGAGTTGCAACCCTATTTTTCCATTAACGAAAAAAAGCAATCCCAATTGACGTCTCTTGATTGAGCTCTACAGGTTGATTGATCATTTTGTTAAATCGACTAAAACCCTCGATTGTGGATTTGGTTTGCTTGCCAAATTAACTCAATAAAGGTATTATTTAGGTTCTCAGTCGATATTTCAATAGCTCGACTAAGAGCTTAAAATAACTCAATTAAGCATAAAAAATCCCATCTCTCCCTATTTTCCTTGTGAAAAATTGTTAACCGTTTTCATGGATTCACCCTTTTATGCTGCATTTGTACCCAACGCACCTTCAAATGTGCTCGAGGGAGAGAGAGCCATTTTTTTCGACCAGGAGGGGTGTTTTTGAGTGACGATGATCATGGTGGGGCCCTTTGGTCCTTCATTTCAGAGTACTATGGATTAATGGCATTGTTGACTGCCCTTTATTGGGGTTTTTAATGCCGAGGTTGGTGTCTGGGGATCCTAGGGGTTGATCATTGGACCACATGTCCCCATATCGTGTTTTCTTTCTCTCGTGGTCTTTGCTTCAGTTGTGAGACATTCGTCTCCCTTCACAACCACTTAGGACACCCTCCTGGTCCTTCAACTAACTGACTCCTTCTCTCCCTAGTCTTATTTTCTCAAAGGAAGCTATCCTCCACACCAGGATTTATTCTTGCTTTGAGGGATTTTACAACATTATTGGGGTTAGATGGGGTATAACGCCCTCCCTCCATCTCACTCCATCCTTTTGTTCGAAATGATCCGCTTATTTTAGCAAATTTTGGCACCCAAGGGAAAAATACCCCAGGTAGCCTACCTTAAGCCTACATTATGGCTATTTTATTATTATTATTTTGTTTTAATTTTAAGTTGACATTTTATAATTTCTAATTGACATTTTAAAGGCATGTCATCCTGGATATTTTTGTAAAAAGTGAATGTGAGATCATATAAATAGATATCCTCACTTCATTTTAAAATAAGACAAATGAGATAAAACACTATGTTACTTTTATGCACACCTCTTGGGGAAGGAATTTTTATGGGTTTGATGATCAATTCTTGGAGTTTCTTTGGTTCAATGCTCTTTCTAAGGTGATGCTATATTTGTTTGCTTAAAACATGCGCAAGGAGTTATCTAGGGTTTTCATCTTGACCTCTCTTTACTACTTGTTGATGAATGATGTATGTTTAAGGATTTAATGGTAGCCTTTAGGGTTGCATTTTTTATTGCCTAGATATTTTTCAAATTTAGTCACTTTGGTTTTGGAAGTACGTCCTTTTAGGAGTACTTCTAGGATTGTAACTTTAGGGCTCTAGTTGTAAACCTATGCCAATCTTCTCTAGAGGCTAGTTATTCACTCCTTAGATTCCCTAGGTTAGGGTATGATTGTGCTAGGGTTTTTCTCCCTAGGTCGCAAACCTCCCTCTTTTCCCAAACCTAGTCAATATGGTTATATATGTTGCATTTTACATGGTAGATTAGGGTAATTTTAGGTCTGCAATTTTATGTTAAAAATCCAAAAATTGTATTTTGTCATTTTTGGGCCTCTCTAAAATTTACAACCTCCCTCCTACATTTTCTCCCTGTCTTATTTATCTCTAGAAACCCTAGGGATAAATTTTAGGAGGCCCTACAAATATAAAAGAATCCTAAAAAACCTAAAAATCTTCCCTAAAACCCTAAAATCAACCCTCTAACCTAAGCCCTAACCTTCCCTAATCCTCATGACCTCCCTCATTAGGCTTGTCCTACTTTGGGAAGCCTTATTATAGACTGTAGAAACTCTTTTGGTTGCTCTTTGAGGTCTCCTTAGAGGTCTGCAATTTTTTTTCTTCAGACTGTCCAGGGTTTAAACAACCCACATACAGTCCTTTGAGGGTTGCATTATCCTTAGGGGAATCCTACAACAGTCCTTTAGAGGACTGTCTACTTTGTGAAAACCTATAGTCCACTTCTTGATTGTCATTCTAGGCTGTTACAACCTTCCTTACAGCCTTATTCAAGTCTGCAATTCCATTTGCAGACTATCCCTAATCCTCTACCCGCACACACAACAAACAAACTTTGGTTAATAAATTAGCATCTACTGGTATAAATTGATAGTTTAGATTACAACTAAAAGGAGGTTATTCACAACTTTTACCTTCACATGTACAATGATGCAACTAAACATTGTTTTTAGACCTTGTTATAGATACATGTATCGTTTGTTGCTTTCATATATAGTGTGTAATTAATGCATACAATTTGGGAATGATACATGTTGAATAATAACTTACCTTTAGCTACTATTACATTTGTGACCACTATATTCACTCATACTGCCGATATATTAACACTATTGTACATTTCTGTCAATCAATACCCCTCTCATAAACATTTTCATCAATGACTAATACATGTTACTTGTACTGTTGTACACATGTGCTTTAGATTATTTGGGAGTGACAAATTATTTGCACTTTGCTAATACTTGTATATCAATCTTGTTGTTTGCACATTGGGATCAATTGGAACTATTATTGGATTACCCTTGGACGAATGTACTCACATTATCCATATCATTTTCTTGAATCGATTAGGCATTGGTCACTAAATTCACACGTTTGCAAGATATATTTGTGTCTAAGTGTATTCTGCAGATTTATCACTAGGGCTCTCCCCTAGGAGGTTTCGACTTGTGACGGAGTTATGAGAAGTGACTAAGGTGAATATGGTCACTTTCTCCATAAATGCTTGCTGGTGGCTTGGACTGCCATTTCATCCGGTAACATTCTGGCGTCGTTGCTGGGGACCATTTCAAAATTTGAAGCGACTAATCTAGAGTCATTCACTCCCGTGGTGAAATGACATTTATTGGTAAGTTTGAGGTAAGTCTCTATTTATCACATATATTTGTGGACTAACCTTGTAGGCTTATCTGGTGCCTCCACCGAGAACTCAATCATCATCATCTTAGGTACACCCTTGTTTTGTTTAGTACTTTGGTGAGATTTTTTTAACTAACTTGATAGGTCTCTCCCGGTGACTCCAATTGAAGAAAAACAAAAGAAGTTCTCTATAATGACAAGGGATCTAGACGATATGGCATCTAATTACGAATTATGGTTGGGTATATTGGATTTTTCGTGCATTCCTGGATATCCACACTAGTATGTCATTAAAGACGATGGGAAAGCAATTTTCCAGTATTCCAACAATATAAGTATAATGTAGCTACACAAATCTGGGCATTCTTCCAATTTCTCTAGAAAAGCAATATGGTACATGAAGACCTCATAATGAAGTTCTTCCTGCTATCTCTTCACTTAGAGGAAAATTTAACCGTCAAGAATTCGCATGAAGGATTTCCATGCAAAAAGTTTTCTTCACTCAAGCCGTTCATCGATGCATTCAATATCGATTTGGATATCGAAGAACATGAAAGAAATTCCATGATCGACCATATGTGGGAAGAAGCACTGGGAATCAGTTAGACACAAGATGGTTCTAGAGAAGGAATAGAAGATAATATTCCACTTGAATTTAAAGATACTGATAATCCAACTGTTGCAGAAATGGAAGTATATTACGCTCCGCTCGACTTATCAAAGTTCCCAGGTTACTCAGACGGACTACCACATGAACTAAGGAAGCCTTCCATTGATCAAAATAAATATTATGCCGAGGACCCGGTCTCCAAGTTTTTGTTGTTATTCCCAGAGGAAGTTGATTTGGAAGAAGGTATGTACTCGAAGTTGTTCTCTCTTCACCTAGAAGGAAAGGCCCTCGCTTGGTTCATGAAGTTTCCAAAAGCTAAGATATATTCTCTTCCAGAATTGATTGACCTATTATGTAGATGTTGGTTCCCTGGGAAAAAACATATATGGATACCTCATGTTGAGTATGCAAGGAGATTATTTCGTAAAGAGATCCATAATGGAAATCAAATTGAAGAAGCTAATGATATCTCAAGCACAATAGATGAAGATCCTCATGTAGACTAATGTGATTGTGGTCCTACATATGAAGATCCAGAAGTCCTAGTTGAAGAACAAAAGGAAATTTTTTATGACACCTTAAGCCTTCTGGAACATAATGACAGAAATTTTGTGGACGATGGTTATTGGAAATTTATGGGTCCACCTCTCTATGATTCTTTGAGACCGGGTAGCATTGTTTCCAGACATTGTAGTGATAATGAAAAACTCGATGAAGTTAATCAGATTGAGCCATAATTTGACACTACTTGGAATGGAGAACTTTCAATCACCTCAATTAGGGATATTGAAGACATGATCTATGAAGACCATGTTGAACAAGATATGATTATTCCTTCCCCTTATGAGGATAATGATGAAGAATGGCTCAATCCTTTTTCTAATATAGTAGAAGCACCACTAGGCATTACATATGGTTTCCATATGCAGATGGTTTATTATGATGAACAATTTAAAAATTTGGGACCCCATATCTTTGGTTTTGCCTCCATGATTTCTCTGTCGTACTTATCTAGCATCAAGGAAGCATGCTATACAAAGGATTCTCTTGTAGATGTTTATCCAATGGTGAGCCCATATTATCTTTCTTAGTTGTGCTCCTCAAGAATTTGTTCAACCCACTCTATCCCATACCGGTAAGTCCTTATTTATGCATTTCAACAAGACCAAGGAAGGTACAGTGGAAATGTATGATTTTCATTCCTCAGTTTCATAGTATTTATTGTTTATATTTTCGCTTTTAAGAATGAAGATATGAATTATATAGCTGAAAATTTCAAAATTTCAAGGATTATTTGGAATACTAATATGATCAATACAAAGATAAGCGATGTACTTGTATGTCCAAAGAAATGCTTGACTAGATACATGGACATGATGCAGCTCACATATGAATATTTGCGAGGTCTAACTCTACGAATAACCTCCCATGTTCAGGATTTGTGGACAAGTTTCAAGAATTTTTTTTCTTCTTAAAATACATGTATGATGGAGGTGTCCTAGACATAAGTCCGATAGAAGCATGGATCAACAAATCCTGTCAAAGCGATGCTTCTCTGTGGCACCAATTTCAAGTCTTCCAAGTTCTTAGGAAGATTCAATTTTCTTCCTCATCTATACGAAGATCCTGGGGTGCGTACTCAACATATCATCGATGAGGTACTATCATGGATTGCATCTAAAGACAAAGGTAATATATCAGGTATGAATTGCTTATTGAGATGGTTACATTGGTGGTATGATTTCACCTAACCTACTTTGATTACTATGCTTAGGATATGTAGGGTTAGTTGCATTTTAGCTACGCATATTATTGTTACCCTTGCATTGCATATGATGTCCTTTCATGATTTAGTTAGTCTTTATTGTTCTTAGTTTGTTTCCCTTATTTCACGAACAAGGAAGGACAAAAGTGTCTTCCTCTAGATTCTTTTAATCCCTTTGGATATTTGATGTGTGTGTAGGTCTATAGGTACCAGAAGATTCATAGGTTCTTGAGCACTCCTAGGAGGAGCACTCATCTCGTAGTTCGAGCCAGTGTTACATTGCATCTGTACCCAACACACCTTCAGATGTGCCCAGGGAGAGAGAGCCATTTTTTTCGAATAGGAGGGGTGTTTTTGAGAAATGAAGATCATTGATGGGCCCTTTGGTCCTTCCTTTAGGAGTACTATGTGTTGGTTGTGGAGCTTGATATTCCAGATTCAAAGATGTTGTTGTTCAGACGTGTTTGTACCCCAGTTTTATTGTACACTTGTACCAGCAGGGGAAACACCCCCGAGAAAGGGAATTCAGGGGCGAATCCTTCGAAAGAAGTTTTAGGGATGTTTGTTGGCCAACATTTTGAGAGCCCATGGTATTGGGTGACTCGTGGTATTTTCCCATGGTAATTCCCCTACAAAAGGAAAGCATTGTAATACATTTGTGTATTGTATTGTAGCATTATAAAATAATCTCTGTGATTGCGCAAAAGAGACCGTGAGAGAGTGAAGAGGAAGTGCAGCAGGGTTGCTTCATGTTGTATCCCTTCATTTTGATTGATGGTATATAATAAAGGATTGGCAATTTCTATGTGGATGTAGCCCATATTGGGTGAACCACAATATATACGTGTCTCTCTTGTGATGTGTTTTAATGTTTTCATCTTGTCTATTGTTTATTTTCATTTCTTTGCGATCCTATTTTTCTAACAATTGGTATCAGAGCCAAAATGTCTATTTGGTTGGTAAACTCATTAGAAAGAAGGGTTCCTCGTTCGAGTGGGAGCAATGGAAGATGAAGGAAAGTTTAGGGATTAGAACTTTAACGACCAAAACTACCAATTATGGAAGATGCAAATGGAGGACTATATGTACCAGAAGGATCTATGCCTACCATTGAGCGGAAAACAAAACAATCGATGACTATGAAGGGCGAAGAATGGGAGTTCTTTAAAAAAAGGCACTGGGAACAATACGACTGTGCCTGGCTTCATTGGTGGCTTTCAATGTTTCAAAATAAAAGACAATGGGGGGTGTGATGAGCGCATTAGCTAAGCTCTATGAAAAACCTTTGGCCTCCAACAAGGTATTTTTAATGAAGCGTTTATTTAATATGAAGATGTCAGAAGGTGGAGATGTTGCTGACCATTTAAATGAATTTAATACGATTACTAGTCAGTTAATTTTTGTAAAAGTGAACTTTGATGATGAGGTGAGGGATCTTCTAATTCTATGCTCATTGCCAGAACATTGTAATGGCTTGGTCATGGCTATAAGTAACTATGTCCCTGGCTCAAACACTCTTAAATTTGATGACGTTATTGGTGTTATTCTTAGCGAGGAAATGTGAAGAAAAAACACATGTGAGACATCAGGTAATGCGTTAACCATGGAGAGTAGGGGAAGACAAAGGGAGAGAGGAAGGGGCCCAGGTAATCGCAACAAGTATTGAAAGGGAAGAGTCAAGTCCAGAGTGGGAAAGATAGAGTGTTGAAACTGTGGTAAGAGAGGACATATGAAGAAATACTGCAGAGCTCCAAAGAATAAAGGAGACGGGCATCAAGAAACTACCCAAGAAGCAAATGTACTAGGTGATGTGTTACAAGATGCTTTGATTCTTGCATTATATAATACTAGTGATTACTGGGTAGTAGATTCAGGGGCTTAATGTCATGCTACACCCCATAGGAATTTCTTTCATGATTATGTTCTAGGTGATTTTGGACATGTTTTATTGGGGGATGATGAACCATGTAGAATTGTTGGAATGGGTAAGGTACAAATTAAGTTAATTAATCGAAATGAATGGCTACTAAAATATGTAAGGAATATTCCTTCTATGAAAAGAAATACGATCTCAACAGGGCAATTGGTAGATAGATGTTGTTTGTCTAGGTTTGGAAGAACGTGGTGGAAGATCACTAAAGGAGCACTGGTAATAAAAAAGGAGATAGGATAGGTATGTTGTATTTATGTCCTCAGAATATTGATTATTCTATCTCTATAGCTTCCATAGAAATAGGTGCAACATTGTGGCATCATAGGCTTGGCCACATAAGTGAGAAGGGGATGCAGATTCTTCGCTCAAGGAAATTGCTTCCAGATCTGAAGCAGGTAAGTTTGGAATTCTATGAGCACTGTGTTTATGGAAAACATAAGAGAGTTGGATTTGTCGTCCCCTCCTCCACGTTACTACAAATCTCCTTAACCGCCACCACAATCTACTAATGAGAATGTCAAGGTACTTTTATTATTGGTGCAAATTTCCATTAATTAATTTGGTTGCAGCCAACAAGCTATATAAAGTTATGGGTTACACTTATCTTACCATAGATTAGATTAGAATTTCTCAATATATAATTATGTAATTGGTTTCACCACATCTTAATATATGTTTGGCCTGTTTGGTTTCCCATCCACTAATAAATTAATTTGTGGCGATATTTGCCTTCTTCTTTTGGTTTTGTACAACGAGTTGAGTTCCCTATCCCTCTCAACAACAAGGGGAGGTCAAATCAAACTATTGCATAGTTTTGGTGAATGAAATGATGCAATGTTAAATTTAGAAATAAAAGTGGTGTCAATGGAGTGAACCTCTCGGATGAACAGTACACCCGAGATGAAATGAAATAATGATGGATTGATTGCGTTCGATGTATTCTTAAGAATCGGTAATGATTCAAATATCTTGTGCAATAAATATTTTAGTGCATTCATGGGTACAAAAAAGAATATATGTGAAAATTGAAACTAGATTTAATCATACCAATTTCCTTTATTGTCGAGATAGTATTGTACATTCATATATAATTGAAAATAATGAGATGGATTGAAAATCATTGGAAAATAAAGTGCTCCACCCATCTTACTTGCCCGTGTTAGCATTAACAACTATAAGACCAAACTACATAAAATTAGGTAATTAACATTAGGTATCTATTTATTTTATAACTAGAAATAGAAATAAGTTATATCTTGCAATAGCCATTCCAAAAACACGTTTATTTCTATAATCCTTTGGAATTGATTAACATAGACATATAAATTCATACCGCAAACAAAGTAAAGTCACGGTTTTTTTTAGATTATATTCTCTAATGATAAGACATTGTAATATCTTCTTCATAAATATGTATTGTTTATGAAGGGAACTTAGGGTGGGATCTCTCTCGAGGGACTCGAATATGTAGCAGAGCATACAGTTAAAAATAAGGTTAGAAGAATTAACAACATAATAGGACGGAGGATATCCTCCAAAAGTGTATAACAACATAATAGTATTTATTGTTTATATTTTCGCTTTTAAGAATGAAGATATGAATTATATAGCTGAAAATTTCAAAATTTCAAGGATTATTTGGAATACTAATATGATCAATACAAAGATAAGCAATGTACTTGTATGTCCAAAGAAATGCTTGACTAGATACATGGACATGATGCAGCTCACATATGAAGATTTGTGAGGTCTAACTCTACGAATAACCTCCCATGTTCAGGATTTGTGGACAAGTTTCAAGATTTTTTTTCTTCTTAAAATACATGTATGATGGAGGTGTCCCAGACATAAGTCCGATAGAAGCATGGATCAACAAATCCTGTCAAAGCGATGCTTCTCTGTGGCACCAATTTCAAGTCTTCCAAGTTCTTAGGAAGGTTCAATTTTCTTCCTCATCTATACGAAGATTCTGGTGCGTACTCAACATATCATCGATGAGGTACTATCATGGATTGCATCTAAAGACAAAGGTAATATATCAGGTATGAATTGCTTATTGAGATGGTTACATTGGTGGTATGATTTCACCTAACCTACTTTGATTACTATGCTTAGGATATGTAGGGTTAGTTGCATTTTAGCTAGGCATATTGTTGTTACTCTTGCATTGCATATGATGTCCTTTCATGATTTAGTTAGTCTTTATTGTTCTTAGTTTGTTTCCCTTATTTCACGAACAAGGAAGGACAAAAGTGTCTTCGTTTAGATTCTTTTAATCCCTTTGGATATTTGATGTGTGTGTAGGTCTATAGGTACCAGAAGATTCATAGGTTCTCGAGCGCTCCTAGGAGGAGCACTCGTCTCGTAGTTCGAGCCAGTGTTACGTTGCGTCTGTACCCAACACACCTTCAGATGTGCCCAGGGAGAGAGAGCCATTTTTTTCGAATAGGAGGGGTGTTTTTGAGAAATGAAGATCATTGATGGGCCCTTTGGTCCTTCCTTTAGGAGTACTATGTGTTGGTTGTGGAGCTTGATATTCCAGATTCAAAGATGTTATTGTTCAGACATGTTTGTACCCCAATTTTATTGTACACTTGTACCAGCAGGGACAACACCCTCGAGAAAGGGAATTCGGGGGCGAATCCTTCGAAAGAAGTTTTAGGGATGTTTGTTGGCCAACATTTTGAGAGCCCATGGTATTGGGTGACTCGTGGTATTTTCCCATGGTAATTCCCCTACAAAAGGAAATCATTGTAATACATTTGTGTATTGTATTGTAGCATTATAAAACAATCTCTGTGATTGCGCGAAAGAGACTGTGAGAGAGTGAAGAGGAAGTGCAGCAGGGTTGCTTCATGTTGTATCCCTTCATTTTGATTGATGGTATATAATAAACGATTGGCAATTTCTATGTGGACGTAGCCCATATTGGGTGAACCATGTTATATATGTGTCTCTCTTGTGATGTGTTTTAATGTTTTCATCTTGTCTATTGTTTATTTTCATTTCTCTGCGATCCTATTTTTCTAACATTTGGTATCAGAGCCAAAAGGTCTATTTGATTGGTAAAATCATAAGAAAGAAGGGTTCCTCGTTGAACGCATCCATGCTAGTACCAGTTGAATGCATCCATGCTGAATATTTTGACAGACTTGCAAAGAAAGATGGAATATGGGCATGGGACAGTAAATCCCAAAGGAAGTAAGAGAAACACTAGAAGAAGTAAAAGGAATTCTAGTGGGTCATCTGACTCAGAAGAATCCATTGGGGGTTCAAGCTATTCTTCCCACAAAAGCAAGAGAAAGAGGCGCCCCGAGAATAGCTCCCGAGATGAGTTTAAGAAGGATAAACCTCCTACCTTTAATGGTGAGATTAAGAATGGTTAAGAAGTTGAGGCTTGGCTTCTTGGAATGAGGAAATATTTCCAAGTCAAGGACTATTCGGGAAATATGAAGGAAAGAGTTACTATTTTCAATCTGAATGGGAGAGAATCGATTTGGTGGGAGCACCTCAGACAGGGTAAGAGGATCAATGAAAGAAGACTTAAGTGGAAATAGTTCAAGAAGTATTTCAAGTAGAAATACCTCTCTAACAGGTATTATGATGAAAAAATTAAGGAATTCCATGAGCTGAGATTGGGACATCAGAACATGGAGGAATATGCCAATAAGTTCATAGAGTTGTTAAGGTATGTCATGTACATCAAAGATGAGAAGGTGAAGATCCAGTGTTTCCTGAGTGGAGTACCTCATTACTACAAGGACCGAATTGAATTTGATGAGCCTAGAATGCTGGAAGAAGCTATAAAAAAAGTTAAGTACTGTTATGATCAAAACAAAGGCAAGCCTAATCATCATAAGGCTTGGAAGGAAAATAAGAACAAGACGTTTGAACATATAAAGAAGGGATTCAAACCTCCAAACTTCAGAAGCCAACAACAAAGGAAACCATCATAGACTGTAAGTGAGCCAGCTAGAGTGATGGGGGGAAATCCTAGAGATCCACAACAAAACATGGAACCTATCCAATGTTCGAGGTTTGGAGGACCCCACACGCGTCAAAACTGTCCTCATGAGGAATGGTATATAAGGCCAGCTTACAACATCCAAGAAGTTGAAACTATTGGCTAGGTGGCAAGGGCAGTCCCTAGGATTTATGCAGCGTTAGAAGACCATCAGGCAGATCACTAGTCTATTGTGGTTGAGGTTCAAGGTAAGACTGCTGAGTAATATGTCTCTGTTTTGATTGAACCTGGTTCTACTCACAATTATATTACTCTTAGGATTGTTGAATTTTGTTCTTTTAAGAATTTAGAGCATAGTAAGTCATGGTTAGTTCAACTAGACATTGGAACCAAGAGAAAGGTCAGTGAAATTGTAGAAAAATGTCCATTAGAAATGAATGGGTTAGTGACTTATGCAGATCCAAATGTTCTGCCACTTGGTTCGTATGACATTCTTATTGGAATGGATTTGTTAAAAGCTCGCAGGGTAAAGCTTGACTGCTACAATAATACTTTTGAATGAATGGATGAAGAAGGAAACCCAAGAGTGGTAAGAGCCATTCCAAAAGTGGTTTCTATTAGGCATATTTCGGCCATCGAGCTGAAGAAGTTTTGTAGGAAGGGTTTCTAGTTATATGCAGCCCATGTTTTGGATGCAACAGAGAACGAAACTTCCAGGTTGGAGGTTTTTCATGTGTTACATGAATTCGGGAATGTTTTCCCTGATGATGTTCCAGAGCTCCCTCCTAAGAGGGATATTGATTTTACCAATGACCTTGTGCCAGGACCAACACTAGTTTCCAAGGCACCCTACAGGATGAGCATACCTGAGTTGTTAGAATTGAAGATGTAGCTTCAGGAATTGTTGGAGAAAAAGTATATCAGGTTGAGTGTGTCTCCTTGGGAAGCACTAGTTCTATTTGTAAAGAAGAAATATGGTACGCTCAGATTTTGTATTGATTACAGATAGTTGAACAAAGTCACAGTGAAGAACAAGTATCATTTACCTCGAATTGATGATATTTTTGATCAAATGAGAGGGGCAAGGGTGTTTTCCAAGATTGACTTAAGGTCTGGTTATCATCAGTTAAGAATTAAGGATGAAAACATTCATAAGACAACCTTTAGAACAAGGTATGGACACTATGAGTTTGTAGTGGTGCCATTTGGTTTGACAAATGCACCAGCTACACTTATGTGCCTTATGAATAGTGTTTTGATCAAGTATTTGGACAAGTTTTTCCTTGTCTTCCTTGATGACATTCTTATATATTCTAAGAATGGGGAAGAGCATGAGGAACACCTAAGAATTGTTTTACAATTGTTGAGGAAGCATAAGCTGTATGCAAAGTTGAGAAAGTGTGACTTCTATAAAGACATAATTCATTACTTGGGTCATATCATATAAGAGGAAGGCATATCCGTGGACCCTGAAAAGATTGAGGCCATCATGAATTGGCCAACTCCAAGGAATGTGACAGATGTAAGGTCTTTTATGGGACTTGTAGGGTATTATAGGATATCCATTGAAGGATTCTCCAAGGTTGGAAATCCTATCACTTCCTTGCAAAGGAAAGGGATGATATTTGAATGGACACCTAAATGTGAGGGGAGATTCCAACAGTTAAAGAATATTCTCACAAGTGCACCCATTCTAAAAATTGTAGAACCAGAAAAGTACTTTGTGGTGTGCACTGATGCATGCGGTCAAGGGCTTGGATGAGTTCTTATGCAAGACAACAATGTGGTATGTTATGAGCCGAGAAAGTTAAAAGATCATGAGAATAATTATGCCACTCATGACTTAGAAATTGAAGCCATAGTACATGCTCTCAAGATGTGGAGGCATTACTTAATGGGCAAAAAGTTTGAGTTAAGGACAGACCATTGTGGTATGAAATATTTGTTTGAGCAGCCAACGCTAAACACCATACAAGCTAGGTGGTTGGAGTTTTTATGTGAGTTTGATTTTGAAATCAAACACATAAAAGGGAGGGAGAATAAAGTGGTTGATACACTCAGCAGGAAAGTGCATGTGGCATCTCTTAGTGTTTTCCAATCAGACTTGAGACAGCTAATTGTGAATCATACTACTGAAGATGATTTGCATGTGTAGGTCAAGGATAAATTGCAGCAGCAGAACCTTGAGAAGAGGTATGAGGGATATAAATTGGAAGAAGATGGGCTTATTACCTACAAGAACTGAATTTATATTCCACATGTAGCAGACTTGAGGAGAGTTGTTATGCACGAGATCCATCAGGCTCCATATTATGGTCACCCATGATATAAGAAGACAATTGCTAAAGCCAGAAAGCAGTATTTTTGGCCAGGATTGAAAAAGGATATTACTGAATACATTTCAAGGTGCATGAAATTTCAGTTGGTGAAGGTTGAGCATCAACACCCAGCAGGTTTATTGCAGCCTTTGCCAATTCTAGAATGGAAATGGGAAGTCATTTCCATGGACTTCATTACAGGTTTTCCAATGACTTGGAGACAACATGATTCTATCATGGTTGTGGTGGACAAGTTGAGAAAGGAAACACATTTTATACCATTCAAGTCTACTCATAAGACTGATGACATTGCAAAAATATTCATGAAGGATATTTTCAAGTTGCATGGATTTCCTAAGGAAATAGTTCCTGACAGGGATGCCAAGTTTGCTTCCAATTTTTGGAAGGGGTTGTTTGCAGATTTGGGTACAAAGCTCAATTTTAGCACTGCTTACCATCCTCGAACCGATGGTCAAATAAAAGGGTGAATCAAGTGCTAGAATACATGCTTCGCATGTATGTGATGGACAATCCAACCAAGTGGGAAGACTACTTACACTTGGTAGAATTTGCATACAACAATGGGCAACAAGCATCCTTGGGGATGAGTCCATATGAAGCTTTGTATGGCAGAAGGTGTAGGACACCTGTGACTTGGGATAATCCTATGAACATAATTGTGCTTGGGCCATAATTTCTCAAGGAGATGGAGCAATAGGTTGCAAAGATCAGGCAGAATCTGAAGGCATCTTAGGACAGACAAAAGAGCTATGCTGATAAGCATCGAGTGAACAGAGAATTTTGTGTTGGGGATCATGTTTATCTGAGAGTGAGGGAAAATAAGAGTTATTTGAAGCTTGGAATTTGTGCCAAGTTGTACCCTAGATATTGTGGACCTTTTGAAGTGCTTGAAAGAGTAGGGCCAGTTGCATATAGAATTCCATTTCTTGATAGCACTAGAGATCATGATGTTTTTCATGTTTCTTTGCTTAAGAAATATGTACATGACCCTAACCATGTGATTAATTGGGATGTGGTTCAGGTGGAACCTGAGGGAGAGTTCCAAATCGATCCAATGTGCATCCTCGATAGGAAGGTCACCATGCTCTGGAACTGGGCTATATTCCAGGTAAAGGTGAAATGGGAGCACTATAGTCCTCAAGAGGCTACCTGGGAGCTAGAGGATTCCATACGATTGGAACATCCATTTTTGTTCAATTCTGCGGAGAACTAAGGAAAATGCTAGTGTATCATTTTGTTCAATTTTTTAAGCATTGAGGACAATTCAAATTGAAGGGGGAGGGGAATGTAACACCCTGGTTTTGACCCCATGACATTTTGATTGTACATGATGTATGTATCGTATTGAGATCATGACATTGGGCTCAAGGTCAAGGCCCTGCTATTGATATGGTATGTTGTATATAGGTTATCAAGGTTGATGCATATGGTCTTGGTGCTAGTTATGCACAAGAACATTTTGATATATCATGTAAATGTACAAATTAATAAAAATTCCACAGCTAGCTATGGAACTGCAACCTAACGAGATGGGGGCATGATTTCACAAGGGAACAGGGTGGGGGAGTTGGTCAAACCTCTGGTCCTATAGGGTTAATCCAGATGTTAACGAGGGAACCTTGAACCCTCAACTACCTTCGTCCTCTTTCCTTAATCATTAACTCCTTCCAAAAATCAGATGAGGCAGTTAATGCCTAGGACAATGTAGGGAATGGAAGACTGCAGTATGCGTAGGCCTGCATCCTGGGAAAGGACGTGATCTTGCTTCTGTAAGAAGAAATCATGTGATTGTACCATGTCCATCAGAGGAGGCCGTTTTTGGTTTTGATCACGCCCCTCAGTCACCGAGTCATTCTTTTCATAGTGGTGGGTTCATGCACTCACACTATTTTTGCACTCTACCATTCCAACTCCCCATTTGATCATGCGCATTGTGTGCTTACCTAGTGTTGTAGAACCATATTTTTTAGCTATGAGTGGAAATCTGATGTTCAACGTTCACCGTTTGGGTCATTCCCCTGACAGTGAAGCTAGTATTGTTCTGTTGAGTGAATGAATAAGGAATATCCATCAATTTTGTGAGCCAGCGTGGTCATCTGTGGTTCCCCCTAGTGTGGGTGTTTTCCAGCATTGTAAATACATTGTTACAGTGTGTTCCCTATGTCATAGTGAGGATCCTGGTTGCTAGTTTATAGGGTGGTTGATTGTGTGGTGTACCCTGACCTTGGGTCTTATTGGCATGCAATACTGACGAGTGGAAGACAAGAGAAATGGGCTTGTTAACCTAGTGCAGAGAGGAACCTCAGGAAAATTTAAGAGTGCTTGGTAGTTCCTTACTGCATGCCCTGAAGAGAACTTAAAAGGGAGGCATAGCTTGAGGGACTGTTGAGCAGAGAAATGGATGCTACCTTGTGCCGTGATGCAGGTAATGTGGATTCCAGTCCAGATAGATCTTGTGGGGGTGTCCTTAGATATTTAGTGATCCACTAGCTTAGCCATTTTACCTTTCCACTACCTTAATAGCCTGTAAATCCAAGGGAGATTGGCTTTGCCTTGGGGCTTGTTAACCCAATTGGATCTTGGTTTGACTGAGTCTTGTTTTGCATTTGTCCTTGTGTATAATCCTTGTCTAGACAGACTGTAAACCCAACTGTTGATAGATGGCTTGGCCTTGGGGCCTGTGAACCCATCTGTTGGCTTGGATGGTCCTTAATGCAAGTGTTGTCTTTATAAACTTGTAGCCTATTAACCCAACTAGGTGTTGGTTTGGTTGGACAGTCTGGTAAGTACAACTAGATTTTGGATTGATTGTGTGTTAAATATCTAGTTGTGTGTGAGTTTTCCTTTTCCCTAGTTCCTTGTGGAATCATGCCCAGCGTGGGGGTGGCAGGGGTGTTGAGAGATTAAAGAACACACTGGCCTATGGTTGGGTGGAACATCGTAGCTACATAACTGGTTGCGGGACAACTTAATCATCAAGATAAGTATCTCTGTTATCCGTGTTGATGCCATGTATAGTCTATGAATTGCTATGGTTATGTTGAATGCTTGTTGATGATCAAGTAGAGGTTGCTTGTGCATGAATGTCCTTGTGTTTTCTTGCTTATTCCTTGAGTGTTTATATATTTCACCTCTGTACATACCTTAGATGTTTGTATGCATTGTCTCTAAGTTCATGAAGGCTAGAAGCTTGTTACAAGGTAAAAAATGCAGCCAAGGTATGAAATATGGCGTTTTCACCCCTAGAAATATGCCTAAGGGAAAGTTGAATAAGGATGAGAATGGGCATTCTGATTCCCGATTCCATAAGTCGAAATTCAGAAATCAAAATTCAGAAGGAGAAAAGCCGGAGGATAGCTAAAACCTCTAAGGAAATTTGGATTTCTGATTCCCGAAGTCGGAAAGCGGAAGTCAGGAAGTTGGAAGTCAAAAAGTGGAAGGACCGCTAAAAGTGCTAAGGAAAGTTGGATTTCCGATTCTCGAAGTCAGAAAGAGGAAGTTAGGAAGTCAAAAGTCAGAAAGCGGAAGGACAGCTGAAAGCGTTGAGGAAAGTTGGATTTTCGATTCTTGAAGTCGGAAAGTGGAATTCGGGAAGTTGGAAGTCGGAAAGCGGAAGGACAACTGAAAGTGATAAGGAAAGTTGGATTTCCGATTCTCGAAGTCAGAAAGCGGAAGTTGGGAAGTCGAAAGTTGGAAAGCGGAAGGACAGCTAAAAGTGCTAAGGAAAGTTGGATTTTTGATTCCCAAAGTCGGGAAGCGAAAGTCGGGAAGTCGAAAGTCGGAAAGCGAAAGGACATCTGAAAGTGATAAGGAAAGTTGGATTTATGATTCCTGAAGTCAGAAAGCAGAAGGACAACTAAAAGTGCTAAGGAAAGTTGGATTTCTGATTCTGGAAGTCGGAAGCCAGAATCTAGAAATAAAAAAGGTGACAGGAAAACACCTTGTATTGCTAGATTTCTGATTTTCGAGGTCGAAAGTTGGAGGTTAGAAGTCGTAAAAGTTAGTTTAGTTCGGAAATGGCCATTCTGGACGCAGAATGGATACTTGAAGGTCAGAACGACTGGAATAGTGGTTCTAAGCCCGTGATGTAGGTTGGAGAATACGTTAATGTCCATTCCTGGTGCTTATTAGAAGAACAAAGGAGTTTCTTTTGGCAAAAATTTAACTTATCCGCATTATGGGGTATGGGGACGTGACACAAACATTTTCTCAAATTTTGCACTCTAAAAAAGGTTTGCACCTCAATGGTTTTAATCCCTTTTGGATTTTGGTAGATTCAGAGTTAACATGGATTTATGTTGGTTTATTTTATTATAGTGGTTTATTTTTTTTTAGTTTTCATTTTTAGTGAGGTTATTTTTTCCCATTTAATATATGGTTAGAGATGCACCTAATTATTCTCTTGAACATATGGTTGTAGATGCACCTAATTACTTCCTATTCTCACTTACAAATTCATTGACTTCAAACAATTAAGTGAGACAACAAAATAAAAGTACCTATTAGGTCGTCGTCATCGTCGTCGCCGCCTCTGCTCCTGTCGTCGTCGTCATCGTTGTCATCATCATCATCAATTTATTTTTATGACATATCCTACCCACCTGAACTTATAGAAACCTCCTCTCACCAAAAAAACAAATTATCCCATATTTGTAAAATAACCATCTCTATATATGTGTGCATGATGTAGAAAAGGCCTCTAAACTTAAAAACAAACTATCATATGTTTGTATAATTGTGATCTCTCTATGTGTGTAAAGATCAAGTCATAACTATTTTTTGAACTTACATAGGAAAAACACTTTACATCATTGTTTAGATTTACTCTTGAAATTATATTTATATACATTTATAAGGAGCAGTCTACTTATTCTAGGTTTGGACTTTACAATAGATTTTTGTTGAAATACGATAAATATTTTTTGGTAAAATCCAAATTTGGAAGTGTTCAAATTGTGTTTTTGAATCCATAAATAGATTCAACACTCTCAAACACCCCTATAACGACTTTGAACAAAAAAATATTATAATAAAAAAGATTAAAAAGTTAAAATATTTACACTATACACATTTATAATACCATTTTAAAATAAAATAGTTAAAATTAAACATAAAAATAAAAAAACTTTCTTATAAAATTATTATATGTTTAAAAAAAACTTAACATAATTATATTTAAAAATTCGTACAATTATAAAATTAATTATTTTTCACAAAATTTGAATTATATTCATAATTTTCTTTTATTGAAAAGCATAGGTACATTACAATCTCAACATAATAAAATGATGATTCTAAATAGAATGTACAAATCAAGGTGATTTATATCTTACTTAATATTACTAGTATAGATTTATTTTAAATTCGGATCTAGAAGGATCCAATTTCTTGAGGTGTACAATGTTTTACCATTTGGATCCCTCTCGCTACTTGATAGATTTGGGTTTAAAATGAATCTATGCTAGTTTAAGTTATTTTTTAAGTCGATATGTAATTTATATTTTTTATTTATGTCATCTAGCATAACGTGATTAACGTGACAAGATCTCCCTCATACTGAATTGAAAAGCATCTTTTGCTCACAATATTTCATAATTATAAAAAAAACATAACAAAATTACAAAAACATAAATACAACCACAAAATTATAAATTATTTTCATTTTAAATAATATATATATTATTATTACAAAGGTCCAATCATTAAGTCAATTGATTGAACATTTACCCAAAGGAGGCTTTATGTATGTACATGTATATTATTATTACAAAGCCCAGCGATTAAGTCAATTGATTGAACATTTACCCAAAACATGTTATGATTAAGAGGCTTTATGTCATACATTCAAATTTTGGATGTTATGATCAAGAGGCTTTATGCCATAGATTCAAATTTTGGTTGTATGTTAGTGGGTGAAAACTAATGATTAAATCAATAGATACATTCAAAATTTGGTTGTTATAATATCATACATTCAAATTTTGGTTGTCTGTTAGTGGGTGAAAATTAATGATGAAATTAATTTATACATTCAAATTTTAGTGGGTGAAAACTAATGATGAAATTAATATATATATTCAAATTTTGGTTGTCTGTTAGGTGAAAAGTAATGCTGAAATAGATCTTCTTATACATAAAGAGGGAAAGAACTAATGATGAAATTAATATATATTCAAATTTTGGTTGTCGGTTAGGTGAAAAGTAATGCTGAAATAGATTTGCTTATACATAAAGAGGGAAAAAACTAATGTTGAAATTAATATATATATTCAAAATTTTGGTTGTCTGTTAGGTGAAGAGTAATGCTCAAATAGATTTGCTTATACATAAGAGGGAAATGAGTACTTGAGCTATATTTAAAAAAATATGATATATTTATTTTAAATAATATAGTTAGTGATCCTCAAAATTAATATATTAAGTTTTGGTATAAATGATATGAAGGTCGACACTTTAAAATTTTTTGTGAGAAATGCAAAAGTTATAAGAGAGATATTAAATCTATTTTTTTGGGTTAATGAGTTATATCAAAATAAAATATTTCTTAAATATATTATATATTCAAAATCTATAGAAACATAGTTTTGTATGTCTGCAGTTTCATCTTTAATGAGTATGTGTAACATATTGCAATGATTTGTCAAACAAAGATAATTGAAAAAGGAAAGAATAGTTAAACGTTCTTATGATTTCCATTCCATTGCCTTGCTTACCCCAAAACTGAAACATATAGGATGAGAGATTATACATAATAGGTGATAGGTGGGCAAGATAAGTGCTATTAAAAGTGAGCATGCTTTTTTGAAATTTAAAGTTACAACATGAGTTAACTTCCCTCCTAGGAGCTCTCAACGATATCCTTTGGGATCTCAAGGAAGCATTAGAACTTAAGTTTGTGGATCCTACTCCTATACAAATTCACCCAAAGTACTCGAGCAAATGACTGGTCAAAGTACTCGAGCAAATGAGTTGACGACCTCTAGGAAAGATTAAGGTAGTTGGGCTCGAGTACTCGAGCAAATGACTGGTCAAAGGATTGATCGAGTTGCGGAGAAGGTCAAAGAGACGAGGTTGTCAGTAGGAAAGTAGGTAAGTAGGTCAGAATAATCAATGACATTTTAGTTGACATGGTAGAGAAGCAATAAAAGCAAACCAACTAATGGACGAGCATATGTTGGGTTGAAGTCGAAACAAAGATAGGGAAATTTGGAGGCTTACCGACAAAAAAGGGTATGTCAAGAATTGTTTGAACCATGACAAAGCACAAGTAGAGATAAAGAATTGGGAAGCTCCCAATGAGGTTCATGGAGACTGAATAATTTGAGAGACGACCGCCTAAGAAGCCAAGGAACATAAATCCATGAAGTTGAAGAAGTGTTTGGAGCAGTTATTGCAGGAGTTATGGTGGTTGTTGGATTCTCCATATGGAAAGGTACGCCAAGACAGATGTAGGTAAAGCATTGAATGCTCATGACTAAATAAGTGAATCACTTAGAGGATTCTAAAAGAATATTGAGTGGGAAACTGAGGCGACGAAGGAGGTTATAAATAGAAGGAATGTTTCAAGAGAAATGGGTTGTTCAATTCTATAGTATAGTTTCTTTTTTCCAACATTGTTTGCAACTGCATTGTAAATAAACCAAACCGACTAAAATAAAGCATTGACTCATATCCTTGTAAAATTGATTTATTTGATTTAATATAAATACATGATTGGCGTCATTGTTGTTTGTATATTTTTGTGTGGGAATTCATCGTGCTTGTGTTGAGCCTTATGATCTATGGCCTTTGCTTAGAAGGTCTTGTTTTTGCCAACAATACTTATTACGTATTAAGATATAAGTCCCTAATTTTCATACTTAAAGCATGATCTAACTTATGTAACACATCAATGTTGTGCCAAATATAAAATTGTTATCAGCTTAAACTTGTATGCCAACAATTCCCTTTAGTAGGGTATTTGTGTTGGTTTTGGGGCCTATGCATATCATATATTCCTTAAAAGCAATTATTTGGCCCAAGTGTTCGGTTTTGTATCACCAAACCATAAATCTAGATTCAATCCCATATATGGTCAACTAATCACCAAAATAATTCCCATGTCTCACTTCCAAACCAAATATTCCATTTATAGGCCCTTTGCTATGATTTAGGTTTATGTGCATGGCCCATTATCCCTACAAGTAAATGTAAGGGATTAATTTGTCATGTTTAGATTTGAACCATGATTTAGGCAATAAGACCCATCCATAGAAAGTAAAAATGGATAGAATGTGTGTAGAAGGTATCTAAATATTATTTCATTTACTCCATTCAAAGGAAAATATAGAGCATGTAAGTGTGATATGCCCTACTTTTTGAATAAACTCATCCAATGCACCTCTAACATATTCAATATTGTTAATTCTATTGTTCAATGATATATCAGTCATGACATACCATGTCCAAGGGAGTGAAGACATTGTCTCAACTACACATTGAATATCTAGTTGTTTTCCAAGGGTTAAACAACAGGTATTTTCTCAATAGGACATGGATAGAATGGTCCCAACATCACCATATTTATATTCACCATCTTTCCCACCACCACTAACATTGTTTTAATTAATTCCATCTTAGGTTTTGTACACTTTGGTATAGTTAACATTTTTGAACTTATCATGGGTTTACACCACACCATCAATCTCGTTTCAATAACACATTATAAATAACACATGTGCATTACTACATGTCAAGAACATGCATGCATTATGGAAGAACTATTTCTCTAGTGTTTTCCATAATGCATGGATATTTTTATCCTATGTGAGGATACTAAGGACTACTAAACACGAAAATTCAGCTAGTCAATTGATCTCTTGTATCTCTAGTGCCCTTATGCATTACCTGGGATGACTACATCTCATAGGGGTGGTGATTTAAAAAGGTCCTGACCCCCAAGTTGACTAAGTGCAAGAATACAAATGCATATATATCATTTGTATAAATACACCAACCCACTCACCCACAGACACATCCCCATATCACCTATGTCCAAAAACTTGTTAAAAAAATGTAAAGTTGCAATAATTAGCAAGAATGAATTTTTATGAAAATAATTCTATATCATTTAGTTCATGTTTGAGGATCATTGTTTTACACATCCCTGTATCACTTATGTCCAAAAACTTGTTAAAAAATGTAAAGTTGCAATAATTGTCAAAAATATTTTTTTATGAAAAGAATTCTATATCATTTAGTTCATGTTTTAGGATTAATTTTTTACAAGTTATACAACATTGATCCTTGGGATAATGGGAGAATTATGTAATTCAACAAGAAAATTGGTAAGAAAAAAGAAGCTTTTTGAAAAATTCTGATAGATTAGATACAAGGTAACGTTAGACATGATGAATCAAAGGCATTCAACAAGTACCACTTCAATTCCATTCACAACCATTTCCATAGTTCATCATACTAGTTTACAATAGAAAAATCATAGGCATCCAACAAAGGGGGATCATTTTCTACAAGAATGGTTAAAAAAATACCCTATGGTCCACTAAAGAAGCAAAGGGTAGATGCTCATTAAGGTCCATTTCAATTATGACATCAATTCAACCTCAATTGCATATATCATCATGTAAATAATAATTGAATAACACAATACAATCACTTTTGACCCACTATAAATATTCAAATGATTACACTGAGAGTGGTGAGGTGATTTAAATTCAATATGGGAGAGATTTTGTCACTCAATGTAACTTAACACTACAATGCTAAAAATAAAAAGTAATTAAAAAAATTACATTTGGTCATAAAATAGAATATTCATTAAATGAAAAGTAATTAAAAAAATCCATGTCGGCTCATAAAATAAAAGCATTGAGAAGGATCAAATTTCTCAAGGTGTAAATTTTTTGTAGACCGTGAATTTTTTTAAGATTAATTGGATCCCTCTTGGTGCTTCTTAGATTTGATTTTAAGATGGATCTATGTTAATTATAGTAGAGAGGTGGGGACTACAGAACCTTCCGATGAAAACAATCCTAGGGTCCAACCTCTTTTTGAAAAAGTAGATGTTCTTAAGACTGCCTATGAACATGTCCATTCACAACCATTTTTTAACCAACAAGGGAATTGAGGGATACAAGATCCTACTAAATCACCACAACCTCATGGTAATTTGGTCCATACTACATATGAAACTTACTTAGGTCCATTGTTTAGAGCATGCCAAAAAACTCCAAAACATATCCAGTTGGATGGAATTATAAAGAGTCCCCTTGAAGGTAAGTTATCTAAATGGAATATTTCTTATCAAAGTTAAGAAATAACTAAAAATTACTTTGAATCAAACGTGATGGTGATAAATGTCATTTATTTTTATATTTGTTAAAATATAGGTGTTTGTTATTTTAAAAGAATTGTTAGGCATAAAGATGGTAAACAATTTAGAACCAGGTAATCATGTTGCTAAAATCTTGGTAGATTCATATTGCTAGAATGCTGGTATATTCTTTTAGAATAAGTGGTTAAAAAAACCATTCAAAAGATTATAATGTATCTTATTGTGTATATTCACAAGCAATAGTAAAACAAATGCAATATAATCATTTTTTGAAGCCAACATCTATGCTCTTTGAAGTGAATGTCAAAACCTCCCAAAAGTTTTCGATTAGAAGAGAAAATTTTGACAAAATCAGACAAATATATTGTTGGGCCTTCATTGTTAGTTTTCCTTGTTAAAACATGAAGTTAATTGAAGAATTAAGGGACTAGTGAAGACATTTTGGCATGATAACACAATGCTTTTTTCAAACTATAAGGATTTACTAAAATTGAAAAGGATTATAGTGACCATGAATCACAAATTAATGACTTTATTGACACAACACAAACATAACTATATGAAACATTCAAGAACACAAATAAAATATTAAACTTGATTCAAATATATATATATATAGAGAGTGTTTAATTCTAACCATATAGAAATGCTCGGTGATAATGTTTCCAACTTCATCAATATACTTTATTAATAGCATCACGTGTAAAAAGCTACAGGGACAAACATACTATGTAAAAATATGTTTAGATGGGACATGATTCAAGTGTGATGGAATGGAATTGTTAATCCAACGCCTTCACAAGAGTAAATATTATGAATTTGGGAATATAGTCATAGACATGCAGAGCTTCAAATATGTCACTTATGTCATAGGACCTAGGAAATAAAGAAAAATATACTATTAGTGATGTATCATGCTAGTAACTTTCTTTAACATAGTCTTTATTTTCTTTCAAACTTCACTTAGAAATATTACTTATGTTGAGATCTCTTTGTGTCACCTGGTAAGATTCCACAACTTCATGAAGGAATTCTTGAAAAATAAACAACAATATGTTTAACATGTCCCTTAGGATTGATGGTAGGATGAGTAGTTTGGAATTCACAAAGATATGTCTCCCCTCGATACTATACTTTTAGTGGTTGATTTTTTCGATAATTTTTCCCCCTAGCCCTAAAATCATCGAAAATTTTAGTGGCAAAATTTAGCCCATGGGCTATTTTTCGATGTTTTTCTTAAAAAAATATTCGCCAATTTCCATTTTTTTTAATGTATTTACCAAATTCCATAGGATAATTTTTTTTACTCAAAATTGCCCAAAAACTATACAAAGTCCTTCTAACTTTAAATATTTTTACAAAAAAATCGCCAAACATTTTATGGTTGCAAATTTAAGAATTAATAAGATTTGCCAAGGTTTCTACACTTTAAGAAATTTATGGATCGTTAAAATTTTCCCTACCTAAAATGAGATTCAAAGTCAATATTATCATTCATAGTAGGTTTCCCTAATGGCCTATATCAGATAAGTATGGTTTATATAACTAAAAAGACAAATACAAATATTGAAGGAATGTCAATTCTACGAAAGTGATGATAGGTTCCATGATTTCCATTATGTACATCATTGCTTCTAGTTGTTTTATGATTAGTTGAAGGAGAGAAATATACATATGGGGAAACATTTGACTTGATCTGACGATTGTGTTGGTTAGTTCGAAAATTCCCACTTATTTCAATGATTGTGTTCATTACACAGAAATACAAGGTGCCACATATTGTTTTGAGACTGACCATGAGAAAGGAAAGTATGGTTGAGATTGTGTGTGTGTCAAAATATCTTGACATAGGGTGGATTTGAATTTATTTACATATTCCCCAATTTGAGATGAAATTAATATATTCTCATGTGGTGTATGTTAGTAATGGTAGAGGGAACAAGATTTCGAGTGGAATCACTAAGGAAGGCATGTGCAGAGAGTTTTCTAGGAGGAGGTTGAGGTATATCATTCATATGCATGGTAATGCAAGAGTCTCTGTTTGGGACGGATGATTTACATTTGGTTTGAAGCTCTAACAACCTTTTATTTGAACTATGGATGGAACAAATTGTTTACTTATGACCCCTATGTAGCAATGGTGAATGGGATGAGTGTGAATATCAAGTTGGGTTGATACATGGGATTTCATTTCATTTTCCCTTAATCGATATACAATTGTTGAATTAACCCCATTAAATGGAGATTAATAACCTATTTATGCATATTATGATTATATCTTAGATATTGTACATCTTAGTATGATTTACAGTCTCTTTGATCTATTATGGTTAGTCATTGAACATGAATGGCCTTATCTTATCTTGTCTTATCTAATATCTCACTCAAATTGAAGGCATCTCTATTTGTTTCAATAATGTTAAGACCTATACATTATATAATGTAGGGCACATAATATGCAATAGATTCCCCAAAAGATAATGAATGGGGTGGGGATTATTGGTTGGCACCTTGACTAGAGGTAAAGAAAACCCTTAATATATACATAATTGACAATGAAGGAAACCACTTCCTACTTGGGTCAATGGTTGTTAAAACCAGATACTTGACACAAGACAACAACACAAGAAATGAGGGTGGTTATGTGTTTAGGTATTATAAATTAGGTGCAAGTGTATAACATTCTATGAACTTAGTAATTTGTACAAACCTCCAATTACAAATGATAACTAAAATAAACTCGTTACGGGTATGATACTTCCCACAAGATGTTGACCACAAGAAACTAATGCAGAACATTAGAATTAGAGATGGTCCATAAGATTTAGTTGTATGATAATGGGTATGCTGATAAATGAGGTATGTTATTTAAGAAATATATATTGATTTGTTTCCAATGTAAATTCAATTTTGTTCATGCAAAGTGCTACTTTTCAAAGCAATGTTCAGGGAGACTAGCCAAATTGTCTTCTTCATATTCACATTCTATAAAGAATATATATAGCACATGAAAGAATCATTAAGAACACATATGTATTTAGATACCACCATGGCATACTCAAATTTCTTGTAATTGATCTGATGTAATTTGACAACTCAAGATTTCTACAACGTTTCACTTGTGCATTGATGTAGCTTTTTTTGCAATATTTGGTGATTTTGCTAGCTATAAGGTTTGAATAAACCATTGAAACCCAATAAATCCTTAATCTAGCACAAATCCTCCTTCAATCAATTAAATCTAACTTAAACCTTAATGTATCATAGGTTGTGCATCTAAAAATTCAATAGTACCATAAATGATAAAAAAATTAAAAGTTAGTTCTTTATCAACATGCACAATGTGTGATTCTCAAGCTTATGTTAACAATATTACTTAGTTGGACTTGATGCACGAAGGTATGCATGGAAAGACCTCTCTGAAACTTCTTGAGCACCCTGTTCAATGCTTCTTAGGGTTTTAACTTTAGCCGCCATTCAAACCTGCTTCCACCTGCTTCCCTGTAGTACCTCTAACCTCGTTTCTTAAGCCTCCCCCATGGTCTCCAGATGGGGAGGGGCATATGCCCCCTCCCATAGATCACAACAACCAGAATCCTTGAACGCCTCTTTTTACCAGGTGCCAAAAGCCACGCTGAAAATAGGCTCGGAGGATATCCCCATTCCCAATTTAGAACCCTCAGAAAATTCCCTGATCCTGACATCGCTGTGTCGCAATATGCTCTGAATTTTTCCCTGCAAGAAAATAACTCCTGTATAGAAAGAAGCATAGCCAGACCTAGCATAACTTTCCCAGTCGCTCACATAAATGCTAGATCCCAGTTTCTTCGAGACCACGCCCTGACTAGAAAATTCATGGGCTTCTGACCCATGGAGCTATCCCTAAGAGGATGCATAGCGGCTAAATGGAAACCTAAATCCCACTTCGACCTCCAGCTGGGCTCGAAAGGCTTCTTCACCATCATCTTCCATTATCTCAAAGATAAAACCATATTTGAAGGAGGAGGCCCATATTTCTTCAACTCTACGGGTCTGTATCTCAGGAATTGGACGGAGAAGTTCTACCCAGAAAAAGAAGACCTCACCTGGGATCTAGTCTGGATAAGGATGTACTCCCTCCCATAGGAATACTGGGATGAAGACATGCTAAAATATATTGGCAACATCCTCGACACTTTTGTGTACTCTGTTGACAAAAAAAAAAAAATCACCCTACTATGTGAGGGTCTACATATACATGCACATAGCTAAATCCCTTTCAGATGCCATAAATCTTATCCATGAAGATTCATACTGGGTATAGCTATTGGACTATGAACATGTTCCCTTTAGATGTTGCAAATTCCATGAGCACGGTCACCTATTCCATCACTGTCCAAGTAACAAACCCAGCAAGAACTCAACAAACGAAGCAAAAGACGTCGAAGGCTTCCAAAAGCAGTGCAAAAAACGACACCAAGGTCGAAACCCTCTAGTAGACTCCCCTAAAGACGAAGGTCCCGTTTTAAATAATAGTTTTTATTTTCTAAGCATGCAACAAGAAAGCTTACCTATCATTCCCACTTCATAGAAGGCTCCCCTTGTTGAGATCTCTTGCTCCTCTTCCAACCTGCTTAAACATGGCCCTATTCCCGCCATGCCTCCTCCTCTACCTTGTGATTTACCCCCTTCATCTGCTACCCCGATCCCTAACCCCTTAGAACCTGGTTCATAAGCCTTCATGGATGACGAGATGTCAGAGATAGAGCTGGGTGAACTGGAAGACTCCTGCATCAAAAAGAAATTCAGTTCAATTCCTACCTACTAGATCCAGATATTAAAAGAGACTCTCACTACAGCTATAGACCAAAACAAACTTGGAGTACTCGATATGCATCAAAAAGACAAGCTCAAACTAATTCGAGAAAGCAGAAAACAAGGAAGAAAATCCTTGCTACAGAGGATAAATGTGCTCGGAACCCGGTTAGTGGAATCAGGGAAATATGCCTAGTTAACAGAATGTTTCCCCTCCTCCTCTCCAAGTTCTCAATGAAGATCATCTCCTGGAATTTGAGAGGACTGAATGGCCTTACCAAAAAAATAATGATTAAAAGAAAAATCCAGAATGATAAGCTTGCAGTTCTCTTCATTCTGGAAACCAAGTGTTCCTCTGAAACCCTCCAGATGTTAATGGAAAAAACCTGGAAAGGTTGTCATTCTACTGCAATAGATACAAATGGGGCAGCAGGAGACATTGCCACATCCCGAAACCCAATGGTATTAAGCTTAGTGATCCCTCAGTCTGTGCCCATGCGATTTCAGATTCTTTCCACATTCTTAGTTCCAATATCCATGGTCATCTCCTCAATTTCTACAGTCCTCAACCTCCTGAGCTCAAGCTCCAGTTATTGCAATTCATGAAATGTTTCTCCTTGCAACACCATGAATCCCATCTCATAATAGGTGGAAAATTTAACATGACCACCTCCCTTGAGGAAAAAAAAGGAGGATTAACAGTCATTTCCCCCGAAGACCGCCTCTTCATGGCGGCCATAAACAACTGCAATTTAGTGGACCTCCAACCTTTCTTTGATTTTTTACCTGGAACAACTGCAGAGGAGGAGCTCATCAAATTGCCAATAGATTAGACCGATTCTTGATATCGGAGGACCTTTTACATACAGGTGTTTTGATATCCTCCTCGGTACTTCCAGCAGCAGGATTTGACCACTGGCCAATAGACCTAAACTAGCATAACATGGGCGACTTCCCCCACCGCCCTTTCATATTTGAGAAATTTTGGCTATCTCATCCTTCCTTCATGGATTCCGTCAGCAATTGGTGGGTGGAATTTCAGCCAACAAGGAGATCCAAAATGGGCATAATGTAGCAAAAACTCAAATCTCTTAGAGACAAACTCAAGATTTGGAACCACACCACCTTCAGTGACATATTCAAGGAAAAAAAAGAATTGAAGAAAACCTAGAAGAACTCCAACGTTCCATAATGGCTAACGGAATGTCGAAGGAAAGAAAACACGAAGAACAAGATCTCCTAATGCAACTGAACAAACAATGTAGCCAAGAAGAAATCTTCTGGAAATGAAAATCCAGAGTTAAATGGCTACAAGAAGGAGACGAAAATATGACATTCTTCCACAAATCCACAATTCAATACAGAATGAATAATCGTATCTCCAAACTGAAAATGGAAGCAGGGGAAATTCTAGAGGATCGGGAGGACATCGAGCAGGAGATGACAAGGTACTTTCAAAACCTCCTGACAGAACAAGTGATAGCTAGATCCAACACTATCGAGAAAGTAACGCATCACATCCTCAACATAGTAACAACGGAGCAGAATACAACACTCATGTAAATCATCTCTCTCCAAGAGGTTGAACTCGCGGTGAACCAAATGTTTGAAGATACAGTTCCAGGACTAGATGGTTTTATGATCAACTTCTTTCACAAATGTTGGAACCTTCTCAAGCATGAGGTACATGAAGTGGTAGAATAATCTCGTCAGAAAACAATGGCTCTTACCTGCTCTCAATGCCACCTACCTCACTCTGGGGCCCAAAGAACCTTGTGCATCCCTCCCTGGTAAGTTTCAACCCATCTCCCTCTGCAATGTCATCTACAGAATAATCTCAAAAGTAGTTGCTAACTTCCTCAAGCCCCTTCTCTTCTCCTCATTTCCCATGAACAAACAAGCTATGTTGAAGGTAGACAAATATTGGATGGCATCATCCTCGCTCATGAAGTTATCCACTATCTTAAATCCACCCTCTCCCTTGGGATGCTCCTCAAGCTAGAACTCTCTAAATCCTTTGAAAATCTCATCTTGGACTTCATAAAAAAGATGCTCCTCGCCTTTGGATTCAGCCAGGAATGGACAAGTTGGGTCTCCTCTATAATCAAGTCATCCTTCTACTCGATTCTAACCAATGGGTCCCCCTTGTCTACCTTCTCTCCCTCTCGAGGCATATGGCAAGGAGACCCCCTTTCACCCTTTATATTCATCCTCATGGATGAATGCCTAACTAGATTGATCCATAGTGCCTTAGACTTGGGGACTCTTCGATGTCTCTCTCTGCACAACAAAAACCCTCTTGCATATCAAGAGTTTGTATATGATAATCATCTCTTTGGGCACCCCTATGTACAAGAAGAATGAGCTCTGCAAGACATCCTCTGCACCTTCTCTGAAGCCTATGGCACCACAATCAATCTAGAAAAGTCGTAGATCTTCTTCTTCAACACAAACACTATCACCAAACGAAACATCGCCCGCATTCTAGGCTTCATCGTTTCCTCCCTTCCTTCAAAATACTTGGGTGCTCCTCTTTTTTATTGGACAATCAAGCACTCCTCATGGAGAGAACTCCTAGATAAGTTGGAATCCAAAATTTCCTCCTAGACCTTCCTCTCTCCCAACCTTCCTTTCCGCCTCACCCTCCTTAAATATGTTCTACAATCCCTATTGATCTACCTGTGGTCTATCCTAGCAGCTCCTAAATGGGTCCTAAAAACCATCAGAAATATACAATGCTCCTTCCTTTGGGGAAAAAATGCTAAAAAAAACAAGTGGGCCTTGGTAAAGTGGAGCACCCTCTGTCTACCCCGAGGTAAGGGAAGATTAGGGCTGAGAGACCTGAAAATAAACAATGCAGCTCTCTCAGCCAAGATCTGGTGATCCTGGATCACCAGGAACAACATGCCATGGAGCCAACTTTGGAACATAAAATATGCTCCGGACTGGGACCCTCCTCAACTGGTCTGCCTCAAAAGTGATCCTCCGAGATCACTCATTTGGAAAGCAGCTAGCTCTCAGAAAGAACTAATTCAGAAGCTCAACTTTTGGGATATAAGAGATGAAACAAATGCCCTCTTTTGACAAGACTCATGGAAGCAAATGCCCACCCTCACCAGTTAGTATGAGATAGAGGAAATTCACAATAGCTAGAATGCAAACTGTCACCTAGATGTCAGTGACTTCTGGAGACCTGAAAGTGCACTTACCTTCTGCTCTTGGTTGCACCCCAGCAGATGGCTTGTGCTTCTGAATCCGGCTACAACGAAACAAATTTGGAAGGAGCTGAAGAACAAGAAAATCATAATCAAGAAAGGCCCCGATATAATGAAATGGGGAAATATCCCCAAAGGATCATTCACTACAAAGGAATCCTACAACATCTTTGCAGCCAAAGATGATGACCAGGATTTCCCCCTCCATGAAAAAATATAGAACCCGTACACATGGCCTAAAATCTCCACCTTTCTTTGGTTGCTCTCCCATAAGTGCATCCTCACTTGGGACAATATACAAAAAAAGGGGATTTCACGGTCTGAATTTTTGTATCCTATGTAGCAAAGTAGCAGAAGATATAAACCACCTACTCAACTCCTGCGAGTTGGCTTCCCATCTTTGGAACCGCATCACAGAAATATTCCGGAGAACTAACAGAGACAAGCATAATATCATAAGCACTTTGCTAAGATGGGAGACAACTCCTTTCCAGAGAACCCTGCTCAACAGAATTTGGGAACTCACCCCAGGCTTCTTGGTCTAGAGCATATGGAAGGAAAGAAATACCAGAATATTCAAGGACCGAATAAACACTTTGGACACAATATGGACGGAACTCAAAAAAAATATACAGGACACCACCTTCTTGAAAGTGTGGCATGTCTCGGAGTTTCCTACGACCACTGCTGAGAAAGCCATTCTGATAAACTGGAACTTCATGTAGCTTCCGCCCCCCACCACCGATGTGAGGCCCTCTAGAGGGTTATCCAGCCATGATAAATTAAGCCCCACCCTTGGTTGGAGTCTTCAAGCTCAAATTTGATGGAGCCTCAAAATGAAATCCTGGTATATCAGGTTTCAGAGGAGTCATTCGAAACCAGGAAGGCAAAATTTTGCTCATCTTCTTTGGTAACTTGGGTCTCAATACAAACAATGCGATAGAACTAAAAGGCCTCATAGAAGGTATAGACCTAGCTAAACATCACCACTTCCTCCCTATTATCGTAGAGGGAGACTCTCAGCTGATCCTGTCTCTAGCCTCCAAAATCCAAAATGGCACTCAAATATACAAACTTTCTACTAGCTGGAGATTGGAACACGATCTCAATTGTCTGAGCCAAATCTTAGAGGTGCTCGACTCGACCACCTTCCACCATGTTAAGAGAAAAGCCAACGCTCTGGCTGACCTTTTTTCGAATGAAGCGTATGGGTGTAACCTTCGGCTCTGCGTGAGAAAGCTTGGAGCACCCTTTCAGAGAAGATTGAGCCAGAGCTGCAGTGCAGTCACTTCATAGGATCTACAACCCCCAGATGCAGGTGCTTGTCCAACCCACACGACACCTGGAACCCGAATCAGCACACTTGGATCCCAATACAGCATGCAGCCCATTCCCCGAAATGAGGCATCTCAACATTCAATTGACATGATCCGCGAGAGGGTCCCACCTGGTGATTTCAGTACAGGACATATGCCATTTGGCCTTAATGCATGCCCACGATATGCCTCAAGCTAGGGTGACAGACAGGTTTCAATACTCGCACAGGTGGCTGACATTGGTTTAATGCTCGCACAGAACGTGGGCTTGGTTCAGCTCGATGAAGATACAGGCAAGGACCGTCCACATTGCCTGAAACTTAATGGTTTACGAGAGTATCATGATATTTTTCACCTAAAACGACAAAGGTTGTACAACGTCGAAAGGAAAGCTCTGCAAGCATACAGTGGCATAATGGAAGCCTTGCATGCGAAGCCTTTATTGATCATCTGAACAACGCTTGATATAGAACCAAGGAAAACTACCTTATGCATGTTTTCTCACTCGAAGTTTTCTTTGGTGATAGCGTGTCTCTGGTCATGAACCAATAAATTTTCAGTTCTGAAAGCCTCAGCTCTGTGCAATCACTCCATGATGCCGACAAGAGGAAAACCACGAAGAGGTAGCATACCTTGCTCAATCCATGAGGCTGAGCACCCGTGAAAATATAAGGCAGTTAATTCTGGTTATGAAAGCACTGTTTCACCCCCAGTCCGTGCCCTCATTGAAGAATGGGAGTCAGCTTAGGTTGCAGAATTGCTCACCTTGGGAAAATCTAGCAGCCAAATAAATTTCTATTGGCTCATTAAGTACATGCTGGGAAATCTAGTGGAGGAAGTGCTCATGAATTGGACTGCAACCAACAAATCAATCATGGATGTTCGCGGCCTCCTGGCTCACTTAGTTGGTAAACTTTCCAATTTGGACACCAGTCTAGCTGGGGGTAAATACTCCCTGGAGCGTTGTTCAGCCAGGGTCAGGAAATCTCCCTCCAACTTTTCCAGGCCAAGATGGAGAACATGGATTATCCCTTCCCTATTGGAGCTGCAGCAACCCCGCACCCTAGCATCCTGTCTCAAGGGCATCCGCCCCTGTCGGTCTCGGAAGGCATATTCTCCAAAGGCTTATATGCAATGAAAGTCCTTGTTTCCACTTCAGCGGTGCGAGCGATGCAGGAAACTAGGGCTTCTTCAAGTCGGGCTCCGCCCATGACCAACTTTCCAGTTCCCAAAAATATTGATCTCCTAGAATTCAAAAGAGTCAATGCTTCCTCTGGGGAGGGGATCACTACCAGCAAGCCAGAGCCCCTATTTCTCAAGCTACATTATCAGGTATGGGACGAAGACTTATTTGGGAGCTTCCCAATCGGGAAGACAAACCCAACCCAAACAAAGATGAATCACTAGTTGTGCACCCCTAGTCTACTCTTTTCTCTGCATAAGTCATATCATTTTTGCCTCTATACTGTCTATTTGATCGAAAATAGTTCCTGGTTCCTTTGATAAATCCTGCTTTGTAGGCATGTTGAAGGAAAAAAATCAGTTTTGGTCTGTGTTGCTGAAGCCCGAAATCATTAGAGATCTAGGTTAGTGGAAAATCATTCCCAGACTTCATGAGTCGACATCTTGCCTTGTATCTCTTTTTGTACTTTTTGTGCCTATAATATAATTATAAATACATCTTTACAAACAAACAAAAAACATGCACAATGTGTGATAATCCTTTTTCCAATAAGGAATACAATTACACAACAATAAACCACTATTAAAAATCCATACTCCCCCCTTTCAAAAATATGGATGGTTTATAACTCCAAGGCCTTTTTGTATCACTTAAGATGTCAATGTAAACCTTTTGAAACTAAACTTGTTTTCTATATTTTACACCTCTCTGCTAACTTTTCCATCCAACATTAGTTTCAACTATTTTTGTTTCAAATCTTGTTCCATGATGTTAACCAATTTATAACCTTTTTGCACCACCCACAACACACAATCTATAATATTTTAGTTATAATAGTGACATGATCAAACATTCGTAGCTATCTTCAGAAGATGCTAATAGAGTTACATGCACCCATAACCCTAGATTCCTTCAAATAATAAACTTATCCATGAAAATTATAAACTTTTATAGTGAATTTAAGACGAAGCAAAATAGGAAATGTGTCCATGTAGATTCATTCTTATGGATATTTTAAGGAAAATTGTTGTACAAATGAAATTCTCAGATCATTGTTATACCTTTTATGTATCTCTCTTTTTCATTTAATATTTCCATGGTCCATTCGTCTTTCCTAATTACCTCTAAGTTTATGTTTAACCTAACTAAAACTTTTCCATCAATGTCATGTCTAAATAAAACCTTTGATCTAGAAGTCATCCAAAAAATAAATGTCGAATTGTCGAGGCATGTGACAGGTGGAGGAAGTGAGTCCCTAGCATAGTTATGATGTCTAGAATACTATAGAATGGATAGGACGACGATATAGAATTTGTTGTGATGGGTGGGGGAAGTGTGTCTCTAGCATAATAACGATATCTAGAATAAAATGGAATGGATAGAAAGTCAATATGGAATTTGTTTTACATTTTATCATGAGTTGCAATTCATATCTAGATGTCAATTGGGGGTAAAAAAAGGGGCCTTTGGAAATAAAAACCAAAGAGTGAATCCATGAATATGTGTTCCACTTTTTTGTAAAATGTGGCGATGAAAATTTAATATTTTACATATTTTTAAAACTGAATTCCCCAAAACTCATATATGCCTTGTGAATTTTGATGTGCGATAAAAAACAATTTGTAGCAAATTGTGTTAACTCTCTAACAATAGTTTTTAATTTTAATGTCATTTATAGTGTCAAATTTCTAATTAGTTAAATGCTTACTTGTAACTTTTAAGAAAAGTAGTAACAAGTGATTTTTGTTCCTAACACCTTATTTATTTTTTAATGTATAATTTGAAATTATATAAATATGAGCACAATCTCCAAAGAATGTAGTAGTGCCTTCTTAATTTTTGGGGGGAAATTACATTTTTTAATTATCTTTTGAAGTTGCAAAATTAATATTTGAATTGCATTTTATACACTTGTGTGTTCCCAACAAATTATTTTCTCTACTTTCCATAAAATGAAAAACTATAAATACCCTTTTGAAGAGGAAACGCCCATAGATTGCATACATATATTTTTTTATAATTTTTTGTTTTGTAGCTTTTATGTTACTAATTTTTCTTTGTGCACCTGTGTAACTGTGGAAAAAAAATGAAGTATAAGTTTTAGAAGGAGTTTTTAAAATATAATATGAAATCAAAAGTGTGAAAATGACATAACATTGGAAAGAGAATTCGATGATGAATCCATTGACATAAACTCCACCATTTGACATGAAATGAAGGATCCAACCCTTGGAAGTTGCATTTGCAGAAAATCCTGTAGAAAGGGGCCAAGATGTATGGTTCTTCAACCATCGATTGAGCTTTATAACTTGATCAAGTGCTTAAATGAAAATTTTAAAGATTGGGTTGTTTTTGGGTAAAAATAAACTTCATGATCAAGTAAATACCTCAATCAAGGATTTGTAACAAAAATGTAAAGAAAAATCTCAATTGAGGTATTGTTGTAACTTGAAAAGGGCAAAAAGTTGATGAATTTTCACAATAAGCAAATTAAAATAAAATAAAAAAATCCACAAGTCAGCTAACAACTCACTTGATTATTTTTTCATTGTGGAAAAAAAAAGGAAAATTTGTGTCAATCTAATATTAATCCACATTTTAATCAACGATTAGTATGGGGAATTTGAGAAACCACAAAAGGAAAGATAATTTGACACTGGGTTGACGAAGATGAAGTGCGAGAGAATGCTAGAGAGTGGATGATACAAGGACGAGCATAATTGAGAGAACAACATGAAGAAAATGTTGGTCAACCCATTTCCAGTCTTTGGTGCTTCTAATTGGAGAGTCTTTACGGCATCTCGTAGAGGGAACTATTAGTAATTATTAACCATATTTCCCCAATGCATATCTTACTCATAGTTTTGGTTTATACTTTGGTTTATTATTTATCTTATGTTTTATATGTAACACACGAGCACACAAAATTGATTGGATTGTGTAAGGATAGATTCTAATAAATTGTCGTATGATCATGGTGTCTCTCAAGTTTCAAGAATAACTAGTAGTTGTAGTGGTTTTGAAAGGGGTTGAAACTTTTTAGAAAGTTTGAATGCAAACACAAGAAAAGTTTGAATGTCACTAACATAATTAAGTTTTTGTAGCAAAATTTAGTGATTACACGAGCTCAAATCCTACATGGATTGATAGAACACAAAACATTAAAATAGAAAAAAAAAATTGTTGTGTTTTCAATATGGTAAACGAACAAAGGCACATGAGAATGTATAAGAAATTGTATCAAAAACAATCTCCTCATTTAAAAAATCAAGAAAACCAAATATCCAAGATGCTCGTAAGGAAATTACAATTGTTGTTGTGGCACCAAAGACTTCAAGAAGTCAAATAGTGATACCAATGTCAAAATTGCTCCATGTATAAAAAAAACAATGCAAAGGCATACCAAATTTGCAAAGGAATACCAGATTTAGGGTCCATAGAGATGAAAACAATGAAGTTTCTTGTTGGGCTCTTATTTACAAGTATCCTTGCCTCAATAGATTTCTAGAAGACATTAGAGAGAAGGTGGTAGAAGAAACACAATTCAACACCATGTAAAACAAGAAGAGGAAGAAGAAGGAAAACAACAAGGCAAAGGAAATAAAACCATAAGTGAGTGCTTGGTAAAAATAAGACAAAATTGTTAACTAGGGAGAGGTTTAAGTTGTCACCACTTAGATTTTTTGAGGTGACTTTGAATCGCAAATTGGCAAGACCACGTGCATGGGGAATAAGTGAGGATACAAAATAAAATTGGGGTCTCCCTCTTCCTTGAGATGAATCGCATGGAATAAATGAGCTACCATTGTTACACTTGAAAAAATATGGGGTTTCCAAGACAAAAAGACCAAACACTAAATCAAACACAAGGCAAACACCATGTGGAATGGGAATAAGAAGATGAATATGAACAACAAGGTGGAGGAAATAAAACCATAAGGGAGTGCTTGGTAAAAATATTTGAATTTTTTTTCAAATAAGGGGAGGTTTAAGTGGTCACAGCTTATATTTTCTAAGATGGTTGGAAATCCCACTCATGCATAGGGAAGGAATGAGGAGATGAAATAAATGGGGTTCTCTCTTCCTTGAGATGAGTGGCATGGAATAAATGAGCCACCATCCTTATGCCTACCAAAAATATGGGGTTTCCACAATAAGCCACAAGGAAAGAATATCAAACAATAAATGAATAATAAGGAAAACACATTGTGGAGAGGAAGACAAATGTGAAAAACAAAGTGGAGGAAATGAAACCACAAGGGATTTCTTGGTAAAAATACTTGACAAAATAGTCAAGTAGGGAGAAGATTAAGTGGTGACCATTTTCTTTTTCAAGGATGACTTCCAAGTCCAAATTGGAAACCCCACCCATGCACAAGGAGGGAGTGAATATACCAAACAAAATTGGGGTTTCCCTCTTCATTGAGACAAGTTACATAGAATAAATGAGCCACCATCCCTACACCTGCCAAAAATATGGGGTTTCCATGACAAGACATGGAAAAAAGGCCAAACACAAAATGAAACACAATGGAAACACCATGTTGAATTTGAAGAGGAATACAATGATTGACAACAAGCCAGAGGAAACAAAACCACAAGGCAGTACTTGGTAAAAATAGGGGATGGTGGTGTCTCACAAGTGGATAAGCTAACTTGAAAAAGATCCCATTCAACTTTAACAACATGTATACGGATCACATCCAAGCCAAGAACAAGCTCTGTGAGGATCTTTACTATGACCCTTGTGTTGAGTACACAAGAACTATAATGCGAAGATCTTAGGGGACACTGTGAATTAGTAGTCCCTTTCCCCATATCACATCAAAACCCATAGGCTTCATGAGGAATTAATCATTACATTTCAATAGTGGCCAACAGTATTTAGATTTAGCATTTATTTATCCACTTCTTTTTCTTTAGGCCTTTCATAATTTTATTTTACAACCCTTTTTGAGTTGTGTCTAAAGACACATTTTGCATTTGTTTGGGGGATTTTCTTTTCAACAGATAGCATTGTTAACACATAATGTGTGTAATGATGGTAGACACATTGCTTCAACTTTTAGCTGATAATATTCAGGACAACTTAGATCCGAGATACATAAAATATGGGATCCATCATGCATAGGGGTCAAAGTGGGGAAAGCGATCTTCAATCTCATAAGTCTTGATCAAGATAAAATCACGGGTTAAGGATCAATCATGGATGAACTGGATGGACGGGGACAAATGACACATGGAACCAACATAATGACTAAGGTCTAATATTTGTATAAGCATGGTATGAGAAATAGTCTTCAACATTAAGTCCTTTGATTATTCTTAGCACAAGTTCAAGCATAAGTATACAAATATAATCATAGGTCGCCATGATCATCCTATCAAGATAAGCATAGGTGTTTGACATACATCATAGAGCAAAATCAAACCAGGGAAACATATACTGATCTCACCATATATGCATGTCTCCATCTGATAGGACCCCTCTGTAACTGTGTGTACCATATATGATGTGCTACTCTACTCAAATGAACTAGGTCATCACTGAAAGCATCTCAATGGACTAATGAATCTCAATCCTAGCAAGGAAACTATACTAAAAAGGGATCTAAAATGGATGAGGTTGTAATGATCCATGTTAAAACCCCGTGTGAAAAATAACTTGGATTAGAATAAGAGATAGATATGTATGTTGAATAATGGTAGCCCATATACAAATGTCTATGTGATAACACTACTGCAAAATAGTCATGTCCCTTCCTAACAGTTGGAAGAACACTCACAAAATCCATGGATATGCTCTCCCATGGTCTTGTAGGAATAGGTAAGGGATGAAATAGACATTCCTTCCTATTACTAGGCTTGCTCGTACAATAATTTATGCATCATCTAATAAACCAAGATACATCTTCTTGCATTTTAGGGCAATAAACATATCTTAATAAGATGGAAACTATCTTTCCAACGCCAAAATGACCTGCAAATTTGGATGTGTGAGCCTCTCTCATATTTAGGAAGACAAAGCTTGTCCAGCTTGTAGGTTAACCCATCCTAGAGATAATAGTTAGCGTTGTTGTCACCCTCTCATACATGGAATTGGCCTTGTAGCTGTTGAATAACTCCTTGAAGTTCGTGTGTATTCCTCCTTGTATGCATCATGGGTGAAAGGATCCATATGCATAAGAGTACTCAAAGTTGTGATCTTGGTTGCAGGTGGCCTTAAGAGCATGTTTTCCAGCTTGTTTGTACTACCCTTCTTATATTTTATGATTAGAGGGAATTATTGTAAAAATGCCATTCACTTGTAGTGTCATGCTTTTTGTAGCTTACTCTAGGCCTACAAATATTATAGCAGTTGGTGATCAGTGTGAATGATGGTATCCTTTCCCATTAGATAGTGCTTCCACTTCTTAATAGCTTGAACCAATGCATAGAGTTCCTTATCATATGTAATTTAGTTTAGGACACCACCATGGAACATTTCAGAATGATAGCAACTAGCCTCCCTCCTTGAATCAAAACTTCTCCCATAGCATGCCCACTTGCATTTGTCTCCAATTTGAAAGGCTTCTGCAAGTTAATAAATCTAAGAAATAGTGCATGATTGATCTTTAACTTGAGCTCCTCAATGAATTTCTATTGATTCTTTCCCCACTGAAACCCCTCACTATTAGATTTTATGGAATGGAGAGGCGTAGCCACAACTGGAAAGGAAGCTATAAACTTCAAAAGGTATTGTATTTCCCCGAAAAAGGATCTAACTTCAATGACATTTGTAGGAATAGGCCACTCAGTGATGGCCTCAATATTTGTAGGATCTATCTTAAGTTATCCTCCACCAATCACATACCCTAAATACAACAAAGAATGTTGATAAAATTCACATTTGTTACTGTTTGCCAACAATTGATGTTTTTTCAAGATCTCCAACACTTGCTTGAAATGAGAGATATGCTCTTCCTAGGTAGCACTATAAACCAATATATCATCCAAATACACTATTACAAATGAATCTATAAAGGGGTGAAACAAGTCATTCATCAAACACATAAATGTATATGGTTTATTACAAAATCCAAAAGGAATTACTAATAATTCATATAGACCTTACCTAGTCTTGAAGGCAATTTTTTAGGTGTCCTCTTCTTTCACTCATACCTAGTTGTATCCTGATTTGATCAAACTTGGTGAAGTACTTGGCCTGTTGTAACTGATCTAGCAAATCCTCGATCCTAGGTAGAGGGTATTAATTCTTGAGAGTGATCTTATTCATGCATTTGTAGTTAATACACATCCTTCAAGACCCATCCTTCTTAGGTACTATGATAATAGGCTACTTACAAGGTCAAATGAGTTGGTTGGATTTCTCCCTACTCCAAGAGTTGTTGCAATTGCTTCTTCACTTCTACTTCCATAATGGACTATCCATTAGAGGAATTTTGGGGTCTAAAATGGGCCTCCTAAGGAAAATAATAAAATAATAGTTAAAATAATAAAACAATATTGATTAATTTTGGAGGAAGAAAGAAAAAAACTACTTTTTGTGTTCATATTTTCGACATATCTCCCTGTGTTTTTACTCAAATTTCGATCGGGAGATCTTGTTGGATGCGTAATTTGATTCCGCATCCAACGAGTACCCACACTACATACTTTTGATGGACCCCGCTACCCCAAAAATAAGAAATACTTGAAAAAACATGATGATGATGTTTTTTCAGGTATTTCTTGTTTTTGGGGTAGCGGGGTCCATAAAAAGTATGCAGTGTGGGTACTCGTTGGATGTGGAATCAAATTCCGCATCCAACGAGCTCTCTCGATCGAAATTTGAGTAAAAACACAATGAGATATGTCGAAAATACGAACAAAAAAAGTAATTTTTTTAATGACAAATATGTCAATTCAACCATTATGGTTGACTTATTTTATTGAAATTCTATTGGTTCTTGAATTCCAACTCACAAAAACTTATTTTGGCACGTTTTCTTATAAGGCCCATTTTAGACCCCAAATTTCCTCTAATGTGTATAGTCTGATGTCCAAAAATGGAAAGTTTGGCAGTAGTTGTATCTCATGCTCCACATCCCTCTTAGTAGGTATCCCTTTAGGTTCTTGGAACAATTCTCTATATGCCCACAAATGGATCTCCATCTAGTGTTTCTACTCTTTGATATATCCCTTGAGAGATGCTTTAATTAATTTTATCAACTCATATTTTTGTTGATTATGTCTTAAGAAAAGCAACACAACCTTTCTACTTGAATCGATCATCTTCTTCTCTTGGTTGGCACTTACCATAGAGATCTTTAATTTTCCTTTGTGGGAATTGATGATGAAATATTTCCCATCCTTGATCAAGTGGTATTGGTTTTCTCTCCTTAGGAATATTTCATCCATCTTATAGAGATGTAAGGGATTCCAAAAACTACACCACAAACTTCAAGGGGTATTACATCTACCTCCACGTCATCAATATAATATGCGCTTATGGAAAATTTAATCTTGCATTGTTTTCTGACCCTAAGTTTTACATCCTTATTTACCCGTCCCAATGGATAGGGGCTAGGGTGATCATGTACTTCCATTCCAAGATTACTTATTAGATATTTTTCTATGAGATTGGCCTATAATTGGAATAAAATAGAGCATAAACAATAGTTTTTTTTACTTGAATCTTGATGTGGAAGAGTTTCGTCATCTCCTTCTCTTCCTTGGGATGAAGGATACTCAGGTTCACCTCCTTGTGCACTGAAGTGTAGACAATCTTCTCGTCCACATTTGAGTTGCTCTCTACGTCTTTGCTTGAATCCCTGGCTAGAAGGTTCTTCTTCTTAACATCCTTATTATAGTTCCTAGAGTTCAGCTATGAATGTAGCTTCCAACACTTTTCTTCAGTTTGTTTGTCGACATTACATTGATTTTTTGGATGCTTGCACTAATGTGTCGTGGTTGTAGTATTCTTATATTTTCCTTTCCATTTCTTATTCCCTTCCTTGGAAGTATCTTGGTTCTTTTTCTGTTTGGAACCACATTAGAGGAAATTTTAACTCAAAATGGGCCTCCTAAAGAAAATAATAAAATAATATTTATTAATTTTAGAAGAAGAAAAGAAAAAAAACTATTTTTTTTGTTCGAATTTTCGACATATCTCCCTGTGTTTTTACTCAAATTTCGATCGGGAGAGCCATCATCATGTTTTTTCAGGCATTTCTTGTTTTTTGGGGTAGCGGGGTCCGTCAAAAGTATGCAGAGTGGATACTCGTTGAATGCGGAATTTAATTCTGCATCCAATGAGCTCTCCCGATCAAAATTTGAGTAAAAACACAGGGAGATATGTCGAAAATATGAACAAAAAATGTAGTTTTTTTTATGATACCTATCTCCAAATTTATATTAAAAAATTGTTTAAGACCTATACGGTATTTCAAATTTAAAGCAATTTCATTGGATAACATATGATGACATGGAATTTGAATTAGGGTTGAAAGGCCCATTTTGAGTTGAAATTTCCTCTATGGTTGTCCATTCTTATGGCCTGTATTTTCCAGGAACTATGTTTGCGAAAAGGCCTCATCAATTGTCTTGGGCTTGAAGAGCATCACTTGTTTTTATAAATGACTATGTAGACACCCCATATACTTGAGGAGTACATCTAGGGAGGGGTAATGGCACTAGAACTTCGTTGCTCTTTCTCGGGCTATGTCTTTAGATCCTTTTTGAGTTTCCTTTGTCTTTCGATTTCCCCTCTAATTCGATCTCTGAGTTAGAGCCTCCAAAATCAATGAAATGTCCAAAATTTCTCTCCAAAGTCGCCATGAGGATTGACATGTTGCATAAGATATCAATGACTTGTATTTCTATCTTTGTAAATTGTTTCCCATAACCGTATGTCACTTCTTCACCAGGCCCATCCACCATGACTAGGGTCTGCAGAATTTTCTTTATTATGCCACTAGATCCTAAAATTTCCCAAAAAATCCAAAGAAAATTATTCATAAACCAATATGATCTTTAACCTTCTGTGGATATTCCGCTGGAATAGTTCGTCACAATGGATCTTACAACTTAGTATTTTTTATTATTTCCACTTACGTAAAATAAAATGGAACTGAAAGATAATAACTAGAGCAAAGAAATACATGGTCCACACAAATAACACAAGATATGCCCTGGGAAAACCCAATAAGGGGAAATACCCAACTAGAAATGAGGACTATGTTTTCTCTTAATATAAAATGCAAATACAAAGGAAATGGTACTCCCTATGGAGTTACTTATGACTATGTAGCCAAAATGGCTATGACATGATCTCTTATTTCCTCTATTATGCTCTAAGATCTAGTCCCATACTGTTGTTATTATGGAATACTATAATAACATAATAAGAATAGAACCCCCTTTTTTCTAATGGCCGGATATTTAACATAGCTCGATAGCCATCTAAGATTAGTTGTAGGGTTTTTGCATGCCTCAACTCTTGATTAGGGTTAGGTTTTTGGATTGTCTATAATGTTCTTGAAGGTCCACATGTGACTAGCTCCACATGTGTGAAAAACAAGAGCTGACATGGAATCCACTTAGTACAATGGTGGTCATTCGGATACGTCAACTTGTGGGAGTCATAACTTCGTCATATGAACTCTGATTGAGCCACTTAGTACCATGGTGGTCATTTGGATACGTCAACTTGCAGGAGTCATAACTTCCTCATACAAACTTTGATTGGGGCAATTCTTGGACCGTTGGAAAGGTCTTCAAGTGTAGAATAGCATTAAGGAACATGGTTTCAACAAAGAACTTTTGACCCCAAAAAACATTGTTTAAGCCCTCAATTAGGCCTCAAAAGTGTTGGAATATATTAAACCCACTCACAATTTAGGATAAAATAATTAATCATTATTTGATTAATTATTCGCCCACTAGCTTAATTAGTTGGCATCCACTTGCACCTTAAAGTCAATACATGCCATCTATATCTTAGGAATGATTTATTTCTAATTTTGGGTTGATCTTGACCACCTTTTGACCATCTAGAATTAGTATATAGGAGTCAAATTCTGCTTTATTCTGTTTGCTTTTCTATGGACAAGATAAAATCTAGTCAACTAGGAAATTGGCAGCTTTTTGTTTCCAACCCATCCTCCATTAGTTTTTCTCCATTTTCCTCATGTTTTTGCCAACTCAGACTTTTTAGGCGTTATGAGTTGTTTCCATACAATTCGATTTTCCTATGAGGGATGTACTATTTATGTACACTATTATTCATCATTATTCAATGGAAGAATACACACCAATATTCATCTCTTCATTCATATGATTCAATCTATTTTCTTCTCTTTATTTTTCCTGTGTATACTTGATTCATCATTATTCAATGGAAGGATACACACCAATATTCATCTCTTCATTCATTTGATTCAATCTCTTTTCTTCTCTTTATTTTTTGTGTGTATACTTGTGAGAATTCTTAGTAGCAAGATCTATTTCATGTGATTCTTCTTATAGCATCATTGCTCATAGCATTGATCTATTATTTCTACAAAAAGGTTATGGACCCCAAATCTGCAAAGTGGGCCCTCCCCCTAAAATGGGCCCTGCAAGCCAATTCATCAAATCTTTCCACCCAAAAAAACACCAAAATAGATGACAAATTATATATTGATTTATTTCGAATCACACCTATTTAATTTTCGCTTTGCTCAAAGGCCAATTGATATGCTTCATCCACGATGTTAACTTTTAAGCCTAGTGATGTATTGTGTTGTTACATGCTCATCATCTTCTTGCAAACTAGTCTTAGTTTGTAACCTCAAATATTCTTTAGTATAGGATGGTATGAATAACTCCTCCTATATTAGATATTGAAACTCCTTAAAAAGTGTTTTCTGATCATTGAGGGCATAAACTTAGCCTTCAAATGTTTTTGCATCTTTGGCCACATTTTGATTTTCTCGTTCCCTTGTCTTCTCTTTGCATTTTGGAGGTTCTGCTTTATGGCATGGGAATTTATTTTTTATGGTGCGACTTTGACCGCTTGTGTGTTCTCAATTCCTTCCGTCTCAAAGTATTTATCTAACTCTTAGAATCCAATCTAGGAACACTTTTGGAATTAATTCATCTTTAAATCAGGGACTTTAGCCTCACTGTTGGTTTCTTCTGGCTCAAGCTTCAATGAGCCTCTCCATGGGATCCATGTCCCCAGCCGAAACCCGTTTACAATAATGTTATTCCTCAGATTTCTCATGACACAACCTGGTCTCAAGTGCCTCTAACCGTCTGAGTACTTTCTCTTTTATATTTACTCTCCATTTTGCATTCCTTCTTCCTCGGTTCAAATGGACTCCCCTCTCGGTCATTTTGGTTTGCTCCGATACCAAACTGATGCAGATATATTCCAATCTGCCACAATTTAATAACTCAATATGATCCACCAGTACCCAAATACTCCGTTTCCAAAAATATGCAGAACAACATCTTCAATAAAACTTTGAACTTACACGAGTATTGACACTAAACAGAAAAAGGTATAAACAGTCAAAATATATATGACAACATCAGCATACTCAACAGTGCATATCATTGCAGTCTTCCTTCATTCATTGCACAGCAGATTACAAACCGTAACATGCATCAGACTAAAACCAGATTTATGAACATCTGGATTCTGCACCTACTTTTCAAAAAAAGATCAAAAAATGCTCTTGAGGCTAGGCTACTATCCCCTTTTCTTTTTTCCTTAATTGCCTTAAAATTTTAGCTGCTCTTTCATTTGCTCGATCCCAGCATCGAGAAATTGAATAGCCCCTAATTTTAGTAAAACAGGTCCTAAAAGGCTGAGCAGAGAAACAAATTATTGAAACGTGGAAAGCAGACAAACAAACTATGGAAAATATTATGTTGAGGAAGATGCTCCGCATCACTCAAGTGTAAGCTGATTTTACATGTTTGTCTTGTAAAATCATAAGTTATATAATGTTCAGTGACTATACTGCACACCATTCTTGTTACTGTAAATAAAATGGTGAAAGGTTACATACGCTTATACTTACATGCATTTGTATGTTACTGCAATGAACACACATAGGCATATTTGATTTAAAAAAGTTAGCGACTAAATAAAATAAAAAACATCTTACCAACCAAAGCCTGAGAGAGTTGACCTTTGTGGAACAAGGTCACATGCATATAAATGGAAGATATAACCAAAAGACGACATAATTGCAAACATTTTTATCATTACGTATGTTTTGGAGGCAATTGATTGCAGCGTCTTATCTCATACTTATCGGTACACTCTGCTGAAAGTTCTTAGCATCCGTTATTAACTTGAGGAGTAGTACAATGCTACAAGAGGATCAGAATATTACACTGAAGGAAGCACAGTTCGCAGTTCCTTGCTGTGTAAGTTCAGATGGACCAGGTGTTCAAAAACGTAAATGCCATGAACACTATGCCATAAACATTCAACAAGGCATACACAGCAAACAACATCACAAAAGGAGGATGGCCTCAGGATTAGAGTGGAGCGACCTCACCAATGGGGAAAATTTTCTGTGACAAGAACTGCAATTTAGTTCGGGATATCAAGAAACATAGAAGGAATTGCATTTTATAATGTGAGACTCTTCAATCGTCATTCAGAGAGGATATGAAGAGACAGTTATTATAACTGTCCAAACTTCCGTGTATTAACACAAGCCTATTTCCAACAAAGGAAATACAAGAGATAATACAGATTAGGCCACAATGTGTAATAGTGAACATATCACATACATAAGAAAACAAGTACATTTTGAACAATGTACACACAGGCAGGATAGGATACAACAGTGCATCAATGAATCAATGTTGGCTACCAAAAAATATGCGCTTAGAAAACTGTTGAATTAGCAGATATGTGACATTGGAGTATTTGATTCCTAGCAGGCAAGGAGGCTATAGTGGGCACTTTGATGGGGGGTGTAAAGTTTCCTGGTATTTGGGCAAAAAGAACTGGGCATTAGCCAAAGACGTTTAGAACTTGGAATCCCTTGTTAGTTGCAGTTGGTGGTTGTGTTGAGAAGTTGTGCTTCTCTGGAGCAGAAGCAAGACCCTAATATATGACAGGAGGAAACGCGAGCATTCATGTTGAGTCTTGATCCAAGGTGGTGCACGAGATGGAAGAGGACCTCAAAGCCCTTTCATGGTTTGATCTCTGGGTTCAAGCATGGAGATGTGGAGACGATTGGTGAAACTGAAGACAGACTGAGCATTTGTGTTCAGGACTCTGACATGGTCAAGAATTGTACCTTGAAGGGAAGACTTTGGTGAGAACCTTTGTTTACACTTCATTGCAAATATTAGACTGAGTGGGGGCATTGAAAATGTCCATCATCTAGATAATTTGCAAATGCATTTCCTCTGTTGGAAATACGTGTAAGTGTTAAAGTTCAGGTGCTTGTACAGTTAAGATAACTGTGTCTCTTCATATCCTCTCTGAATGAGGATTGAAGGGTCTCACATTATAAAATGCAACTCCTTGTATGTTTTCGGGAATCTGATATACAGGAACGAATTGCAGACAACAGATATTTCCCCCATTGATTGGGTTTCTCCACTCTAATACCGGAGCCCTCCTTTTGATACGTTGTTAGCTGTTATGCTTTGTTTAATGTTTATGGCATTGTTTAATGTTTATAGAATTTGTTTCTCAACATGTATAGTCCAACATAATTTAAAGAGGACTTCCAGCTCGCCTCATCTACAGCAAAATGAGTCGACCATCTACAATAAAATGAGCCGCTCAGTTATTGAGAAAAACATGTCTTTAGAGAATTTGAACCTTTCTGGGCCAATTCCTTATTTTGAAGTTCACTCATTTAAGATTCCGTTTACTCTCCACGCTGTTGGGCCACATTTTAATGCAGTGACAGTTATCTGTTACAACATTGAAAAGGAGAGGACTGCCAGATTCAATCCTTGTCCTGAAATGCATCCTCTCTTTGAGCAAATCCTTACACTTCAGTCATCTGGTTCTTGATATAAGTTTTTCGATTCAGTCAAAGTTGGATTGAGAGGATTATATTTCAATCCACTTGCGATTAGGTTTGTCCCATGTATTGAGCTTCTCCCGCTACTGTCTGAACTACAATGCTGGGAAAGGGCTGCAATTTCAATGCAATAGCTGTTGTTACTGAGAACCCTGCAAAGGTCGTGTTAGCTTTGTTTAACAGGACATCTCAGGAATTCATGAAAGGATCAACATTGATTGAAATCTGTAAAAGATATTATATACCTCCTGAGCTTGGACTGTTGCACATGGTGGATTGTCCAGACTACCCAAAGCCATGGTAGATTGATCATTGATGCCATCAAAATAAGTTTGATACTTTCTTGTCTGCGTGACATACTGTACTTGTTAGGGCTGCTTGGAAGCTGCATGTCTGGGTGTGGTTTCCATTTGTTCAGATGGGACATGATTCAAATGAAGATACATGGTCACCTATGTAATTTCTGGCACTCTCCTCTAAATAATTGGATGTCAGCATTCTCTTTGCATGTGCCTGGTTATGAAGTTCAAATGAAGTACATAGTCGTCTATATATCTTCCCGCACTTTCCTCGGATGTCAACAATCTCTTTGCATACCTGATTGTGAGATATATTAATTAGATAGTTTCTGTATGTTAAGTAAAATTCATTAACTAAAAATGTAAAAGTTTCGTTATGTGAGTGAATACTATGGCAAGATTTTGGTCTCAGGTTTCAACGTTTAAAAATTTTAAAACACAAATGTCAGGAAGGTACATAAGCATCTTATGAGCAAAGGAAAATTAAACGTGTCATTATTTTGTCAAAGTTTCTATCCTCGCCTTGGGTTCATTTAAAGAACATTTATCAGTCAAAATACCTATTTAGAAATGGCTTTAAGAGTTGAACACGAAAACAGATTTAGTATAAGATGAATGGAAGTTTGAAATAGAATGCAGCAAATATGTGATGCCAACAAGCAGAAAATTACCTCTTCTATCACGGTCCTTGTACTTCTGTGGCCTCTGGGATCTCTGTGTGAATAACCCTCGAAAATTAAAGGTGTACGAGTCAAATCAACTTAAACATGGCTACAATTCTCAGAAGAATCGGTCAAAAGCTATTAGATTAGCTAGAACCTTCACATTTTTAATTCCCTTCCACTCTGAGATATATATATATATATATGTGTGTGGGGGTTCTAAAAGAACCTAAAGATTATGATTTAATAATTGGTTTGATGAAGGAAGGACCCAATGTCAATTATCTTATGCAGAATAGAGAGTACCTTGCTTCACATTTTTAATTCCCTTCCACTCTGATAGATATATATATATATATGTGTGTGGGGTTCTAAAAGAACCTAAAGATTATGATTTAATAATTGGTTTGATGAAGGAAGGACCCAATGTCAATTATCTTATGCAGAATAGAGAGTACCTTGCTTTGAGATTAAATAGTGTTGATTATTTTTTCATCCTGATCATGGATTTGGGGATGGTCAATCTGAGTAGTTTTGATCATATAAAACAAACTTCCATATTGCAGCATTTCCTCATCCCTTCTTGAAATGAGTACTTTATTTCATTCAGAGTAGATTTTGGACTTGAGAGTATCATATTTCAAGCCACTAGTAATTAGGTTTGTCGGTCCATGTATTGAGCTGCTTCAGCTACTGTCTGGACTATAATGCTGTGCTGGGGAGGGGAGATGGCCATGGGAGAGAACATGTCCATGAAGGATTTGAACCTTCTGGAGCCAATGAAAGATCCCCATCCAACCATGGTCGGATCAAATTCCTTCTTTTGGAGTTCAACCATTTACTGGTCTTCGTATTTTTCCAGCTGCTAGGCCAAATTTTAAAAAGCAGTGACACTTAATCTGATAAGGGATTTAAAAGAAGCAGAGTTTTCCTGTACATAAAATGATACTGCCAGACTCAACCTTTGTCTTGCACATCCTCTCTTTGAGTAAATCCTCACTCTTCATATATAAGTCATCTGGCTCTTGAAATAAGTTTATTGATCCAATCGAAGTAGGATTGAGAGTATCACATTTCAACCCACTTGCAATTAGGTCTGTCTCATACATTGATCTGCTCTCACCATTGTATGAACTGAAATTGTGGGAGAGGGATGAAATTTTAGTGCAATAGTTGTTATGAATGTCGGTAAATCTTTGAGAATCCTGCAAAGGGTCGTAATTTTGTTTAACAGGGCATCTCAGGATTTCATGAAAGGACCAACATAAATTGAAATATGTGAAATTCTATATACCTCCTGATGGGCTGTTGTAGATGGTGGATTATCAAGATCAACTTCCCAAACAAGCCATGGTAGTTTGATGCTATCCAAATAAATTTGCTGACTGCTGACAGAACTCTCAGAATGTGGTGGATCGTCCAGATCAACTTCCCAGATAAGCCATGGTAGATTGATGCCGTCAAAATAAGTTTTCTGACGAGTGCTGACAAATCTCTCAGAATGGCTGATCTCTGAATGTTCATTCGGGTTCTTAATTACTTCTCTCTTTTCGTTTTTAGAATCTGCACCACTGTCAAGCGTCTGCACATGGGCATTTGGGCAGTGTTTTTTGGTTTGCAAATACTGAGCATCCCCATCCTGTGGATGTGACATACTGTACTCGTTATGGCTGCATGGAAGCTGCCTGCCTGGGTGTGGCTTCCATTTGTCTGCACTAAGACGTGATTCAAAAGAAGAGACATAGTTGTCTATGTAATTTCTGGCACTCTCCTCTAGATACTTGGATGTCAGCAGTCTCTTTGCATGTGCCTGTTTATGAGATTCAAATGATGATGCATAGGCATCTATGATGTAATTTCTGGTACTCTCCTTGGATGTTGGCAGTCTCCTTGCATATGCCTGTTTATGAGATATATTAATCAGTTAGTCTGTGTATTGCCATGTTAGCAAAAACGAGAGAACAACATCAACTGGAAAACAAAAATTCTCTGGATTATGTAGTATTATGACTACAGCGTCTAACATCCTCTTGACAAGGAGCAGTATTATGGCTATGGCATCTAACATCTCTTGAAAAGGAGAAGTAGTATTATGGCTACGGCATCAAACATCGCATCTAGCATGCGCCTGCAACATCTTTGAAAACATCTTTCTTGGCAAGGATAGTAGTATTATGACTACAGAATTTAACATCTCTTCTGCATTGGCATGTATCATTTTCTTCATCATCATCCAGAGAACTGCCATAATCCCACATCTTAATTGGTGGAACAAATTAGTAGAACATCGAGATTTAAAAAAGACACGAAATCTTGAACCTTTTGCAGGCTGATACTAATAGTTTTCACAGAATGGATGATAAAATAGTGAAGGAGGGGTAGTGAATGTGAGGGTGAGGGGTGACTCTGCACATGCACATGCACATCAGTGAGGATGAGTATGGATGAGCCTGGGCACAAGTTTTACAACATTGTTTTTGCCTCACCGTCATCTTTGCACACCTACTTTCTGTTGTTCACCTTCATGGTGGAGACTTAAAAGTTAAAGTGGGGTGAAATTAGAGCATTTGACTGGGCCTAATGGTTAAGAACAAGAACATGTGTTATCTCACAGGTTTAAAGGGTAGGCTTTTGGACATTTGGCCCCTGCTAAGTCACAAATTATAGGTATATCTGGCTTACACACTGTTGGAAATTAAACAATAATCAAGGTGAGGTGAGACTTAAAGTGGGGTGAAATTGAGCTATAGTGAGGGTGGGGTTAGCTTGGATGTTGAAGTTGTCCGGATGGACTTAAGTGGATGTTGAAGATGTGCAATCTGATCCTTATCCTTACCCTTATGGGTGGAGTACAGAAATTTCTCTTATCTGAACCCACATAGAAATCATAAACCGATGTTTTGGGACCAGGAAATATGGTTTGCTTTTTCTTTCTTTTTTTGAAAAGGCATGCACTGTGTCTTTTTTAAATCTCTGAATTCTGTGAAGTCCCGGGGTAAAATTTCAGATCTATTATATTATCTACCATGCATAGCACTCTTTAAAACCAGTTGAACCAGTTGGAAACATGAATAGGAAGGACGTAACTGTGAATGGCCACTTATTCATGTTTCACTTCCCATTCATGATTCTGGGAAAGAGATTTTGTGGTAATGTTGGCTGCTGAAATGTTCATCAAAAACATGCCAGAATAGACTCGTGTAGTTTCAATCATAGTAGCAAGACTGGCAGTATTTGCTCAATCATAATAGCAATTCCAGAATAGTATGAAATTGAAAGTCAATATATTTTTAAGTGTATTTGTTCATTGTATGGTTGATACTTGCAGATCCATAAACCCAAAAAACATCCTCCAAAATATCTCAAACACCTTTGAAAACAAAATAAATGTAAATTAAATAATCAAATTTTAAAAATGAAATTATTTTTTATTTATTGAAACTTATCCCAAAACTTTGGAACAGCCAGAACTCAAGAATTCATGGAAGGTGCCATGATCCTCGAGCATGTTTATGATTTTAAGGAGTTTTTGTAATTTCTGAAGGTTTCTAGATTTCTTCTGAAAGCAGATATGGTAACTGTAAGTTTTTTAGTAATCAGTAAAAACTAGAGCTGAAGAAAGGTAGCATGGACCTTTTTTTAAGCAAGCTGAACTAAAGGTTCTCTTAAGAACTGAACATATATAAATAATGTAATCTTTCCTTGATTTCTAATAATAGCACATAAGTTTTTATACATATTTTTTCCAAACCCAATCATATTGAACATATATAAATAATGTAATCTTTCCTTGATTTCTAATAATAGCAGATAAGTTTTTATACATATTTTTTCCAAACCCAATCATATTCAAATCTGTATTCATATTTAAATCTATGGTTTTAATTTAGACACAGATTTTTTGCTGGTTTTGTTTGGTTTCAATTTAGACACAGATTTCTTGCTGGTTTTGTTTTATATTGGATCCAAATTCATTCATGGTGCTCTCTGACTGTAGTCATGGTCACTTGCAGAATACATTCAAGGGACATCTTGAACTATTACATAAAAACGGATTTATTTGTAAAAGCTTGGACTATCAAACCTAGAGGAAAACCTAAGGCATCCGTTTGGCGATTGTTACAAATCAAGAGGAAAACCTTACCGATTTAGAGGTTGGAGGAATGGCCATCGAAGCCTTAAGTATTTTGTCAACCAAGTCTTTTAGATGCTTGCACCGTCTTTCTTCAATTGCCACCTTTAACGAGAGCTTCTGAACCCGCTTTTTTAACTGCATGAATTGTTTGAATAGACAAACAAAGCTAGGCATAGTATAGCAGTTCATAAGAATCATACCTGCGTACTTTGAATGCTTATTATATCTTGCAGAAGGACTAGCAGTTATAAGATTCATACCTTCTGATGCTGAGCTGCATGGTCCCTGCGCATATCTGTAACCAATTTGGTGAGTTGATCATATATCAAATCCAACTTTCTGACATCGTCCGTTGTTTGCTGCTTTGCAGGTGCATTTTCAAAAGATTGCTGACATAAAATCAGAGATTAACGTTAGGAATCTCGGAATTTCAAATTCGAGACGGCTCCTTCACTTCTAATTGAATATAGAATCGTTTAAAGTCATCTTCTCGAGATTTATTAAGTATGGAAATGTATAAAAAACGAGATGTAAAACTTTTATATTTAAAGATAAGTTTGGTTTTTTTTATTTGTTTTTTTCTATTTTTTTTTAATGTTTATAATATATATATATATAAGTTTGTTTAATGTTTGGGGTGTTAAAGGAAGTGGAGGATAAGGTAAAGTCAAGATTTATTGAATTTTAAGATTTTATATTTTATATTTTATATTTTATATTTTATATTTTATATTTTTATTTTTATTGGTTATTTTGATAAAGTTGATTAGAGCATTTAGAGGCTATGTAGGGAAAGCATGTTTTTCTCTCTTAAGTGATACATATTACTTTTATACCAAATTAAGGGTTGGTAGAGGTACCAATATTCAAGCATAACTCCTTGTTCTATGGAGTTTAATAGTTGATGAAGACTCAAAGATTATTGTGGATTGGATGACAGACTCTTTGCATGGCAAAGAAGGACTCACAATTTTCAGAAATCTTTTGAACATCTTCACTTTAAGTATGTTTATAGAGAATCTAACAACCAGGTATATAACCTTTCAAAAGAGCTTATAGGCTTAGAAGAATGTCGGTGTATTTTTAAACAGTTTTAGAATGGAAATATGATCTCCTATTTTCTTTTTTCAGCTTTCTAGTTCCATGTTTTTAAAATGCATTTGAAAGGTCTATGGAGCCTTATTTATATCTTAGCTTCATATAATAGCAGATATAAACTTCTTTATGTGGGAAAAATTATGGTATACCTATTGAACTTGGAATTTTTACATTTAGAAATTATAAGTTTAGTAGCATTTAGAAATTCTTTAAAACAAAAATGTAACAAAGTTTCTTATCTTTATAGGAACATGAACTTATCACAACAACAATGAATCACTATCATTTAAAGTTTATTTAATTACATTAGAAAGTTAATTTTAAGTTAGATACATGAATTAGAGGTTAACCATTATTACTATCATATATAATCAAATAAATATTTTAAATTTTTAGTATGTCAATATATTTTATAAATAAATCAAACTTATAAATATAAATTTATATTTTAGTTTTTTTTTTAATTTTATTAAAACAATAATTTAAAATTTTAAAATAATTTATAAAATAATTATCAATAAAAATATTTCAATAAACTAATTATTGTTATATTTATTTTTAAAATTTTAAAATAGTTTATAAAATAATTATCAATAAAAACATTTATTTTACTAAACTGATTATTGTTATATTATATTTATAATGGATATGGTTACAATGTATCATTTTTATAACGTATATATACTTACACAGTATATTATCTACTTTTAAAAGAAATTAATGTAAAAATATATATATACTATAAATTTATAATTAAAATTAAAGAAATATAAATATTAAATTAGATATATTATTTTACAAATTTAAAATAAATTATTAATATTAAAAAATAATATTTAAATTTTAATATTACTTTTTTTATTAATTAACATATATCATCAATATTGTCATATTGTCATAGAGCATGAAGTACTTAGGTAAATCTATAATAATGTGTTACTAGTTAATTTTATTCTTAATTTACCAAATACTAAAAATTATCATATAACTTGATATATTAGTAAACATATGTATTTTGTAAAATATATAGTAAAAAATAAAATACATATTATAGTGAGTGAATTTATCTTGAAAATTGAAATGTGTTAAATGATGTAACTTAAATGATTATAAGAAAATTTTGTTATGCTTTCTAACATATTATTATGTAACATATTTTGTTTTTAAAATGGAAAAGGATGAGCAATGTGATAATTTATCTATTTTTCAAGTTCTTATACATTTAAAAAAATTCAATATACTCTTAAATTTTAAAAACTATTTATAGAAATTATTATAATCTACTTATTTACAGTTTTTAAAAAACATATTTTTTTCAATAAACTATTAAATTTTAAAAACAACTTAAAAAAATATCATATATTTGCTCATTTACACTCTTAAAAAAACATATTTTTTTTCAATAAAATATCAAATTTTAAAAACAACTTATGAAAAGTATCATATATCTACTCATTTACAGTCTTGGAAAAACATTTTTTTTTCAATAAACTATCAAATTCTAAAAACAACTCAAAAAAATTATCATATATCTACTCATTTACAGTCTATTCTAAGACTTGTGAATTAGTATTGTAATACTTATGAATTAATAAAAACATACTTCTAAAAATTATTAACATTTAATTTTTGGAAAATTAAAATTAAATTAAAAACAGTAAAGTGAGTGAACCCTGTGAGTTTGAACACTAAAATAATATTACCTCTTCTATCAACGTCTTTATGCTTCCTACGGACTCTTGGATCTCTGTGTGAATAATTCTCAGAAGACTGTAGGGATCAATTTTAGACACAGATCGGCTCAAACATGGCTGCAATTCACGTAAGAATTGATCAAAATTAAAGCTATTAAAATCTTCACATTTTTAATAACCTTTTAATTTTAGCCTTGGATGAACCCTATGTTAATTATGAGTACCTTGATTTGAGAGTGAACAGCATTAATTATTCTTTTCTCCTGATATTGGGGTTCGGGGTGGTCTGCAGAGTACTGCTGATAATTAAAACAATCTCCCGTGTTCCTCAAATCATATTTGCTGGTGTCCTCAATCTTCAAATATGCATCACCTGTCACTTGAAACAAGTGCTTTGATTCAGTCATATTAGGATTGAGAGTATCATATTTCAAGCAACCTGTAATTGGTTCTGTCCCGCGTATTGAGCTCGTCTGGCTGCTAATTTCTGACCTACAATGCTGGGGCAGGGCTGTAATTTCATTGCAACAATTGCTAGCGTTGTTGGTATTGTCCAATATTTTTTGAAAACCCTGCAAATTAAGGACAGTTCAAAGATTTCAACAGGGACAAACATGGATAAAAACCTCTGAAGAAATATTATATAAAGTTCTACCTCTTTATATGGTTGGTCCTCAACATCAACTTCCCAATGAAGCCAAGGTAGCTTGATGCCATCATAATAAGTTTGCTGACCAATTACAGAACTCTCAGATTGCCCGAGGTCTAAATCCTGCTTTGGTGTTTTAATTAATTCTCTGCTTTGGCATTTAGAATCTCCAGCAGTGTCGAGAATCTGCCCCTGGGCATTCAGAAGCTACAAATTAATCACTGCGCCAGATTTAAACTAATCTGATCTTGAATTTTACTAGAGTAACTCTAAGAAGTGGATAATAATATTTTTATTTTTATTTTTTTTAAATGAGTATTCATAGAGTTTCCAAAAGTTACTCAAGGAGTGTTTTAATAATACACCTATTCACTGTCTATTCTATACTTTATGGGGTGGGCTTTAATCCACTTACTTGTTCATGGGCCAGGAGATCATTTTAATACAATCTTTCTGGGTGGAACCACAGGTTCGACCACTACCTCAAGGTGCCCCATGAGTCCTGGTAAGGCTCATTGAAATTAAACTTTTCTTAATGGTGAAAAACTCATCACCCTTTACCAATGGATCCAACCCCTTTGGGTGTCCCCAAGGTGCCCCAAGGCTCCTGGTAAGATTCATTGAAATTGAACATTTTTCAATGGTGAAAAACACCCGGATTCAACCCTTTGGGTCACTCCAACACATGTTCAGACACCTTTAACCAGATCTTTTGAAACAGCTTTTCTGAGTGCAAATTAGTAAATGAATAGACAAACAAAAGAGGACAGGCTTGTTATAACGTTTTACTTGGAATTATCTGGGTATGCTTTTATAAGATCCATACCTGATCAAGCTGAGCTGTATAGTCCATGCGCATATATGTCACCAGTTTGAATAGGTCATCATATTTTAAATCCAGCTTTCTGGAATCATCTACTGTATGCTTTTTTATGGGTGCATTTTCAAGAACCTGCTAACATGGAATGCAGAGATTACCATTACGAGTCTCAGAAAGAAATTCAAATTCTACACAGGCTACGACTATAGACAATATACTATATTTGCCATGGAAGATGAAAAATGAAAACTGGATTGCTTCAAGAAATATTTATTCCTAGATATTGAATCTCTCTGCTTTTTAAATACCGATTATCGTTGGGCTTGACAGTAACATGAAAGAGAAATACTGCTAAATAAAACTACACTGAAACTCATTTCAATGAACTATTTAGCATCTACCATTGAAGACTTAAAGCATCAGCACAACTATTGCAACCATCTTATTGGCAGCTTGTCAGACTCATAAACGGAAAATAGAGAAACATTTCATTACTTGGCAAAATCATACCCCCACAAAAATTAGAAATATTTCATTAATTGATAAGATGAGATAGGTGCAATGAAAGGCAACTAGACTGACTGATTTATTTTGCAAACCTGGGATTGAATTATTTTGTAATGTGACTTTACCCATAGCTTGTGAAGGCGGACTTCAGTACTTCAAGGTACTAGACAATTAGTCCCTAAGAAAATTTAATTAAGGTGGCTGGCTTGCAAACACTCGATTATAAATCAATTCATGTCAAGTGCAATTTGGTTTAGGCCCGTAGAATATTCTAGCATGTTATAAAAAATAACGTGAAAAAGATGAGCAATTAACGATATAAAATTTAAAGAAATACGCAAATTTTATAGAGGTCAAATGTATTATACACTGCTATTCATAGGAAAAAGATAGATGAATGACATTAACATTTGATAAAAAGATTTGCTATAATATATATGTTAATTTATATTTATTTTATTTTTGAATGTGTCAAGTATTTGGAGATATCAAATCATTTGATATGAGATTTTTATAAGTTTTGTAGTTATAAAAGGTTTATATTTTAAAGGCATTCAAATTGTGACCTCATTTTTTCTTTATATACAGAGAGTCCATATGCGTAGGTGTTACTAGTTTTAAGTAAGGTTGCAACATTTATGTCATATTGGCTTGTAAAGGGCTTTTTGGTATAATGAGCCAACATGTGTAAGTGCTACTTATGTTATTTTACATTACAAAATGACATATTAGATTACAAAGCATTTTTGTAATGTTTCTAAAAGTGACATGCATGCAAACCCTAAAAGCTATATAAGAAGGTTAGTTGAACAAAAAAAAGGTATGCATTGTTATTATTCATCATTAAGATTTGGTTTGATTTAGGGTTGAGGAGAAATTCCTTAGCCAACATTGGGTTCGGTGGCTAAATCTATCCACCCTCGTCAAGAGGATAGATCATTCAGATCTATCAACGTACTTCAAGACGATAAAGATAGTTCGAAAAAAAAGTATACCTCAAGATTCGAGAGGATCTAGGGAAAAGATTCAAAGCATATACAGTTGCATATTCAGTTTATGAAGGGCATCTATATCAAATGTTGGGAAGCGATCTACCTCAGCTGCTGCGGGTTACTACAGTAGAATCGTGGGCCTTAACTATTATAGAAGACAACGATTTTCTTACAGAGAGGATATTCATAAAAGCAGAGGTCAACTTTTCTTGTTATAGCAGAGATCCATCTCCATTTGGTAGCGATTCTCGTTTGGTAAGCAATAAATCTACTCTAGAAGCTGCAATCTGAAGGATAGAGTTTGAAATCGATTACAAAGGTGCTGAGATTTTAATTCCTGGTAGCGTCATACCCCAGTCAAGTGTTGGCATTCATTAGTGGATCGATTCCCTTGGCAAGAGTGTGTATTTTGTCTTGGCAGCAATCCCTTGGAACAACAGTAAATTGAAGCCAATCCCTTGGAACAACAGTAAATTGATTCCCTAAATAAGCTTAGAACAGTATGCATGCAACAATTCTATCACAGGCACCCAAGACAAGTTAGATCAATGTTGCATGGGGATGTAAAGAAATGTGAACCTTTATATGAAGACTGTAATCTGCCATTAATGCAGAGATCATTATTTATTGGGCGGTGAACTGTTGTAAGAGACCAATAATAGTTGCAAGGGCAGCGATTATGCCAGACATTATCTGATGACCTGAAGGTCGTGTTCTTCATTAGGGAAGTCATATTAAGCATAGAAGTCGGTGTTTCACCTTCTTGGCCAGCAAGGAAGCTCTGCATGCAACTTCAAATGGTCATCTACCAGTTGCAAACCCTATGGTAGCCCATTGCACTTGCTAATCATCACCTACAGTAGCATTAAATCCATCTTGTGCCTTGGGGAATCCTCACATAGCAGATCTGCAATTTATATTACCAGATACCAAAAAACAAGGAAGAGGAAACATAGGGCAGCGTAGCATTATTATTGGGCAGACTGAGATCGCATGGATTGTTTAGGTTGTTACATGGATTAAAGCTTGGACTACTGCTGGGCTAAACTCCACAAATTGAGGGTTGTCGTATCTATTGCATGTACACTTGACAGACGTGTTATTGCAGTTGTTCCAGTCATATACACTATAGTATCCACATGCTTTAAGCCTCTATAATACACCTTCAGCATTGTTAAAGATCAGAGTTATTTCACTTATGATACATGATTACCTACGACTGATTTGAGGTATTTATTATGTCCACACTTGCATAAACAGTTTATGTTTTCCATTAGTGTTCTCTCGTTTAATATCATGGGATTTATAATGCTTATGCATCTTACTATGTCATGCAATTAATATTTCAATGAGCAAATTGTTACATGAAGATTGCAAACAACAAAATAAACTAGTAAGCCAGAGTAACTAAGTGAAAGGAATAATATTCTCAAACAACCACAAGCAAATAAACCCAGGATTACAAGAAACAAGCAAGTGCAAACATAAGAAGGCAGATCTCCTTACTTGGGATATTATAGTGACGTGCATGCAAACCCTAAGAATGACATGCATGCAAACCCTAAAAGTGACATGCACGCAAACCCTAAAAGTTATATAAGAAGGTTAGTTTAACCAAAAGGGTATCCATTGTTATTATTCATTATTGAGTTTTGGTTTTTAGAGCTCTGAGAACTATTTAGGGGTTGAGGGTGAATTCCTTAGCCAACAATTGGGTTCGGTGGCGAAATCTATCCACCCTAGTCAATTCAAGAGTGTAGATCATCCAGATCTATCGTCGTGCTTCAAAGAAGATAGAGATCATTGAGTTTTAGGTCAAGGTTTGATTTTATTGGTATCTGGTGCATTCATGGTTTGTTCGGCAACAATTCTCTCTACTGATAAAGGACACATCCATCAAGCATTTAGGGCAGCAGACCACTTCATCTAGTTTGGATCAGTGATCCCCTTCTAGTTGCTGCTTGATTATCTATTAAAGATGTGGGCTTATTTATTATACTTCAGGGAAAGAAATTACTGTGGACAATGATTGAGGTGAGGGTCAAGAATTCCTTTCCCCATTTGTGGCATGGAAAAAATGACATGCATGCAAACCCTAAAAGTGGCATGCATACAAACCCTAAAAGCTATATAAGAAGGTTAGTTGAACCAAAAGGGTATCCATTGTTATTATTCATTATTGAGTTTTGGTTTTGAGAGCTCTGAGAGCTATTTAGGGGTTGAGGGTGAATTCCTTAGCCAACAATTGGGTTCGGTGGAAAAATCTATCCACCCTAGTCAATTCAAGAGTGTAGATCATCCAGATCTATCGTCATGCTTCAAAAAAGACAAAGATCATTGAGTTGTAGGTCAAGGTTTTATTTTATTGGTAGTTGGTGCATTCATGGTTTATTGGGAAACAATTCTCTCTACTGATAAAGGACGCATCCATCAAGCATTTAGGGGAGTAGACCACTTCATCTGGTTTGGATCAACGATCCCCTTCTAGTTGCTGCTTGGTTATCTATTAAAGATGTGGGCTTATTTATTATACTTCAAGGTAAGAAATTATTGTGGACAATGATTGAGGTGAGGGTTAGCAATTCCTTTCCCCATTTGTGGCATGGACTCTTATTATAATTGTGGGAATCATTACTATTGAGGAGAGTCCCATCTCTTCATTGGGGGTGGCAGTGTAACCTTCCTTGAGGGCTCATCAATATTGGGCAATGATCTTCCTTAACACTACTGTGGTCATTAATTGGAGCAATGTTATCTCTTACAAAATCATGAACTTTTCCTGAGAAGCGACCTATCTTAACAAGATCATGACCATTCTTGAGAAGCCAAGTTATTCAGTAAATGTCGTGTGACCAAACGTACAGGATGCCAAGAATTGCAGATGTCTTGTTCTCCTGGGAGCAGCCAGCTACAAGAGATTTGGCCTTAATAGAATTGGGAGACTGTGTATTAGATGCCCATGCATTGACAAGATAGAGGTTGAATTTCTAAAGAGAAGTGATCTCTAACAAGATGTATTTCATCTATGTTGAGTAGTAGTTTTATGGCCCAGCGAAACAACTCTATTTGGAAAAAGCAATATTAGCATAGCAACATGTAACTCTTCCACCATCCCCACCAAGGATCTTACATCACGCATGGGACTATAGTCATATATCAGATCTAGTGTTAAGAGCATCATACTTCCTCAACACTATTAAATATTGACTAGTAGCAGTCTTAAAGCTTGGACTATTGTTGGGTTGAAATCCACCACCAAAGGGTTGTCCCACCTATTGCATAGAATGTATATTGCAATTGCTCCTGCCATTCAACATCCTGCTGAGCATCTTTGTTAAGATGGGTCAAGTTACTTCAAAACTGACTATTCCTAGGAGCTGCTACAAACATCACAATACACTTCATTCATTGTTTAAGGTCATATTTGTGCTATTCTTGATTTATGATTAGTGGTTGTTAAAAAGAAATTATTATTACCATATTTGAATGAACAGTTCCTTATATATTCCAGCGGTTGTCAAAGCTTGATATCATGGGATTTATGGTTTTATTTACTTCAAATATTACATGCAATTAATGTTGGTATAAGCTACTATCATATCAAACATTGTGAACCACCAATAAATCAAAATAAACCAGCAACTACAGTAAAACAAGGAAGAGAAACACATGCAATAGATAGAATAAATTATTTGGGATATTACAGTGGTATCAAAGCTATTTTCCTTTCCAGTTGTGGGCATGGAAAATTGTAAGTGAATTCAGAAGACCCATACAACATTACTTACCGGAGACAGAGGTTTAGAAATAGTGATAGAGTATAAGAGGAGTTAGAGGACAGAGAGTTGGGGGACAGAGAGTATTAGCAAAAAAATTCTCAATAGTCTCATATCAGCCATAAAAGAACTCACTACTGGGAAAAAAGAAATGATAAGTACCTTCAGGAAAATGATAGAAAAATATGGGCCCACACCACACAGTCCCTTGTTTCCCAATAGTGATAGGGTATCCACTAGTAGTAGTGGGGAGCACTTACATACAAACATGTAGAGCCATCCCCATATATACAACAAGCATTCCCGACCTACCATGCCTCAATTATTAGATAGTCCAGCTACAGTGCCTCTAGTACAAGTAGAACCAGAAGAATCCATGAGTGGCCATCTCAGAGAGTATAGAGCTTTAGGAGATGACTTCCATTCAGCCATGACCTTCATTGGATTCTACCACTTTAAAAGTAAGAACAAACCCAGAGCTTACAATAGGCCATTCACCCAGAACTATGAGTTACAACGCACCGTAGGGAAACTGACTATCCCTACCTTTGAGGGTACCCGGGGTGGCCCAGCCCGGAATTGGGTGCAAAAGTTGGATACATACTTCCAGCTCAACCACATGATTGAGACAAATGCCATTAAATTGGATACTTTGCATTTGGATGGAGAAGCACATGAGTGGTGGTACCATGGGTTAGTGACACTGGGTCACAATACCATCACATCGTACCCAGATTTTACACGGAGGATCATTGAGCGGTTTGATCGGAAGAACCCTGAGGTACACTTTAGAGAATTGGCACAGCTCAAGCAGATAGGTAGTGCAGATGCATTTATTTTAGAGTTTCAGAGGATAACAGTCATGGTGAAAGATATATCAAAGAGCAGGTTGATTATGTTGTTCACAGAGGCCCTCACTAAACCCTTACGGGGATGGGTCAAGTCCTATAGGCCCACCACCCTAGCAGATGCCATCAGTCGAACTAGAGATTTGCAGGATGCAGTACCCAAGAATAGGTTTCTTCCTAGAACCAATTTTCCTATTAAATATAAAGAGAGGAAACCCTTCCAGAAAGAATGGATGGACAATGATACCCGACAGGACCTTTGAAGAAAAAAGTTGTGTTTAACTTGCCAGGAACCATGGGTACCAAGTCACAAATGTTCAAGAAAGGGAAAGGCCTACTACATAGAGGCCTATTCTGACAGTGGGTAGGATGAGGATTATCAAGATCAAGAGCAGCGAGAGACACCAAAGACAGTTGATAAGGGACAGGGGTTCCTAGATTCCACACTCTCTGGATCAGAGGTACCGTATAGGGCCATAGAGTGGGAGTGCTGATAGATAGTGGGTCATCCCACAACTTTAGTGATGTTGCATGGGTTAAAAGGAGAGGCATTCAGAGTGAGGGTTTTGATGGGTTTTCAGTAGTTGTAGCAAGTCACACCATGGAGTGTAGTCAGGGGATTCCTAAATTAAAAGTAACACTTGGGATTATACAGTGATAGAGACATTCTATGTGGTAGATGTACCTAACATGAATGTGGTATTAGGAGTTCAGTGGTTGTATTCCATGAACTACCAGACCATGGAGATGGAGTTCACATGAATAGAGGGGCAGAAGTTAGTATTGAGAGGGATGAATACCTACCCTCCCACAGTAGTGACATCACACAAGATGGAAACACACAAGTTTACAGGCTCAGTTGACATCGGTGGAGTTGCTATGGAGGAGGGGACCAACCTCCGCTTCCAGGAGTTTTTTCAAGCGATGATTAGGTTTGGAGGCATGGCGGAGTAGTCTTCTAAGGATTTTGTGCATCTTATGATTTCTTAGCTCATTAAGGGCATTTAGATGGAATTTTGGATCAGTCAAATGTTGATGTATGTGTAACTTCAGAATGTATTCACTTGTATATATTATATTGTATTTCATTGTACCCCGATGTTCCGATTGGGAGAGTCATTAATATAATAAAGTCATGTAAAGTCATTAAGGTTAACCCTTCGTTATAAGTCGGGGAAAAAGTCCCCATAGTTGAGGGGTACTAGGGCTATTAGACTCTCCTAGTGAAGTCGGCCCTGGTAAGTAATTGTCAAGAGGAAAACTAGTATAAATAGAGAGTGAGACTCTCTATTTAAAACACAAACTCACTCAATTGTAGCACATGAGTGAGAGAGGAGGAGCTCGCACAAGTGAGAGAGAGAACAACTTTCGGAGATCATCTTTGTGTTTTCAGGTTTTACTTTTGCTATTGATGTTCATTCTATCTCTGAGGAAGTTGCAGGGTTTTCTCCTTTATGGTTTCCCCGAGGAAAATTCTTTGTGTCTCTTGTCTCTTGTGATTATTGTTGTTCATGTTATTCTCTTAGATAAGATTCTAGATCATATTGATTAAATGATAAAAATCTAACATGGTATCAGAGCCAACCTGAGAAGAAGACATTGTACAGCTGTAGAAGCTAGGGCTTCTTAATTTTTGGGTCTCTCTCCACAGATCATCATCAACAGGAGACTAGGATAACTCTCCATTGAAGGGCGCTTCTTTCTGTCGAAGCAAAATTTGATTCCGGGCATTTTCAGTTTTTGACCCGTCACTGCTGCGGGAAATTAGGGATTTTCACAGAAGAGGAATCTTTGAGTGAGCCCAGAATAGGATTTCTATCCTCCTCAAAATCAAAATTTAGAGACCAAGATCGAAATTTTTGGTTGGGTAAAACTCTGGGAAATTCAAACCCTAATTTGACCTCGGACCAGAAAACCCTAAACTACTAAAACTAGTAGTTTTGGTACATTCATTATATCTAGAGATTGGAGAAGGATCAGGAGAGGAAACTTTTACAGACTGAATATAAATTCCTGATGTACCCTGTGCAAAAGTTTCAGCTTAGATTCGTTATATTCTGGGAGATATGATTCCTCCAAATCAGGGTTCCAACCTCTCCCAGGATTCATCCCCAAATAGGACACCCAGGGAGAATTGTTATAACTCAGGATACGAAGGTCCAAATGAAATTTAGCAACCTGTTCTAGATAGGGCATGAACTTTACTTTCTTTGGTAAAAGTTTCAGACCTTGATTATGAAACAGTGACACATGGTAGTCTGTACAAGTTCGCTATGATGAATAGTCCTAAAAGAAGTCACCTTGGGAAAACTCTCATAAGTCCCAATTGGTGAAATCAATTCTGCTCAAACCTATGGTGTTGGAAAGAGAACATACGAGGCTACATTAGTACAAAATTTCAAACACGAGTGAGTATTAATTTTGGAGATACCGCAGAAACCATATCAGACATTTCTGCAAAAGAAATTGAAGAAAACTAGGGCATCAAATATTTTGCAGTTCTGACCACAGTTTTGGGAAAATGAGTATGTTGCTCAGCTCGCCTTTAGGAGGCATGTATTTCTATACAATCAGATCTGAAATATTCCAATTTTTAAAAATTAGGGTTTCTCTGACAACCCCTAGATCAGCCAGATCTGGAACCAGGATGGACACCTCAAATCAGTAAGATCTCATCTTTTGCTATTTACATTTGAGGTTCTCATTTCAATATGACCTATCACACCAGCTTGGTGACAAGCTTGGTGTAGCTGAAAACTTCCAAGCATGGAAGTATAGGATTTCATTGGTTCTTGAATAAAATGAATTGGACACCTACATAAGTGGAGAGGTTCCAGTTCCAAAGGGAGATGAGGCTAAATCCTTACATAAGAAGAAAGTGGTCAAGGCCAAGAGGATAATTGTTGATTCAATCAAGGATCACCTTATACCACAAGTGTCTTCCTTAAAGACACCTAAGGAGATGTGTGATTCCTTAACTAAGATATTTGAAGGGAAGAACATAAATTGGAAGATGACTTTGAGAAACCAGTTGAAGAATGTAAAGATCTAGAATGCACAGACCATACATTCATACTTTACAAGAAACTCTCAAATCGAAGAACAACTTGAAGCAATAGAGAATGCAGAAATTGTGATACCACCTTGAATGGCCTCCCAGGATCATGGGATTCATTCATTCAAGGAATGTGTGCCAGAAGGAATTGATTGCCTTCAACAGACTCTAGGAAGAGTGCACACAAGAAGAAGCTTGACTCGTAATAAGAGAAGAAAAGATGGGAGCAACTGAAGATCAAGCGCTCACAATTCAAAGAAGATCCCTCAAGCGATGAGGAATATGAAGAACTCAATTCTTGAAGAACCTCTTATCGATCTTATAATTTGGATAATAAATGATGATGTTATGAATGAAGAAGATGATAAATATGAAGGCTCAAGAAGGAGTCTACCCACGAAACGAATAAAAGATAAGTATTCAATTGTCATTTCATGATATTTTTTTGTTATGGATTTGTCTATATTCAGTTGATGTGTTATGCATGATAGAATGTTTGCATTAATGGCATTATACTACTAATATGCAACTCTCCATTACTACTTATCTAGAATGAAACCTCTTTGTTGACATAATGGATTAGTGCACAATCTCAATGATGTCATGGTAGAGATGGAAGGCATCTAGAAAGTTTTCGTGAGATATGGATGAATGTTGTATTGGCTAAAATAGTTGCATGATTATATCTTTATGCATAAGAATTTTCCATTATGAATATGCCATATGAAATGTTTCTAACCATACAACTAATTCATTTGACTTGTAGGAAAGATCGTGTACAATCACCTACAAGAAAAGAAGGATGAGACTTGTTCTGAAGAACAAGTGACGACAGTTCAAGAAATAATCCAAAATGAAGAATAGTATGACGAGACTTCAAGATGCCTCAAACGCACTCTAGTTATGTGACACTGTTGAGTGACATCATTGATGCAGATTCTTCCAGCTATGAAGAAGTAGCCAAGAAGAAAGGGAAGGAGAGTACCAATTCAAGAATAATGATTTCTAGGATGCAGTATCTGCAAGTTCCATCATGCAGTAGATGGAAACATCGTGGGATACAAGGCAATATTTGTAGCATGAGGATTCTCATGAAAAGAAGGCATAGCCTACGAAGAGACATTTGTAGCCACTAGAAGTTAAGAAACATGACAGGCAGACTCATGTGTGCAAATTAAAGAAGGGCTTGTACAAGCTCAGAAGACACCCGTGGGATAACACATACATGAGGAGCTTGAAGATCACCTAGAGTGACGAAGATCTTAACCTTTGCTACAAGGTTGAAGATGAAAGCCTATAGAGGATGACAAGATCATAGATGGGTGCGAGAAGAACATTTTCAAGATAGAGGATCTTAGTATCCAATGACCCTAGATGGATACATAGAATATAAGTAGCAGAGGAAGCTACTTGTCACTCCAGTATAGAATGTTTCAATACATAGAGTATGAAAGGTAGAGGGAGAATGATGCTCCACTTCAGAAGGAGTGACTGCAGAAGATCCTGAGGTTCAACATGGTATGACAGGATGGACAGTTTACTGATGGCTCTAGGCTTTACTAAGAGTAAAGTGGATTTCAATCTTTACTTCAAGGTTGAAGGTGGAAGACCAGTGATGCTCTTGTTATATGTCGATGACTTGTTCCTGACAGGAAAAGAGGAACTCATTAGAGATGCAAGAAGGAGACTTGCTGTCGAGTTCAAGATAAAGGACTTGGGTATGATGCACTACTTTCTAGGCATGGAGATGTGGCAGAGTGCGGATGGAATCTTCCTTGGACAAGGGAAGTATGCAGTAGAGATCCTAAAAAGGTTTTGGATGATGGACTGCAAGGCCATGGCCATACCTATGGCATCGAACCTGAAGCTATTGAGTGATGCTTCATCAGAGACGGTTGATGCCACGATGTATCATCAGATGATTGGGTCATGGATGTACCTGACGAATACAAGACCATATATTTGCTTTACTGTGAACACATTGAGCTAGTTCCTGATTGATTGTTGCAAAGCATGTTCTGAGGTACCTGAAGGGTACAATTGATTATGGGATCAAGTATGAATCGAATTAGAAGATTAACCTGGAGGATTATGTGGATTTAGATTAGGCAGTGCCATTGAGAGGAAGAGCACTTTTGGGTGCTGCTTCAGTATGGGATCAGGTGTGATCTCTTGGTTTAGCAGGAAGGAGTCCTGCATGGCGCTGAGTAAAACTGAGGCAAAATATGTTACCACTTGATCAGCTACTTGGGAGAGAGTAGTGAAGCTCCAGTTTGTGGTTTAGATCAAGATCTCTCAAAAGAGGGAGTTCTAGCATAGCCGGTGAGACAGGTTGTCTGAGCATAAAATCATGGTGAAGCTCGTAAGTTGCTCAGATGTAAACCATCCTGTAGGTTGTCCTCATATGTAATCAGTCCTGGTGAAGCTCGCAAGTTATCCTTGGACCTAATCATCGCTGATGTGATTCTATGCTAGAAATGGCCAGAGTGAAGTTTGAGTACTTCAGGGAGAAGCTTGGTGTTCTCCAAATCGAGGTTCCCTCCAAGGGGAAGTGACAAGTTAGTGAGCCCTTTCGACATGGTGGCAGGATAGGCCTCCCATGGTCGGATGTAATTGTTGATCCCTTTCAACATGGTGGCAGGCTAGGCCTCCCATGGTCGAAATTAAGCGTTGAGCGCTTATGACATGCTCACGGGATGTGTTCCCCACATGGTCAGATGTAAGTGCATAGCCCTTCTGACATGGTTGCGGGATGTGTTCCCCACATGGTCAGATGTAAGTGTTGATCCTTTTTGACATGGTGGCAGGCTGGGCCTCCCATGATCAGATGTAAGTGCAAATCCTTTCTGACATGGTGGCATGTTGGGCCTCCCATGGTCAAATATAAGTGTCCTTTCCGACATGGTGGTAGGCTAGGCCTCCCATGGTCGGATGTAAGTGTTGGGCCTTTCTGACATGGTGGTAGGTTGGTCCTCCCATGGTCAGATGTAAGTGCTAAGCCTTTCTGACATGGTGGCAGGCTGGGCCTCCCATGGTCAGATGTAAGTGCTAAGCCTTTCTGATATGGTGGCAGTCTGGGCCTCCCATGGTCGGATGTAAGTGCTGAGCCTTTCTGACATGGTGGCAGGTTGGGCCTCCCATGGTCAGATGTAAGTGCTGAGCCTTTTCGACATGGTGGAAGGTTGGGCCTCCCATGGTCGGATGTAAGTGATGAGACTTTCTGACATGGTGGCAGGTTGTGCCTCCCATGGTCAGATGTGAGTGCTGGGCCTTTCTGACATGGTGGTAGGATGGGCCTCCCATGGTCAGATATAAGTGTTGGATGAGCCTTTATGACATGATGGTAGGCTGGGCCTCCCATGGTCATATATAAGTGTTGGATGAGCCTTTCTAACATGGAGTCAGTCTGGGCCTCCCATGGTTAGATGTGAGTACTGGGCCTTTTTGACATGGTGGCAGGCTGGGCCTCCCATGGTCAGATATAAGGCCTTTCTGACATGGTGTTAGGATGGGCCTCCCATGGTCGGATATAAGCGTTGAAGAAGATGAAGACCTACATGGAGGCTAGGCCTACAAATAATATGAAAAAGGGTTGGCTCTGTAGAACTTCCTATGACGAGTAGAATTGAGAGATAACACCATTTGCTTGAGACAACGGAAGCAGTGATGATGATGATGTAGCTTTGATGAGCCATCTTTGACGATGATCCAGTGATGATGATGATCCAACTATGATGATGATCCAGATTTGATGAATAATCCAGTGACAAAGACTTGTGCTGATGAACTGTGTCAAGAGAATACCTTTGTAGTTAAGAGGGATTGTTGATGTATTTGTAACTTCGGAATGTATTCACTTGTATATCTTATATTGTATTTCATTGTACCCTGATGTTCTGATCAGGAGAGTCATTAATATAATAAAGTCATGTAAATTCATTGAGGTTAACCCTCTGTTGTAAGTAGGGGGGAAAGTCCCCATAGTTGAGGGGTACTAGGGTTATTAGACTCTCCTAGTGAAGTCATCCCTGGTAAGTAATTGTCAAGTGGAAAACTAGTATAAATATAGAGTAAGACTCTCTATTTGAAACACACACTCACTCAACTATAGCGCATGAGTGAGAGAGGAGGAGCTCGCACAAGTGAGAGAGAGAACAACTGTCGGAGATCATCTTTGTGTTTTTGGGTTTTACTTTTGCTATTTGTGCTCATTCTATCTCCGAGGAAGTTGTAGGGTTTTCTCCTTTATGGTTTCCTCGAGGAAAATTATTTGTGTCTCTTATATCTTGTGATTATTGTTGTGCATGTTATTCTCTCACATAAGATCCTAGATCATATCGATTAAATGATAAAAATCTAACATCAAAGGGTTGTTTGGGATCCAGGTATCAAGGGGTCAATTCATGATTGGGTGGCAAGGAGGCATGAGGCAATCCAGTGGTTCATATGGGATCATGGTATTGGTGTTCGAATGCATTTTTTAGTTGACAGTTGTCGATTGCTTGAGGATAAACAATCTTTGGTGAGGGAGACTCTATAGTGTTCCAAAAAATGACATGCATGCAAAACCTAAAAGTGACATGCATGCAAACCCTAAAATCTATATAAGAAGGTTAGTTGAACCAAAAGGGTATCCATTGTTATTATTCATTATTGAGTTTTGGTTTTGAGAGCTCTAAGAGCTATTTAGGGGTTGAGGGTGAATTCCTTAGCCAACAATTGGGTCTGGTGGCGAAATTTATTCACCCTAGTCAATTCAAGAGTGTAGATCATCCAGATCTATTGTCGTGCTGCAAAGAAGACAAAGATCATTGAGTTTTAGGTCAAGGTTTGATTTTATTGGTAGCTGGTGCATTCATGGTTTGTTGGGAAGCAATTCTCTCTACTGATAAAGGATGCATCCATCAAGCATTTAGGGCAGCAGACCACTTCATCTAGTTTGGATCAAGGATCCCCTTCTAGCTGCTCCTTGGTTTCTATTAAATATGTGGGCTTATTTATTATACTCCAAGGCAAGAAATTACTATGGACAATGATTGAGGTGAGGGTCAGCAACTCCTTTTCCCATTTGTGGCATGGAATCTTATTATAATCATGGGCATCATTACTATTGAGGAGAGGCCCATCTCTTCATTGGGGGAAGCAGTGTAACCTTCCTTGAGGGCTCATCAAATCTTGGGCAGCGATCTTCCTTAACGCTACCGTGGTCATTAATTGGAGCAACATTATCTCTTACAAAATCATGATCTTTTCCTGAGCAGTGACCTATCTTAACAAGATCGTGGCCATTCTTGAGAAGCCAAGTTATTCAATAAATGTTGTGTGACCAAACGTACAGGCTGCCAAGAATTGCATAAGTCGTTTTCTCCTGGGAGAGGCCAGATACAGGAGTTTTGCCTTAATAGAATTGGGAGACTGTGTATTAGACTCCCATGCGTTGACGAGACAGAGGTTGAATTTGTAAAGAAAAGTGATCTCTAACAAGGTGTATTTCATCTCTGTTGAGTAGTAGTTTTATGCATCAGCGAAGCAACTCTAGTTGGCAAAATCAATATCAACATAGCATCCTGTAACTCTTCCACCATCATCCCCACCAAGGATCTTACATCACGCATGGGAGTATCATCATATATCAGCTCTAGTGTTGAGAGCATCATACTTTCTCCTTGGCACTATTAAATATTGACTAGCAGTAGTCTTAAAGCTTGGACTATTGTTGGGTTGAAATCCACCACCAAAGGGTTGTCCTACCTATTGCATAGAACATATATTGCAGTTGTTCCTGCCATTCAACATCCTGTTGAGCGTCTTTTTCAAGATGGGTCAAGTTACTTCAAAACTGACAATTCCTAGGAGCTGCTACAGCCATCACAATACACTGCATTCACTGTTTAAGGTCAGATTTATGCTATTCCTGATTTATGATTAATGGTTGTTAAAAAGAAATTATTATTACCGTATTTGAATGAACAGTTCCTTATATATTCCAACGGTTGTCAAAGCTTGATATCATGAGATTTATGGTTTTATTTACTTCAAATATTACATGCAATTAATGCTGGTATAAGCTACTATCATATAAAACATTGTGAACCACCAATAAATCAAAATAAACCGGTAGCTATAGTAAAACAAGGAAGAGAAACACATGCAATAGCTAGAATCCATTATTTGGGATATTACAATTTCTCAACACAATAAGAATAATAATAGATAAGAAAATATAAAGTATGCCTATAGTGTTTTAGTAACATAAGGGTTGGAAGGTGAAATAATTAATCTTCTACATCATTTACAATAGATTTAGAGTTGAAATGAATCTACATTGTTAGGTGTGTATATGCATTTTAATTTTTCTAATATTTTTATTTATAAACACAAAAGTTAAACATCTCATTCATTCATGAAAGCTTTTGTACATATATTTATTTTAAATATTATGTTGATTCGACTCATGCCACCTATTGCTTTAGCATTACACTACAAAGATGCTACTGGGGTTCACCTATTATTGTGGTGGTGGCGTGATGTGCCTCATCGTGGTTGTTCACCTTTTGTAACAATGCATCTCTTTGCAGTCCACATTATGGGTTTTAACTTAGTGGAGTTCCACAATCAAGATATGGCCTAGAATGAAGATTCCCAATCATGTTTGTGTTGTAGGTCCACAATAAAAAGTCATAGCCTTGATGTGGTGTTATTGCAATCTTCATGAAATCTATCAACTTTGTGTTTCAGTGGGTTACACACCAATAATGAAAGCTTATGGCATGAGGGCGCATGAGATCGTGACCAAGAATATATACAACTCAAACTAGAGATATTTAGAGATATACTCGAAGGAAGTTTATGATCTATACAAAGTGTATAGGTTCTAGAAAGGGGTGGGATTATAGGTTCCATAAAATAAACTAGTAGGCAATGTAGTACGAGTAGTTATAAGTTACGCAGAGAAAACTTGTAGGTGCTATGAGGAAGGCCTGAGCCACAAAGAACCTATGGGTTGAGTCACCTTATAGACTACCTTGTGTTTATGGGCTTGGCTGATGCAATGGAGTTGATTAAGTCTTGTGGAAGCCTCCCGATATTGACTAGAGATACTTTTTGTGAATCAAACGCTTAAACAAATTTGTGAATAATGGTTGGGGGCTATTAATGATGATTGAAGGTTCTAGGAAACTTGTCAAGGTTGTTTTGATGCTAGGGAATCCTATTAACGATGGGGAGAGGCTTAAGGAAGCATGTTAAGGATGAGGAGAGGCTTGAGGAATCATATTAAGGAAATATTATAGATATGAGTTATTCAAGGGTTAGTTGGGGTAAAATATAGGATGAATTTGACTTTAATAATTGTATGTAAGCTAAAATAATCACTATATAAACTCAACCAACTCAACTAGACACCTAGACACTAGACACTATAAATCTAAATTCATCAAATCTAAATCTACACATAAAAATCAAAGGTGATGATATTGTTATTCTACACCGTTGCACATAAATGATCTCAAATCATTAAATAGAAAAATATACCTCAACGATTGAAAAATTAAAAGATAAATTACATAAATCTTATAAGATAATAGAGTTGTGAAAACTTTATTATGTTCACCAATGCAAGTATGGTATATCATGTTGATGTATTTGTAACTTTGGAAGATATTCTGATGTATATTGTCATTGTATGTTGTTATACCCCCATTGGGGATGTGTGTTACCCCTTTACGGGATTTTTAAATTGTGTCTAGACCTTGAGGTACAACCTCTATTGTAAATCGGGGCAATAGTCCCTAGTGTAACATCATGTAATATGTAATTGTGGTCTCTCTAGGAGAAGTGGTCCCCATGTGAGATGACATGTAGGCTCGAGTCTTATATTTGGTTGGTGACTTGAAAGGGTATAAATAGGGATGCACTCTCCCTCATTTATACACACCTCACACACTATTTAAGGCTCATGAGAGAGAGACGGTCAGAGGAAGAGAGAAATATAGTTACTAGACATTTCTTATTATTGCTTTTGATCATATTACTATTCAGAAGAAGTTTGCGGGGTTTTCTGCTTTATGGTTTCCCCGATGAAAATATTTGTGTCTTGTATATCTTTTATATCTTATGAATTTTGTTGTACTTGTTATTCTTTCATATAAATTTCCTAGATAATCTAATTAGATCTTAATAAAATCTAACATGGTATCAGAGCCTCTCTTAAAGAAGGCACTGTGCAGCTACAAGAACTAGGGCTTCCTAGTTGAAGGTGTTCTCTCCACAGATCATTAAGCAAGGAGGGCTAGGATAACTCACCTCACTAGGGCGCAACTATTGGCAGTTTCCAAATCAAAGAAATTTCATTGTGCATCTTAAATACAACTACAATGGCAGCTAATGGAAATTAGGGTTTCATGCCTGAAAACCCTAGAATACTCAATTTAGTCATTCTAGAACTTCCATTGTAACACGATATTGGAGATGGCTCAGAAGCCAAAAAATTTGCAGGCCGAATATAAATTCATTATGTACCCTGTGTAAACATTTCAGCCTCATATTTACTATACTTCAGGAGATATGGCTCCTCCAAATTAGGGTTCCAGCCTCCTCCAAAATACAGTCATAAACAGGTGACCTAGGGAGATTTGTTATATCTTAGGATAGGAAATTTTGCAAGATATTGTAGGTAGGGCACAGACTTTAGTTTATTTGGTACACTTTTCAGACCCATAATGTGAAACAATGATACGTGGCAGTCCGTACAAGTTCGCTTTGTTGAACAGTCCTCAAAACAGTCACCTTGGGAAAATCATAATAAGTCCCACTTGGAGAATCCATTTCTACTCTGACCTATGGGGTTGGAAATAAGACATATCAGGATATCTCAACGAGAAGTTTTGGACTGTAAGGATTTGAAACTTAGGAGATACAATAGAATCAACTTCAGACATTTCTACATAAGAAATTGGAAAACTAGGGCTTACTGTTACGGGAGCTTCCCACCATTGTTTTCAGAAAAGAATTACATTGGACAACTCGCTTTAAAGAGGCAAATATTTTTGTCCAATCAGAGGTTGAAATTCCAAGTTTGAAAAATTAGGGTTTCTCTGACAAACCCTATATTAGCCAGCTCCGAAACTAGGTCAGACACCTCAAATTAGTAAGATCTAAATTTTTGCTATTTACATTTGAGGTTCTCATTTCAAAATGACTAATCACACCCATCTTGATGAAAATATTGGTGAATCTAAAAAATTTCGAGTATGGAAGTATAGGACCTCTGTGATCCTTGAAGAAATTGACTTGGATCAGTATTTCAGTAAGGAAGTTCTAAGAGCCAAAGGGAGATGAGGCTAAGGCTAGATCCAAGAGAATCATTGCAGATTCTATTAAATATCATCTCATCCCTCATGTTTCATCCTTGAAGACACCAAAAGGAAGTGTTCGATGTTATGACTGATAAATCGAATAAGAATAAGAGATTGTTATAACCACCTTGAATGGCCTCCCAAGATCATGGGATTCATTCATTCAAGGAATGTGTGCCAGAAGGAAGTGATTACCTTTAGCAGAATCTTGGAAGAGTGCACACAAGAAGAAGCTTGACTCATAATAAGAGAAGAGAAGATGGGAGCAACTGAAGATCAAGCTCTCACGATTCAAAGAAGACCCCTCAAGCGATGAGGAATATGAAGGACTCAATTCTTGAAGAACCTCTTATCCATCTTAGCATTTGGCTAAGAAATGATGTTGTTATGAATGAAGAAGATGATGAAGTTGAAGGATCAAGAAGGAGTCTACCCATGAAACAAATAAAGATAAGTATTCAATTGTCATTTCATGATATTGTTTGCTTATACATTTGTTTATATTTAGTTGATGTTTGAGTATTTTGCATTTATACTACTGAATTGCACATAATAGGTAAGAATTCAATGATGGTGTACACTATTCCATTGCTACTTATCTAGATTGATACCTCTTTTTTGACATATTAGGAGTAGTACATACTCTTAATAACATTGGGGTAGAATGCATCTAGAAGTTACTGTATGTATACATGATATGCATGAATGTTGTAGCATTGGCTAAAATAGTCGCATGGCTATGTGACATATATTTTTCACTATTAATATGTTTTGGAAATTATGATATGTTTCTAATCATGCAATTGAACTTGACTTGTAGATCATTCCAAAGGACAAGTAAAGATAGTTCAAAAGAGGAACCCAAAGCTTCCCAGGTCAAAGACACCATGGCAAAAGAAAGAGCTTCAGAAGAATATAAAGAGAATGGTAGATCCACCTCAAGAGATGAAGACAACATTGGGAATGAGAAATAATACAAGATGAAGGATAGTATGATGAGACTTCCAAAGAAATAAAGAGGCCTCAGACACACTCTAGTTATGTGACATTGTTGAGCGACATCATTGATGCAGAGCCTTCCAGCTATGAAGAAGTAGCCAAGAAGAAAGGGAAAGAGACTATGATCAAAGAGTACCAATTCAAGAAGAATGATGTCTAGGATGCAGTGTCGAGACTTTGAAGGGAAGTCCGTAGTGTCTACCATATGGATCTACAAGACCTCACATGTAGTAGATGGCAGCGTCGTGGGATACAAGGAAAGATCCATAGCACGAGGCTTCTCACATAAAGAAGGAACATACTATGAAGAGACATTTGCTCCAGTGACATGGTACACTTCCATTATATCCATACGTATAGGTATGAGATGGGAGATACATCAGTTGACATCAAGATAACATTCTTGAATGATGTAGTCAAGGAGGAAGTATACATAGAGCAGCCACTATGAATTGAGACACATGACAGGAAGACTCATGTGTACAAATTAAAGAAGGCCTTGTACGATCTCAAAAGGCACCCATGGGATAGAATATACAGTTACATAAGGAGTTTGAAGATCACCTAGAGTGATGAATATCTTAACCTTTCCTACAAGATTGAAGATGAAATCCTATAGAGGATGACAAGCTCACAGATGAGTGCGAGAAGAACTTTTCAACAAAGTTCAAGACAGAGGATATTGGTATCCAGTGACCCTAGATGTATACATAGAATATTAGTAGCAAAGGAAGCTACTTGTCACTCCATTACATAATTTTTCAATACATAGAGTACAAAAGGTAGAGGGAGAATGATGCTCCGCTTCAGAGGGAGTGACTGCAGAAGATCCTCAGGTTCGACATGGTATAGCAGGATGGACGGCTTACTGATGGATCTAGGCTTTACTAAGAGTAAAGCAAATTCCAACCTTTACTTCAAGTTTGAAGACAGAATACCAGTGATGCTCCTGTTATATCTCGATGACCTGTTCCTAACAGGAAAATAGGAACTCTTTAAAGATGCAAGAAGGAGACTTGCTACAGAGTTCAAGATGAAAGACCTAGGGATAATGCACTACTTCTTAGGCATGTAGGTGTGGAAGAATGCAAATGAGATTTTCCTTGGTCAAGGAAAGTATGCAATGGGGATTCTGAATAAATTCGGAATACTAGACCGCAAGGCGATAACCACACCTATGGCATCAAACTTGAAGCTTTTTGTGATGCTTCATTAGAGACGGTTTATGCCACGATGTATCATCAGATGATTTATTAATTGATCTGCCTAATGAATATTAGACCAGACCTATGCTTTGTTGTGAACAACCTGATCCAGTTCCTAACGGATCCGAGACATGCTCACCTGGTTGCAAAGCATTCAGTTAGGTACCTAAAGGGTACAGTTGAGTATAGGCTCAAGTATGATACGAATCAAAAGATTAACCTGCATGGCTATGTTGATTCGAATTGGTAGCGCCACTGAGAAGAAGAGCACCTTGGGTTGCTTTTTCAGTTTGAGATCCAGTATGGCCTGTTGGTTTGGTAGGATGCAGTCCTCCATGGTGCTCAGTACAATCGAGGAAAAATATGTTGCCACTTGCTCGGCTATTTGTGAGGTAGTGTGTTTCTTTCGAAAGTTACTATTTGATTTGATTGATCTGACTTGCATTTTTGTATGATGCAGAGAGGAGCAGGAAATCTCTAGTATGTGATCCAGATCGAGATCTCTTGAAAGAGAGAGTGATGAGTTCTAGCATAGCCGGTGATGTAGGCTGTTTGAGCATAAAATCCTGGCGAAGCTCGTATGTTTCTCAGACGTAATCAGTCCTGTAGGTTTTCCTCTAATGTAATCTGTCTTGGAAAAGCTCGCAAGTTATCCTTTGACGTAATCAATCCTAATGTGATTCTATGCTAGAAATGTCCAGAGTGAAGTTTGAATACTTCAGAGAGAAGCTTGGTGTTCTTCAAATCGAGGTTCCTTCCAAGGGGAAGTGATGAGTTTAGAAGACGCAGATACACATGAGAACCTTTCCGACATGGTGGTAGGCTAGGCCTCCCATGTTCGTTGATGTAAGTGTTGAGCCTTTCTAACATGGTGACAGGTTGGGCCTCCCATGGTCATTGATGTAAGTGTTGAGAGCCTTTCTGACATGGTGGCAAGCTGGACCTCCCATGGTTGTTGATGTAAGTGTTGAGAGCCTTTCCGACATGGTGACAAGCCGGGCCTCCCATGGTCATTGATGTAAGTGTTGTGTTATGTGTATATGGGATGTGCTCCATGTGTTAATGAGATGATCTAAAGATGATGAGTTAATATTAGGGTACACATGTGTTGCAAGGCATGTAATCATTCTTGGGATGCTCCTTCAGGTTTTGCAGTGACATATAATCAGTCCTAGGAGATCCTTTAGGTTTTGCAAGAGACATATAATAAGTCATGGGATGTACCTACTTGATGGCTTGCTCGTAGAGATGATGAAGACCTACATGGAGGCTAGGTCTACATCCAACATGAAAAAGGGTTGGCACTGTCTAAACTTCTGATGACAGATAGTACGGGATGATGATCAAATTATAAGAAGATGATGGCAGCAGCTATGATGAAGACTCTACGACTCCGTGATGATGACGATGCAATGAAGCCCTGACCAAATGTGTTGATGGATGTGTAGAGAGAGAATACCTTCCTAGTTAAGAGGGATTTGTTATACCAAAATCCTGTCATCATCATGTGATAAGACCTTTGACATACCTACTTGCCCTGAATCCTAGCACTTGGAGTGGAAACCCATGTTGTTTATCAATCTTTCATGAAAATTCCCAGTACCGCGCTTTCCTTGTTAGCCAGGAGCAATTCCTTGCTCGCACCACCTTTCTGCTATTTTCAATAAGCGGTGCCACCACCTATTTCCCTTGGTCCATAAGCAGTTCTTACCTGAACCTCTCTGTCATAGAAGGAGAAAAGCGGTACCCTGGGTAAAATGGGAAAAAGAGAATATTCTCAAAGCTTCTAGATCATGAGCCTCATGTCCTCCCTTATCCCTATCATTGTGGGTCAGTTGGGCTCAAGATCCCTTATCCTAGGATCTTAGAGGCCACCTCATCCAAAAACCTCTCAACCATCCCTATCCATTGACCCTTATAAATACAAGCTCATGTCCATGGTTGAGGGAGAGAACCATTGAAGTATTGTTATGATGTTGGATTAACCACTTGGGCTAAGCCATTGGAGAGCATAGAGAGAAAAGTTGGAGCTTATGGGGATGAAAGTTTTGGTTTCATGGAGATGCATGTCAACACTAAGGCTTAATTGGTTTTAAACTTCTCCATTTTAATCTTAATGCAAAGTTGATTTCCGTCCCACTTTACTGTTGTTGTTTGATTTCACATGTAAATGTTGTTAGATTCCTTAGTCACTGACATGGATTAATAAATTATGTTCTAGTAGCTTTGATGTGTTTGCGTGTTTAATCTGATTGCAGGTACACAGGTTTACTATCAAAGCAGGCATTCCAGGTATCTACGATATCCAGGGAGGGTCTTCATCCTTTATCGTTCATTTGTTCTGGATCTGAACGATTCAGACCAGAGGAACAGCTTCTGTCCGCAGAAGGTGCAATATTCCTACTAACAGGAGTGTTGATGTATTTGTAACTTCGGAAGATATTATGATGTATATTATCATTGTATGTTGGTGTACCCCCATTGGGGATGTGTGTTACCCCTTTACGGGATGTCTAAATTGTGTCTAGACCTTGAGGTACAACCTTCGTTGTAAGTCAGGGCAATAGTCCCCAGTGTAACATCATGTAATATGTAATTGTGGTCTCTCTACGAGAATTGGTCCCCATGTGAGATGACATGTAGGATCGAGTCTTATATTTGGTCAGTGACTTGAAAAATTATAAATAGGGAGGCGCTCTCCCTCATTTATACACCTCACACACCCTCTAAGGCGCATGCGAGAGAGAGAGAGAGAGAGAGAGAGTCAGAGGAGGAGAGAAAGATAGTTGTTGAACATTTCTTATTACTGTTTTTTATCATATTACTATTCTAGAGAAGTTTGCGGGGTTTTCTCCTTTATGGTTTCCCTGATAAAAATCTTTGTGTCTTGTGTATCTTTTATATCTTATGAATTTTGTTGTACTTGTTATTCTTTCAGATAAAGTTTCTAGATAATCTAATCATATCTTAAGAAAATCTAACATATCAATGAATATATTGTGTTGCATTTAAATGATCTAATAGAAAAATGTAATTTGATTATTGAAAATGTGAAAACAAGTCACACCAATCCCATGAATTTAAAAAAATTATTTGTATTTCATTTTGTTAAGAGACACATATAATGTATTAATACATTTCTAAATCAATGGCAATTTTTATTAAACATCTTAAATAAGTTTCAATTTATAAAGAATTGAAAAATTAAAGATAATATTAACACTCACCCCTCATGGTGGGAACATTAATTGTAATTGGATGGAAGATTGGGATATATGTTGGATAATAATTTGGATGGATATTTTTAGAATTAATTTGGATAGTGCTCGATTGGGTGATATATGTGTGTGTGGATGTGTTTGGTGATCTACACTTTGCTAAGCTTAGTATTTGATTTCAAATATGGGATTTTGAGGGTTATAGAGTATGGATGCTTAAGGTGGATTATGAATCAATAAAGAAATCGACTTAGGAGAAAGTTGGCAATACAATTTTATATAGAATCGGATGACATGCTAAACATGAGCTTAGGGAAAGTGTGACATCTCTTAGTATATAGACCAACAGAAAATCAAGGCATAAACAAGTAAAGGAATCAATTTAGAAGGAAGTTGGCAATACAATTTCCTATGGAATTGGATGCCATAGCTAAACATGATCATAGAGGAAAGTGTATCATCTCTTAGTATATGGAACAACAAGAAAATCAAGACATTGAGTAATCGATGGGATGCCCTCCAAAAATCAATTAAGAATATAAATGAAAGTATAAGCATCTAAATGAAACTCGGGGAATTATATTAAAGAATGGGATAACCAAATTTGATATTGAAAAAGACAATAAAGACCAATACCACAAAATTGCACAAGTTAAATGTTGACATTAATACGCATTATAATTAGGATTTGCAGGAACTTTAGAGTGAAAAGACCCTAAGTCTTATAACTATTTTTTTATATATTCTAAATTAAATATAAAATATAGTTTATAATTTGTTTTAAAAATTAATTTAAGAATTAGCTTAAATAATTAGGATCATCTTTATATATTTTATTTTTTAAAACTTTGGTATATTTTGAGTTATTACTTCACACTATTTTAATTAATATTTTGTTCACTATTGAAACATTTTTAACGAGCCTAATATTTCATTACATACAAGGGTTCCTAAGGAACAAATGTCTCTAACAAGATTAAAATCTCTATAGAAAAAGCAATAACCAAATCTCCCAACCACTAAAGCTACGCCCCATAAACATTATACATAAATTTATATAATTTATTTTATAATAATTAATATTTTTAATTTTTTAATAAAAAATAAATATAAAAAACTTAATCAATATCAACAACCACATTATTAAAAACATAGATCTATGAAATTCCATACCATATACTATACATTGTTAGAATATCAATTTTATACATGTTTTAATATTTTTAAAATATGATTTAATAAACAAAATTAAAATTTTAAAACAATATAAATAAATAAATAAATAAAAATCTATACATAATAAACTATATTTATTTATAATTAATATCATGTAAAGGAGTTTCTATAACTTCAATTATAAAACTTTGGATATGAAGGGTTACAAATATTAAACTATGTTTTATTTTTTTTTAAATATTTATTAAAATAGAAAGCAGAAGAAAATTACCTCTTCTATCGCCGTCCTTATGCTTCCTAGGGCCTCTCGGATCTCTGTGCGAATCACCATCGAAAAGTTGTTAGGATCGATGAACGACACAGATCTGCTCAAACATGGCTGCACCTCCCACAAGATTGAAGATTGGATCAAAAGCAATTAGAATCTTCACATTTTTTATTCCTTTTCACACTCATATCTATATAGCTGCTTGGGATCTAATTAAGAGAACCTGAAAATTAAATTGATGAGGGAAGTAGCTCCCACTGTTAGTTAAATCTCAGGCAGAATATACACAGTACCTTGATTTGAGAGTGAACAGTGTTAATTATTTTTTCCTCCGGCTCATATTCGGCTTGTGGATGGTCTCCTTCCGAGTACTCAGAGTCCTGCTGAGAATCAAAATAAACTTCTGTGTTCCACAAAACATCTTTCTTGTAATCAAGATTAGGATCCACTGAATATTTCTTGTAACAGCTAATTTGTTTCGGACTTGCCATTGCTTGAATCCTCTTTCAATGCATGTGACAGTTTTACAGAAAACAAAGAAGCAGAAAGCAGCATATATATATATATACAAATGTTATGCGACTAATACATATTTTAAAATTAGCGCGCAGGCGATGTGCTTTGCACGTCCAAAGCCACCGACAGAAGCATTATGGGACCGATGCTCGACATGCAATCCACCACCTTCTACGTGATTGACAGAGCTTGCAAAATAATATAAATTTTGCTTGGTTGCAATAATTTTGCTCATCTGGTTGCAATTACAGATTATACAACATCCATTTTGACCATGATGATTTTAGGTTTCAGTGTAATTTTTTTATGTGATGTTTTCTACTCTTAGAGATTTTATCCATTTTCTTATTAAAAAAATTAGTGTAATTTTTTTATGTGATGTTTTCTACTCTTAGAGATTTTATCCATTTTCTTATTAAAAAAATTATAGTCAAGATGAGAGAATTTTTTATTTTTATTTTGTTTAACGAATATGAATATGAGTTCCAATCTCTCACATAGTGGGGTCAAGTGTTATAAAATATCAAGGTGAAAAAAAAATTATGGAGTCATAATTTAGTAGTAGTTAGAGGTGGTTTTCCTTGAGGGTCATATTTTATTTGTTGTGTGAGAGGTAGTTTTACTACTTACCACACACTTGTTTAATAAATAGTTATTAATGTTTTAGGTGTTTTAAGTGGATGATTATGGTGGTAATGTTTACTATTTACTTAGATTGAGTTTAGTTTATAAAACTTTTAAAATATTATAATTAATTAATGTGTTTGACATTTTGTTTTTATCATTCAAAAGATTACAAAGAGAATTTTGAGTCATTTTCACCAAGTTCACAAGTTATGAAAATTATTAGTGTTAAAAATAATATAGAATCCAACCTTGTATAAGATAATTAACATGAAGGACAAAGGATTTCCTATAATTGATTCAAATTTGAAAGTAAAAGTCACCTAAGGCTTAAAAGAGAAGATGGCATGAGAATTCCTCTTAATTGCTTGAAAATTGAAGAGGTCTCTCTTTATGTATGTCTGTCTGTATGTATGTATGTATGAGGATTAACATAACATCAAGCTTTATAATTTATGAGTTAAATGGATCATTTGGGTTGTGGAAGGTAAGGAGACTTAGAAAAAGGACCCAATGTCCAATAACTTATCACTACCTCTACTATGAATCGAATAGAAATTTAACCCTCTTGAAAATAAAACTGTCTAAAAGATGGCTATCTAACCATTGCAATTTGTGTTCACCTCTTTTAGTGTAATAAGGAAAGAATTTGGTATAAATCCATTGGTTCCAGGCCCTTAGGATTTAGAATAAATTTATTTACATCATCAAGGACAACTATGATAAATCCATAAGAGATTCACTTCCACGGAAAGTCTCAAAAGTCAAATTTTGGTTTTTCAACCTTTGCAACAGCATTCTTGATAAAGAGAAAAAATCAATCCTAGACACTTTATACATCAAATTGGGCTTACAAAGCCAACAATCTTGGTGGCGAGAATGTAAGTGGAATAGAAAGAAACATTTCACCAAGTATAAGAATGAAGATGGATATATGTGATTATGGGACAAGCTTATTTTCGATAGCCATTGGACAAGCTCTATAGGATTATGTTTAGATATCAACTTGGCTTTATAGGGTCCAAGCTATGGAATCATGTTATATTATAACCTAAATAAGTTTTCTTTTTTTGCCGCATGGTCACTAGTCATTGCGCCTTGCCCATTGGAAAGAGAATTACTCACCTATAAGTTCAAAGACCTTGTGGTCGTCCACAATCTAGATGCCCTAAAATATTTAAGAACGGTTTTTAGCTTTTCCCCCTTGCCATGTCTACTAGTGGTTGGTCCAATTCCTTCCACTATGGGTAACTTCTCCCCACTTCCATATCCTAGAGCATTTCTCTCCTCATAGAAAAGCTAACCACTACTATATGCATAAGAAATTACCACTCTCAAAATGCATCCTAAATAATAATGAATTAGTGGAAAATAAAAACATAATTAACAAGACTAATGACATAATTAGTCAAACACTATTCCCCTAAAAAATTATTCTATTTATTTAAATCATGATTAAAGATATGGGTTAGCTTACCATTTTGAAAATTTTGAAAAAGTTGATTAATGAGATGTTTAAACATTAAAATATTCCTATTTCAATTTTTTTGGATTAACTCAAACCCTCTGATCAAGCCTAGTCATCTTCCATACTTGAAAAAACTATGTGACACAACCTTATGAGAAAATAAAGTAGTATGAACTCCTATGATCAAACCTAGTCATCTTCCATGCTTGAACAAACTATGTGACACAACCTTGTGAGAAAATAAAGTTGTATGAACTCCTCTAATGAATCTGTTAGCATTTGTGCTAATTTATGAAGATTTCTACATAAGGCATCTGCAGCAATCCCCTTCAAAGGTCTAGACCAGTGAAAAAATGAGGGGTAGGGTCAAAAAACTTTTCATACCTTAGGACCTAGAGGTATGCAATAAGGGGTTTGAATTTGCTTGGGAGGCTCATTCCTAAGCCTGAATTTCAAGACAGTCAAAAAACCCTTCAATGCAACCTTGGAAATCTACCTAAGTAAGAAAAATCTGATCAAGGTTAAAAGAGGACCAGAATGGATGGACCGGATGCATCACATATAAGATCAAAAAGCCAAAAATCGTTTCCACCAAGGAGAATCGGGAGAGAAAGTGCGGAAGAGGTAATAATTTGATTATAAAAAGTAAAATCCTGACTTCTGCCTTCTGCAGTCCAAGATCAACAGCTCGGACAGTTTTCTCCTAGATCAACGGTCTAGGAAAGCACAGAGGGGCGAAGATTGAAAATCGGGAGAAGTAAAAATTTGGTTATGAAAAGTTCAAATCCTGATTTCCGCATTCCAAAATCTGAGATCCGACAACATAGAGAGCTTCCACCCAGATCAATGGTCCAGAAGAAAGAACAGAAAGGGCGAAAATCAAAAAATGGAAATACAAAGAATTTGGTTGTGAAAAGTCGAAGTCCAGATTTCCATGATCTACCAGATCCAACGGCCAGGAAAATTTCTGTGCAAATCAACGGTGTGGAAAGAAAAAGGCGGAAGTGGAAAGCCGAGAAACGAAAAGATCAAAATCAAACTTTGCAGAAAACTCAAATACTGATTTCTACCTTCCGTGATTCTCCAGCTCTACGGCTTCGATCACTTCTGCCCAGATCAATGGTGCGGAAAGAAAAAGGTGGAAGCAGAAAAGGTAAAATTCCTAGGTTGCAAAATTGGAAAACCCGACTTCTTTTTTCCGCATTCCGCTAGATCTACGGCTCAGGTCACTTTCGCCTAGACCAACAGCCCGAAAGAAGGAAGAGGAGTGAAGATCGGAAAGCGGGAGGCTTAGGAATTTGGGAGCAAAAACGTTAAAGCTCCGCTTTCCACTTTCCAGAAAAATACGAGGCGGAAAGGTGGAAGGGCGAAACTTGATGGCAGAAAAGGTTGAAATCTCGCATCCCGTTTTCCACAACCCATATCTTTAGTCCCAGATCGATGGTCCAGAAAACTTTTGCATCTTATATCAACGGTCTAGACTGACCCTGTAGTAGAAAGGAAAAATTGAAGGTTGAAAGCCGAAAAAGACAGAATTTTGGGCATAAAAAGAGCAAAATTTTTCTTTCCACAGACCACAAATCTATGCTCGATAATGTGTCTTGCTAAGACCAATGTTGGAGATTGATTTCGCTGGTTAAAGACACCGGGATGAAGAAAATCATTGCAGACTGTCATTTTCAGCGAGCAATTCTGGGTTTCTAGTAGTGAGGTTTTCTATTTTGATCCACCGTGCACATCCAAGTGTGGTTGCCTATTTTGATTTTTGTGATCATGACGAATCCTCCAGATCAGATGTTGTTAGGATTTTATGCATGCGGTTTTGATCCCCAATATCTGTAAACTATATTTGGCTATGTTTCGAGGTTGGTCTCGGGAGCCTAGTTACACTATAAATATACCCTCGAAAGAGGAAGAAGGTGGAAAAACTTTCTTTCAGAAGCCTTAGCACTTGGGTTTTGTAGCTCTGTCATTTTCTTGGGAGCAATAATGAAATCATAGCTTGAATGTCTAAGATTCATCACGGTGTTCACCGTTCAGCCTGTTTTTTCTTTGTAAACTTCATTTTCATGTCTGTGTATCTTCTGCTAATGCATTTCTAGTTGTATGTGAGGAATTCACTCTCTGCTAAGCGCTCTTTGCATCATATAATGCATTTGTTTATGTGTTTCTGGTAAATTTTTTGGAATTCATCTTCTATGTTCCACTGCAGTTGCTAGCCTTTGCAGTTTATTCGGCTAAAGGTGTTTTTAGGAGATTCATCCACAGATAGGTGCCATTGGGCTCCTTCTCATTTCCCCCTGCCATCTCCTCAAAGATATTTTGCTGAATATTGATTCCTATTTTGCCTCAGATTACGAAGGTTGTTGTTAGTTATTATTTGTTGTAAGTCCTTGAATGTTTCAAGCTTTGACTCCATTGCCCAATGGTTTTTCTTGTATGTCTATTTTACCATCTTTAAATCTGCAAATATCTTGTTTCTCATCAGAATCTAGCCTTCTAACTACTTGTTTAAATCCAAATGTATATGTGAATAACCCTATGACATAGGGAGAGCCCTCTCTGACTGCCAGGTTAGACTATAGTCTAAAGATTGGTTTGAAATGGTTACCTGTGTGACTTCCTAACACAACCATAGGAAAATTACAGGGTGATAACATCTTGGCATCATTGTCAGGGAAGTAATTATCTCCTTGGGAAACGACATTGTTTAGCTATGCGACCTGGTTGAGCAGCCGGTCATAGACACAAGTTGGTTGTGCATTGTTGTGGAGACTCCACACAAATTTTGAAGGTGAATCCATTGGGAAAGACTGGTGGCCATAAGAACCCACACGGGGAGAAATCCTGATGCAAAATCCTTCCAATAAATTTTTGATCCAAAAATTTTGATCTTGGGGGCCAACAGGTTGCAAAGGTTAGTCAAAAATCTTTCCTTCCCTGCTGAAGATGTTATTTCTGTCAGTGATATATTTGAACACTGTAATGAGGAGTTTGGACTAACCTTCCCTAGAACTAAATCTGAGTCCAACCTCTCTTACTTGGTTTATGATACCTCTGTGTTTGATTTTCCCCGCATTTCCTGGACACCCCTGACCTCAGAGCCTCTAGGCAGGGATTCCCAACATTTTCCTGACCCAGAGTGCCATACACTTACTTCTGAATTAACCCTACTAAATTTTGCTACCGTAAAGCAGTCTGTTGCTACATATTTGTCTCCCACTGCTACAAAACAAAACCAACAATCATCTTCCAGTTTCGCACCTCCCCACATTCCTACACTTCCTCACAGCTTACCAGTTTATGTTCCACTAGTACTAATCCCCCTTGCAAACCTCACTGCAACCCCAGGTATGGCTAGGTATGCCCCTTTAAACCTCCTTGTTTCTATTCAAGACCTTCCCCTATTTTATGCCCAAAGAATCAGACAATTTAATGGTGATAGGGGATATTCAGCTGAAGAACACTTGGAGCGGTTTTCAAACTGGACAAATTTAGAAGAGGTGGACTATGATGATATGAAATTCAGACTTTTTTCCCAGTGTCTTACTGGAGAGGAAAGAAAATGGTTCACAAACCTTCTAGACCACTCTATCATGGACTATATAGACTTTGAAGATGCTTTCAGGGACAAATGGGCAGATCAGAAGAACCCTAAGATGTATTTGTCCTAATATCACTCCATGAGGAGAAAGGAGAGTGAATTTGTCCAAGAATTTTCTGACAAGTTTATGAAAGTATACAATGCCATCCATGCCCAATTCAAACCTCCCATTGGTTCTTCCCAACTCCACTATGTTGAATCATTCGATAGTGAGTTCACCTTGTGGCTAAGTGAAAGGAGATCAGCCTCCTTGGAAGCTATGATGAAAGACAACATAGAGGTTGATGCAAACTTGACTGCTACAAGGAAGAAGAAAAGGGATGAGGGAGAATGGAGAAGGGAGGAGGGAGAATGGAGAAGAGAGGAGGGAGAACGGAGAAGAGATGAGGGAGATTGGAGAACAGAGCAAGGAAAAAGATGAGAGCGAAGAAAAGATAAATAAATTGAACAAGCATCTACCTCTAGATCACAACAAGCCTGAATAGACATGATGATGAGAACCATGGAAAGAATTATGGAGGGTAGAGCAAATCCCAGGGAAAATCAGGGGCAGCAGAACAGGAACCTAAATTCCAGAAGGCCTTCAATTCCCCAAAACAGGTATAGGGACCAAAGAAACCGTCTTGATCCCCCTATCAGGCCTCCCTTTCAGGAAAATTATGTAGATTAGTCTGGAGAAGATCGGGCAGAAGATGAAATCCATCAACTGGACACCGACTCACCCCCCACCTTTCTTACCAAAGAACAACACGATAAGCCTTGTCTTGAAAGGGGAGATATTCCTATTGGGGAAACATATGACTTCAAAAGGGGGTATCAACTTGCTGTCATGGAGGTGCAGAGACATATTGGTCTGAGGAACATAAATGTTCCTGTAGTAAAAATTAAAGAGGTAGCAAACAAAGCCTCTACAGGAAAATCAAAGAGCATCCCACCCCCTATGGAAACCTCCACGAAGGTATCAGAGCCTAAAGGGAAGGAGAAAAAATAAGATAATCCCAGAGGGTCAGATCTAGGGCAGACCTCTTTCCGTCTGGAGGCTGAAATTGCAAAGATAAAAATCTGTGTCCCTCTCACTGAGCTGTAAAAAAATTCTGAATATCATTCTAAAATTGCCACAATGTTGAAGCCTATAGGAGAAGTTACTGTAATGTCAGAATCCCTAAATCTCCGAGATGATAATCCCACCTTCCTTTTTGTTCCCCGTGTAGAATAGTCTGTTGATGAAGATAATGCCCCTTTTTATGTCATCCTGAACATCCATAATGCCATGTATGATTCAGGAGCCTCCCACAAATATATGATTCCTAGGATACTAGGATAGTCATGGAGGAACTAGGATTCGAAGTGACCAAGCCATACAAATACCTTTTCTCTTTTGATTCTGGCAAATTCAGGTGTCTGGGGCTGATCAAAGATCTAGTCATCTCTTTAGCCCAAATCCCTTCCAAAAACATGGTCATGGATGTAGTTGTAGTTGACATTCCTCCAAAGTTCGGATGTTGTTATCAAGATCTTGGGCAGCCAAACTTAAAGGTGCCCTTCAAATGGATATGTCCTATGCCATTATCCCTGTCTTTGGAGTGCAGAAAAGGATCTTTAGGGAAAAAAATTTAGCATACATGGTGATCGGTGCTAAAAGGACAAACAACCACCCCATATTCTATGCACTGGGCACTAAGATGGGGTCAGCTATTTCTTCACAGAAGGGGCCACAGACAGTTGTAGTTCACAAAACGTTGCCTTTGTACCCACTTAGGAGGAACTGGATGGAGTATGGGAGGTAAGTTTCAATGGGGCAGCATGTAGAGAAGGGGCAGGAGCTAGGATTTGGGTGAGATCTCCAAGAGGGAGAACTTTGCACTACTCCTATAGAATTGACTTTGATTGTACAAATAATAGAGGAAATTTGAGGTCTAAAATGGGCTTCCTAAGGAAAATGATAAAATAATAGTTAAAATAATAAAATAATAGTAATTAATTTCAGAGGAAGAATGAAAAAAACTACTTTTTTGTTCGTATTTTCGACATATCTCCCTATGTTTTTACTCAAATTCCAAATAGGAGAGCTCGTTGGATGCTGAATTTAATTCCACATCCAACAAGTACCCACACTGCATACTTTTGACGTACCTCACTACCCCAAAAATAAGAAATACCTGAAAAAATGTGATGATGATGTCATCATCATGTTTTTTCAGGCATTTCTTGTTTTGGGGTAGCGAGGTCTATCAAAAGTATGCAGTGTGGGTACTCATTGGATGCAGAATACAAGCTCTCCCGCCTGAAATTTGAGTATAAACACAGGGAGATATGTCGAAAATACGAACAAAAAAATAGTTTTCTTTTGTGACAAATATGTCAATTCAACCATTATGGTTGACTCATTTTATTGAAATTGTATTGGTTCTTGAATTCCAACTCACAAAATTTATTGTTGGCATGTTTTCTTATAAGGCCCATTTTATACCCCAAATTTCCTCTAACTAGTAATGAGGCAGAGTATGAGGCTATGGTGTTAGCCATTCAAATCCTAAAGGATTTTCAAGTCTGGAAGGTAATGATACATGGATATTCTGAGCTAATCATCAAACATATGACAAGTGAATATCAGGCCAGACGTCCCAAAATCAAAAGTTACAGGAATGCTACCCAGGATCTGATAGGAGGTTTTGAAGATTGTAATTTTAATCTAATCCCCAGGTTGTAGAATTATATAGTTGACTCTCTGGCCACTTCTGTTGTTGGTTTCAAGGTTCCCATGCACCCCAATGGAAAATATGAAATTGAGGTCACGCACATGCCCTCTGTCCCTAATAATGTCAAAAGATGGCTAGTTTTTGAAGATGACAAGCAGATCCAAAAGTTCCTCACTCTCACTGGGGAGTTTGATGGATTTAGTATTGATGAAGTAAATGAGATTCTAGAGGAGACTGCCCCCACTCAAGAACCCTTGCAAAGCCAGAATTTTGCTCATAATGAAATGCCCCGAGATGAGGGTGTTACTCATGTTGAAGATGTTGATAATGGAAAAACTGAGCAAGCTTGGGAGCCAGAGTTGCAGAGGGCTGATGGACAGCAGGAATATGTGAACAATCTCTATGGAAAGGAAATCCTCCAGCTTAAAGGTAACTCTATCCCCAGAGTTTTAGTTCCTTTAGAAAATCTTTTTTATTCTAACAATGTTGCCAAGGAACCCCAGCTGGTCCCAAGTTGTGAAGACGTAGAAGATGTTAACATTGGGACAAAAGAGCATCCCAAGATCATCAAGATATCAAGGACCCTCTCATCAAAAGCCAAGAAAAAATACATTTCACTGATGGTTGAATATTCATATGTGTTTGCTTGGAGCTAGAGTGACCTTAAAGCTTACGATACAAACATAATCTAGCATACCATACCAATTACGAAGGATGATAATCCATTCCAACAGAAGTTGAGAAGGATGAATCCCAAACTGTTGCCCCTAATAGAAAAGCAGATCAAGAAGTTATTTGATGCCAAAATCATCGTGGCCCTCAAATTCTCACGCTGGGTAGCAAATTTGGTTCCTGTCATGAAGAAGAATGGGGAAATAAGAATATACATTGTCTTTAGGAAATTGAATAGAGTTTCTTTGAAGGACCATTACCCACTTCCCAAAATGGACCATATTTTGCAGAGAGTAGTGGGTTCATAGAGGATCTCCACTCCCGATGGCTTCTCAGGTTATAACCATATAGTGATGCACCTGGAAGATTAAGAGAAGACATCCTTCATTACACCTTGGGGCACGTTCATGTATGCAAAGATTTCGTTCGGACTTATGAACATAGGAGCGAATTTTCAGTGGGATATGGACATAGCCTGTGCCAATGAAAAGGACAAAATTTTGGTCATCTACCCAGATGACATCACTGTATTTTCTAAATCCGATGAAGAACACGTTTCCCACCTGTTGAGGATGTTAAAAAAATGCAAAATATTTGGCATCTCCCTGAACCCGAAGAAATCATTTTTTGCTATGAAATAAGGGAAGTTGTTGGGGCATATAATCTCTCAGGAAGGCATCAGGATATACCCAAAGAGGGTTGAGGCAATCAGCAAAATTGAGCTCCCTTGAAACAAAGTCGAAGTTCAGTATTTCCTGGGGAAGGTAAACTTTTAGAGAAGATTTATTGTTGCATTTGCCAAAATAGTAAAGTATATAACTAATATGTTGGGCAAGGATAAAGAAATCAAGTGGACTCCCGAAGCCAAACAATCCTTTGAAGACATAAAGAAGGCCATTTCTGAAGCTCCTGTGTTAGCCCACCCTGATTTTTCTAAAGACTTCCTCATATTTTTATTTTCCTCAGAGAACACAATGGCAGGGGTATTGTTGCAAAAGAATCATGAGGGGCATGAATAGCCCATTGCTTTTTATAGAAAGACCTCATATCCCCACCAGCACTGTAAAGGATATTCTCACCCAACCTGATCCTGAGGGGCGAAGGGGAAATTGGATAGCATTTCTGCTTGAGTATACCTGGAAATCAAGCCCACAAAATTAATTAAATGCCAAGGTCTAGCCAAGCTTATGGCCCAATCAAAATGCAATGCTCTCGGCCTGTACATGATTGTTGAGTTGTCAGCAGAAGAGAAAAATCCTCAGGGACAGCCAGGTCCCCGAGTAGGTGAGCATTTTCTGTCATCCCCATGGTACACTAATATCATTTTTATGTTACAGCATTTACAGGCCCCACAAGGTATGGACAAGACAAGGGCTAGATTCCTCAAGCAAAAATCATCTAGGTTCTGCATCTTATATGGAAAATTGTATTGGAAGGAATCGGGAGGGGTGTTGTTGAACTGTGTACATGAGAAAGAGGCCAAAAGGATCATTGAGGAATTCCATTTAGGGGAATGTGGAGGGCATCACTATTGGAAAGCCACTGTAAACAAAATCATGAGAGCAGGGGTTTATTGGCCTACCATCTTCTCTAATACACACAAGAAAGTTGTTATCTGTCACAAATGTCAGATTTTTTAGGGGAGAAGAAAACTCTTTCCATTACCTTTAAATCCCATACAGTTTGAATCTCCTTTCCAGCAATGGGTGCTATATTTTATTGGAGAAATAATTCCTTCTTCTTTGGGACAGCACAGGTGGATCCTTACTGCCACTGACTATTTTACTAAATGGATCAATGCCATCCCCACAAGACAATCTACTAAGATGGTGACAATGCAATTTCTGGAGGAGCATATCCTGTCAAGATTTGGGGTTCCTAGGAAGATAATCATTGATAATGCTCCTGCTTTCAAGTCAAAGAAGATGGTTGAGTTTTGTTCCAAATATCGCATACAATTGGGACACTCCACTGCCTACTATCCACAAGGAAATGGATTGGAAAAATCCTCAAATAAGAGCTTGATGAGGATCATCAAAAAGTTGTTGCAGGAAAACAAGACGGATTGGCACACAAAGTTTATTCATGCTTTGTGGGCTGATAGGATTAGCATAAAGAAATCCATTGGCACCTCACCTTTCCAGCTGGTCTATGGATCTAAGGTAATCTTCCCTAGCTCCTTAATTCTACCAGTGATGAAATTATTACAGGAAGAGGAAACAAAGACACGTCTATCCCAGAGGAGGATGTATCACTTGATTGAACTACAATAGCAGAGGGAGCAGTTATTTGACAAAACCCAGAAGTTTCAAGAAAAAATGAAAGAAATTTTCGACAGAAGGACTAAGCCTGAATATTTCCAGTTGGGAGATGTAGTTTTGTTGTGGCATGCACCACATGAGGACAAAGGGAAGCACGGTAACATTGATCACCCATGGAAGGGCCCATATAAAATTGCAACCCTCAGAGGAAAGAATACCTATGATTTGGATGAGATGGAGGGTGGTATAGTATCTGGAGCTCCTGTAAATGGGAGGCTCCTCAAACATTATTTTCTGTAAAAGTAAGTTCAACTCCATTTTCATTGTATATACAATTTTTATTTTAACATTGCATGTGTGGATTTACCCCCTATTAGACTTAAAGCCTGAGGTGAAGGCAGTAAGGTCTCCAGCAGGGGATCTCATTTAGTTTTCTTTTTTCAGGCAAATTTGAAGTCGCAGGCACATGGTCTGCATGGCTCTTTTCTACCTCGCGAGGAGGATAGAATCCCCGAGTTAGAGCCGTTCTTTTCACCTGTGCTAAATTTTGAAGATTTCTACATAAGGCATCTGCACCAATCCCCCTTCAAAGGTCTAGACCAATGAAAAAATGAGGGGTAGGGTCAAAAAACTTTTCATATCTTATGACCTAGAGGTATGTAGGAATGGGTTTGAAGTTGCATGGGAGGCTTATTCCTGAGCATGAATGTCAAGACAGTAAAAAAACCCTTCAGCGCGACCTTGGAAATGTGCCTAAGTAATAAAAATCCAATCAAGGTTAAAATAGGACCAGAATGGATGGACCAGATGCATCACAAATAAGATCAAAGGGCCAAAAATCATTTCTTCCAAGGAGAATCGAGAGCGGAAATGCGAAAGTGGTAAAAATTTGACTATAAAAAGTAGAATCCTGACTTCCGCCTTCCGCAGTCCAAGATCGACAACTTAGAGAGTTTTCGCCCAGATCAACGATCCGGAAAAAAGCAGAGGGGTGAAGATCAAAAATCGGGAGAAGTAAAAATTTGGTTATGAAAATTTCAAATCCTGACTTCCGCATTCCATGATCTGGGATCCGACGGATCAAAGAGCTTCCACCCAGATCAACGGTCCGGAAGAAAGAACAGAAAGGGTGGAAATCGAAAAATGGAAATACAAAGAATTTGGTCACGAAAAGTCAAAGTCTCGATTTCCGTGATCCGCTAGATCCAATGGCCAGGAAAATTTTCACGCGGATGAACAGTGCGGAAAGAAAAAGTCGAGAGCAGAAAGATCAAAATCGAACTTCGCACAAAGTTCAAATCCTGATTTCAATGCATGTCAGAATTTTGTGACAGTTTTACAGAAAACAAAGAAGCAGAAAGCAACATATATATGTACACATTTTAAAGAAATGTTAGGCGACTAATACATATTTTAAAATTAGCGTGCAGGCGATGTGGTTTCCACGTCCAAAGCTGCCGACAGAAACATTATGGGACCAATGCTCGACATGGAATTCACCACCTTCTACATGACTCACAGAGCTTGCAAAATAATATACAATTTTTCTTGGTTATAGCAATTTCGCTCATCTAATTAGAAAGGTCAAAATTACAGATTATACAACATTCATTTTGACCACGATTTTAGGTTCCAGTGTAATTTTTTTATGTGATGTTTTCTACTCTTAGAGATTTTATGCATTTTCTTATTAAAAAGATTATAGTCAAGATGAAAGAATACTTTTTTTATTTTGCTTAATGAATATGAATATGAGTTCCAATCTCTCACATAATGGGGTCAGGGGTTATAAAATATCAAGGTGAAAAAAAAATTATGGGTCATAATTTAGTAGTAGTTAGAGGTGGTTTTCCTTGTGGGTCATATTTTATTTGTTGTGTGAGAGGTAGTTTTACTACCTTTCACACACTTGTTTAATAAATAGTTATTAATGTTTTAGGTGTTTTAAGTGTAAATGATGATTATGGTGGTAATGGTTACTATCTACTTAGATTGAGTTCAGTTTATAAAACCTTTAAAAATATTACAATTAATTAATTTGTTTGACATTTTGTTTTTATCATTCAAAAGATTACAAAGAGAATTTTGAGTCATTTTCACCAAGTTCACAAGTTATGAAAATCATTAGTGTTAAAAATAGTATAGAATCCAACCTTGTATAAGATAATTAACATGAAGGACAAAGGATTTCCTATAGTTGATTCAAATTTGAAAGTAAAAGTCACCTAAGGCTTAAAAGAGAAGATGCCATGAGAATTCCTCTTAATTGCTTGAAAATTGAAGAGGTCTCTCTTTATGTATGTATGTATGTATGTATGTATGAGGAATAACATAACATCAAGCTTTATAATTTATGAGTTAAATGGATCATTTGGGTTGTGGAAGGTAAGGAGCCTTAGAAAAAGGACCCAATGTCCAATAACTAATCACTACCTCTACTATGAATCGAATATTCCTTTGTAATTCATAACATTTAGAATACTTGGAAAGATAGAAATTTAACTCTCTTGAAAATAAAATTGTCTATCTAACCATTGCAATTTTTGTTCACCTCTTTTAGTGTAATAATGAAAGAATTTGGCATACACCCATTGGTTCTAGGCCCTTAGAATTTAGAATAAAGTTATTTACATGATCAAGGACAACTATGATAAATCCATAAGAGATTCACTTCCATGGAAAGTCTTAAAAGTCAAATTTAGGTTTTTCAACCTTTGCAACAACATTCTTGATAAAGAGAAAAATTCAATCCTAGACACTTTATACATCAAATTGGGCTTGCAGAACCAACAATCTTGGTGGCGATAATGGAAGTGGAATAGAAAGAAACATTTCACCAAGTATAAGAATGAAGATGGATATATGTGATTATGTGACAAGCTTATTTTACATAGTCATTGGACAAGCTCTGTAGGATTATGTTTAGATATCAACTTGGATTTATAGGGTCCAAGCTATGGAATCATGTTATATTATGACCTAAATAAGTTTGCTTTTTTTTTTTTTCGCATGGTCACTAGTCATTGGGCCTTGCCCATTGGAAAGAGAATTACTCACCTATAATTTCAAAGACCTTGTGGTTTTCCACAATCTAGATGCCCTAAAATATTTAAGAACAATTTTTAGCTTTTTCCCCTTGCCAAGTCTACTAGTGGTTGGTCCAATTCCTTCCACTATGGGTAACTTCTCCCCACTTCCATATCCTAGAGCATTTCTCTCCTCATAGAAAAGCTAACCACTACTATATGCATAAGAAATTACCAATCTCAAAATACATCCTAAATAATAATGGATTAGTGGAAAATAAAACATAATTAACAAGACTAATAACATAATTAGTCAAACACTATTCCCCTAAAAAATTCATTCTATTTATTTAAATCATGATAAAGATATGGGTTAGCTTACCATTTTGAAAATTTTGAAAAAGTTGATTAATGAGATGTTTAAACATTAAAATATTCCTATTTCATTTTTTTTGGATTAACTCAAACCCTCTGATCAAGCCTAGTCATCTTCCATACTTGAACAAACTATGTGACACAACCTTATGATAAAATAAAGTAGTATGAACTCCTATGATCAAACCTAGTCATCTTCCATGCTTTAACAAACTATGTGACACAACCTTGTGAGAAAATAAAGTTGTATGAACTCTTCTAATGAATCTATTAGCACATGTGGTAATTTATGAAGATTTCTACATAAGGCATCTGCAGCAATCCCCCTTCAAATGTCTAGACCGGTGAAAAAATGAGGGGTAGGGTAAAAAAACTTTTCATATCTTATGACCTAGAGGTATGCAAGAAGCGGTTTGAAGTTGCTTGGGAGGCTTATTCCTAATCCTGAATGTCAAAACCCTTCAAGGCGACCTTGGAAATGTGCCTAAGTAAGAAAATTCTGATCAAGGTTAAAAGAGGACCAGAGTGGACAGACCGGATGCATCACATATAAGATCAAAGGGCCGAAAATCGTTTCCGCAAAGGAGAATAGGGAGCAGAAGTGCGGAAGAGGTAAAAATTTGATTATAAAAAGTAGAATCCCGACTTCCGCCTTCTGCAGTCCAAGATCAACGGCTCAGAGATTTTTCTCCTAGATCAATGGTTCGGGAAAGAGCAGAGGAGCAGAGATCGAAAATCGGGAGAAGTAAAAATTTGGTTATGAAAAGTTCAAATCCCAATTTCCGCATTCCGTGATCCAGGATCCAACAACTTAGAGAGCTTCCACCCAGATCAACGGTCCAAAATAAAGAACATAAAGCGCAGAAATCGAAAAATGGAAATACAAAGAATTTGGTTGTGAAAAGTCGAAGTCCCGATTTCCATGATCCACCAAATCCAAAGGCCAGGAAAATTCCGGTGCAGATTAACTGTGCAGAAAGAAAAAGGCGGAAGTGGAAAGCCGGGAAACGGAAAGATCAAAATCAAACTTCGCAGAAAACTCAAATACCGATTTCTGCCTTCCGTGATTCTCCAGCTTTACGGCTCAGACCGCTTCCGCCCAAATCAATGGTGTGGAAAGAAAAAAGGCGGAAGCAGAAAATGTAAAATTCCTAGGTTGCAAAATTGGAAAACCCGACTTCTATTTTCCGCAGTCTGCCTGATCTATGGCTTAGGTCACTTCCACCCATATCAACGGCCCGGAAGAAGGAAGAGGAGTGGATATCAAAAAGCAGGAGACTTAAGAATTTGGGCGCAAAAAAGTTAAAGCACTGCTTTCTGCTTTTTGAAAAAGTATGGGGCGGAAAGGTGGAAGGGAGAAACTTAATGGCAAAAAAGGTTGAAATCACGCATCTCATTTTTTGTAGCCCATATATTTGGTCCCAGATCGAAGGTTCAGAAAAATTCTGCATCTTATATCAACGATCTAGATTTACCCCGCGGTAGAAAGGAAAAATTGAAGGTCAAAAGCCTGAAAAGAAAGAATTTTGGGCATAAAAAGAGCGGAATTTTGCTTTCCACAGACCACAAATCTACACTCGATAATGTGTCTTGCTAAGACCAACGCTGGAGATTGATTTTGCTGGTTAAAGACACCGAGATGAAGAAAATCGTTGCATACTATCATTTTGGGCGAGCGAATATGGGTTTTTAGTTGTGAGGTTTTCTATTTTAATCCACCATGCGCATCCCAGCGTGGTTTCCTATTTTGATTTTTGTGATCATGGCGAATCCTCTAGATCAGATGTTTTTAGGATTTTATGCATACGGGTTTGATCCCCAATCTCTATAAACTATATTTGGCTCTGATTAGAGGTTGGTCTCGGGAGCCTAGTTACACTATAAATATACCCTCAAAAGAGGAAGAAGGTGGAAAAACTTTCATTCAGAAGCCTTAGTGCTTCAGTTTTGTAGCTCTGTCATTTTCTTGGGAGCACTAATGAAAGCATAGCTTGAATGTCTAAGATTCATCACAGTGTTAACTGTTCAGCCTATTTTTTCTTTGTAAACTTCATTTTAATGTCTGTGTGTCTTTTGCTAATGCATTTCTAGTTGTATGTGAGGAATTTGCTCTATGCTAAGCGCTCTTTGCATCAGATCATGCATTTGTTTATGTGTTTCTGGTAAATGTTTTGGAATTCATCTTCTATGCTCCATTGCAGTTGCTAGCCTTTGCAGTTTATTATGCTAAAGGTGTTTTCAGGAGATTCATCCACATATAGGTGCCTCCTGTTACATCGAGCTCCTTCTCATTTCCCCATGCCATCTCATCAAAGATATTTTGCTGAATATTAATGCCTATTTTGCCTCAGGTTACGAAGGTTGTTGTTGGTTATTATTTGTTGTAAGTCCTTGAATGTTTCAAGCTTTGACTCCATTTCCCAATGGTTTTTCTTATCTGTCTATTTTACCATCTTTAGATTTGCAAATATCATGTTTCTCATCAGAATCTAGCCTTCTAAATGCTTGTTTAAATCCAAATGTATATGTGAATAACCCTGTGACATAGAGAGATCCCTCTCTGACTGTAAGGCTAGACTATAGTCTAAAGATTGGTTTGAAATGGTTACCCGTGTGACTTCCTAACACAACCATAGGAAAATTACAGGGTGATAACATCTTGCCATCGTTGCCGAGGAAGTAATTATCTCCTTGGGAAACGACATCGTTTAGCTCTGCGACCTGGTTCAGCAGTCGGTCATAGACAGAAATTGCTTGTACATTGTTGTGGCGACTCCACACAAATTTTGAAGGTGAATCCACTGGGAAAGACTTGTAGCCATAAGAACCCACACGAGAATAAATCATGATGCAGAATCCTTCCAATAAATTTTTGATCCAGAAAGTTTTATTTTGGGGGCCAACAGGTTGCAAAGATAGTCAAAAATCTTTCCTTCCCTGCTGAAGGTGTTATTTTTGTCAGTGATATATTTTAACATTGTAATGAGGAGTTTAGACTAACCTTCCCTATAACTAAATCTGAGTCCAGCCTCTCTGACTTGGTTTCTGATACCTCTATGTTTGATTTTCCCTGCATTTCCTGGACACCCTTGACCTCAGAGCCTCTAGACAGGGATTCCCAACATTTTCCTGACCTAGAGTGCCCTACACTTACTTCTGAATTAACCTACTAAATTTTGTTGTTGTAAAGCAGTCTGTTGCTGCATATTTGTCTCCCACTGCTACAAAACAAAACTAGCATTCATCTTCCAATTTTACACCTCCCCACATTCCTACACTTCCTCACAACTTACCAGTTTATGTTCCACCAATATTAATCCCCCTTGCAAACCTCACTGCAACCCTAGGTATGGCTAGGTATGCCCCTTTAAACCTCCTTGTTTCTCTTCACGCCCTTCCCCTGTTTTATGCCCAAAGAATCAGACAATTTAATGGTGAGAGGGGATATTTAGCTGAAGAACACTTGGAGTGGTTTTCAGACTGGACAAATTTAGAAGAGGTGGACTATGATGATGTGAAATTCAGAATTTTTTCCCAGTGTATTGCTGGAGAGGAAAAAAATGGTTCACAAACCTTATAGACCACTCTATCATGGACTATAGATCCTTTGAAAATGCCTTCAGGGACAAATGGGCAAATCGTAAGAACCCTACGATGTATATGTCCCAATATCACTCCATGAGGAGAAAGGAGAGTGAATCTATCCAACAATTTTCTAACAGGTTTATGAAAGTATACAATGCCATCCATGCCTAATTCAAACCTCCCATTGGTTCTGCCCAACTCCACTATGTTGAAGCCTTCGATAGTGAGTTCACCTTGTGGCTAAGTGAAAGGAGATCAACCTCCTTGGAAGCTATGATGAAAGATGCCATAGAGGTGGATGCAAACTTGATTGCTACAAGGAAGAAGAAAAGGGATGAGGGAGAATGGATAAGGGAGGAGGGAGAACAGAGAAGAGAGGAGGGAGAATGGAGAAGAGATGGGGGAGAGTGGAGAAGAGAGGAAGGAGAAAGATGAAAGAGAATAAAAGATAAAGAAATTGAACAACCATCTACCTCTAGATCACAACAGGCCCGAATAAACACAATGATGAGAACCATGGAAAGAATTATGGAGAGACTCGCTATGGAGGGTAGACCATAGCCCAGGGAAAATCAAGAGCAGGAGAACAGGAACCTAAATTCCAGAATGCCTCCAATTCCCCAAAATGGGTAGAGGGACCAAAGAACCCTCTTTATCCCCCTATCAAGCCTCCCTTTTAGGAAAATTATGTAGATCAATCTAGATAAGATTAGGCAGAAGATGAAATCCATCAACTGGACACCGACTCACCCCCCACCTTTCTTACCAAAGAATAACACGATAAGGCTTGTCTTGAAAGGGGAGAGTTTCCTGTTGGGGAAACATATGACTTCAAAAGGGGGTATCAACTTGTTGTCATGGAGGTGCAGAGACATATTGCTCTGAGGAACCTAGATATTCTTGTATTAAAAAATAAAGAGGCAACAAACAAAGCCTCTGCAAGCAAATCATTGACGGTTGAATATTCATATGTGTTTGCTTGGAGCTAGAGTGACCTTAAAGATTACGATACAAGCATAATCCAGCATACCATACCAATTAAGAAGGATGATATTCCATTCAAACAGAAGCTGAGAAGGATGAATCCCAAACTACTACCCCTGATAGAAAAGGAGATCAAGAAGTTATTTGACGCCAAAATCATCGTGGCCCTCAGATTCTCACCCTGGGTAGCAAATCTGGTTCCTGTCAGGAAGAAGAATGGGGAAATAAGAATATACATTGACTTTAGGAAATTGAACAGATTTTCTTTGAAGGACCATTACCCACTTCCCAAAATGGACCATATTTTGCAGAGAGTAGTGGGTTCACAGAGGATCTCCACTCTGGATGGCTTCTCAGGTTATAACCATATCGTGGTGCACCTAGAAGATCAAGAGAAGACATCCTTCACCACACCTTGGGGCGCGTTCATGTATGCAAAGATGTCGTTTGGACTTATGAAAACAGTAGCAACTTTCCAATGGGATATGGACATAGCCTACGCTGATGAAAAGGACAAAATTCTGGTCATCTACCTAGATGACATCACTATCTTTTCTAAATCCGATGAAGAACATGTTTCCCACCTATTGAGGATGTTAAAAAAATGCAGAATACTCGTCATCTCCCTGAACCAAAATTGCTATGAAAGAAGGGAAGTTGTTGGGGCATATAATCTCTCAGGAAGGCATCAAGATAGACCCAAAGAGGGTCGAGGCAATCAGCAAAATTGAGCTCCCTCAAACCAAAGTCAAAGTTTAGTATTTCTTGGGGAAGGTAAACTTTCAGAGAAGATTTATTGTGTCATTTACAGAAATAGTAAAGTATATAACTAATATGCTGGGGAAGGATAAATAAATCAAGTGGACTCCCAAATCCAAACAATCCTTTGAAGACATAAAGAAGGCCATTTCTGAAGCTCATGTGTTAGCGAGCCCTGATTTTTCTAAAGACTTCCTCATATTTTTATTTTCCTCGGAGCACACAATGGCAGGGGTATTGTTGCAAAAGAATCATGAGGGGCATGAAGAGCCCATTGATTTTTATAGAAAAACCCTGAGAGATGCTCCCCTGAAGTATAATATCCTTGATAATAATTCATATTCTTTAGTGCAGGCCTTAAAGGATTTCTGGGTATACATCCTACATTCCCATATCATTTCTCATGTCCCCGCCAGTGTTGTAAAGGATATTCTCACCCAACCTAATCTTGAGGGGCGAAGGGGAAATTGGATAGCAGTTATGCTTGAGTATACCTGGAAATCAATCTCACAAAATTAATTAAAGGCCAAGGACTAGCCAATCTTATGGCCCAATCAAATTGCAATGCTCTCAGCCTGCACATGATTGCTGAGTTGTCAACAGAAGACAACCAGGTCCCCAAGTAGGTGAGCATTTTTTGTCATCCCTTTGTTACACTGATATCATTGTTATGTTACAACATTTACAAGCCCCACAAGGTATGGATAGGACAAGGGCTAGATTCCTCAAGCAGAAATCATCTAGGTTCTGCATCTTATATGGAAAATTGTATTGGAAGGAGTCAGGAGGGGTGTTGCTAAACTGTGTACATGAGAAAGAAGCCAAAAGGCTCATTGAGGAATTCCATGCAAGGGAATATGGAGGGAATCAATATTGGAAATCCACTGTAAACAAAATCATGAGAGAAGGGACTTATTGGCCTACCATCTTCTCTAATACACACAAGAAAGTTGTTGCCTATTTTTAGCACCGTCTATGTTGAACAATTGAGGAAAGATATGATCAATAAATGATAAGGGTATATATTAAAAATGGGGAAAAGATCTATGGTTGCAAAATGATCCACTGGGAGAAGTTGCACGAGAAAGAAGTTTTGACGGAGAGCAGAATGGGTTAATAAGATAACAAGATCAACGGCCAAGAGATGGAACAAATTAAATCTATGGTCATAAGGTAATCCGCTATGTGAAGATGCGAGGTTGAATGAGGAGAAAGGTCGGCGGATTGCATAGAATGGATTTGATCCAACGGTTCAAATAAGAGATGTAATCTTATCAACGGTTATAGTCTAATCCGGGGCTCGAACTTGTAAGACAATTAAAATGGATGAGTGGTAGTGGAATTCAAACCATTTTCCATGTGGCGTTTTTTAGTGAGTTCCGCTGAGGAAAGTGGTAAAGGAGAAACAGCTTGTTGGAGGTCCCGGAATCATTATTCATTGAATAAAAAGTGATTTGACCAAGGTAAAGTTATTTTTGCTTGCACGCTGCCAGTGAAAAGAAAAATAGAAAGTCTACTGGGAAATGATGGATTATAAAGGAAAATTATTGAAGATGCAGGAGGAGAAAGACAAGTGGGAAATAGACTCAAGCTGAGTTGATAGCTCATATTGCAAGGTTAAATAAAGATCAAAATGATGAAAAAGAGATTATGGAGGAATTAATGAATCAACCTTTCGTTGATACAGATGAACCCCTTGTTGATGTTGAAAAACCATTAAATGAATTTTCTGCAGATGCTTTACTAGTTCCCATGTCTCAAGTAAGTTTGAAAGAACTGGAAATTAAAGGGTTAAAGGATGAAAATGAAAGGATCAAGTCAGAATTGGCTAAAAGTATTGAAGAGAAGAATAAAGCTTGGAATGAGAAGAGCCATTTACATAAAAAAAATTAATGAATTAAAATAGAGAAATACAGGAAAATCTCCTTTACATGGAGCTAAACATTTGATCTGGGATACTTTGTCTGTAGAAATCACTAAATTCAAACATTATTTAAATTTTATCGATGATGAAAGTCCATTGGTAAATCTGGCTACTCAAAGATTAAAACTAGCAAATGAAACCATGGAAAAGAAATCTCTGAATACTGCTCATAATGCTGTGAATTTTTTTGAATTCTCTAACATATCAAAATCCGTAGGATATTGGGATCAAAGATAGGGTAGCTATTGTGTTATGGGCGAATAAGTTTATCAATAAACATCAACTTATGAAAGTTGTGCAGGATAAAGCGAATCATATGCCTTCTCAAATCAAGGATTTCAGGGCGGATTTTAAAAATTTATTTGATGATGGTCTCCCTTCTTTTTGGGATGACGAAGGACGATTGTTTTCTCAGGAACAGTATCATAGCTTATTGGTACAAAATCGCATGGATAATTCTAAATTTGAATATTTAGTCAAAGGATTAACAAGAAAGGTCATTGTTGAAAAGTTGACAGAAGACTTTGAAATATTGGACAGGTTTTTAATTATTAAAAAAGGATTACCAGCTGTGTCTTATGAATCTTATGTTGATTTGGAGGTGTCAATAAGAGAAATGATAGAGTACAACACTCCAAATGTAGAACAGTGGAAAATCGTGGAGAAATTTGGGAAAACCAAATACATATTACATTCATAAAGACAGGTGTTGCAGTCTCTGGAAGCTGTTTGTTCGTGGTGCCTTGCAGTTATGGATTTTGCTATAATCAAGCAGTCTGTTATTTCAAACAAAGCATGTAATTATTATTCCTAGTTATTAGGGAAATGGTTACAAGAAATTATGATTAACAATTAGTTGGTTTTTGACGTTTTTGGAAGAAACTATTTTGTATATATTTGAATTTTATTGAGGTATCAGGGGTTGGAACCCGTAAGATTGGAATGATGTTTTGTGAGAACATTTTTGAATAAAATTACAGAGCCGAATGCTAGTTTATCTTCAAAGATTCATGTATTATTTATGTTACAGTCTGTGCTTTCTTTCCTTGTGAAATGTTTTCTAAGTGTTTACCTTTCATTCTATTTTCTTTCATGTCTGAATGCAGTGTATAATAGTTTCAAAATTCATACATGTTATGCTCTGGCTATTGTTTCAGATATCCACAAATATTTATTCTAAAGTTGATATGGAATTCATCCTGTGATGCTCTATATTAATGGATTGTTCATGTTTCTTTCCTATCGCCTGAAAATCAATGAATGACTGTAGCTGAATAATTATCTTGCCTTTGCTGAGATTCTGAGTAGGCAACTTTGTATTATCTTCATCTATTTTGACTCCATAGCCCAATGGTTACATGTTTTGTTTCAACCATCTGCATAACTTAAAACTGTTGATTCATATATATGGCCCTGTTAAAACTGTATCTGAGAGATCCCTCTCTGGAAAGAAAAGCTTGTTTCTTTCTAAAAGTGGTTTTTGTTGTTACCTTGAGATTTCCTTCCAGAACCTTAGGTATATTTTGAGTGATAACAAATTGGCGTTGTTTCTGGGGAATGAAGGTTCAAATCATCCCTGGGAGGAATGACAAAGATTATAACAGATCAAGAAAAAGATTTATGTGGGAAAACAAAAAAAATTGTGAGTGAAGAAGGTTGTACATTTGCCCTGGCAATTCCAATTTCAATTATTTCAAGATTTCAAAAGACATCCTGGCTTCAAAAAGACATACACGAGGTAATTCTGATACTGAAGTTTTACAAAGTTTGGAAGATCCTGAAAAATTATTTAGAAAAAGAGACAAAGAAAAAATAGATATTTCTCTGTTTGGTGCATCGTCTTCTCAATATTTTCATAGCACCCTTGATCAAGAATGGGAAATTAATGTTGAAAGGGGTTTGTTGAAATCTAAATCTGAATCTGATCTTAAAAATATTGAATTCAGCCTTCGTAGATTAGAATCCTATTTACTTGATTCTCTTTGGAGAGGTCTTCAACAGTCTGCGAAGGTTGAAAAAAGACCTATTGTTCAAACTATTCAAATTTCCTCAATCCATCCAAATCCACCTAGACCAATGGCAGCCATATTTGCTCCTTTACGTTTGCTTGTTGTATTGCATGACCTTCCCCAAAACTATTCCCAGAGAATTTCTTTATTTGATGGAGAGGGAGGTATAACAACAAAACAACATGTGGCAAAATTTGAAGATTTTATTGACTTGGAGGAAGTTGATTATGTAGATGTTAAAATGAGGTTGTTTTCTCAAAGCCTATCAGTGGAAGCAAAGAAATGGTTTAAAGATTTGCCAGCTGCATCAATTCTGACATTTCAAGCTTTCCAAAATGCGTTTTTAGAAATATGGGATGATAAACAATGCCCTTTACAGCTTCTTTCCCAATACAATAATCTTAAGAACGGAGGTTTTGAATCTGTTCAAGCAGGTTTATGAGAGTTTATAATTCCATTCTAGATGATATAAATCCTTCTGCAGCTGCTGCTAAACTTCATAATGTTGAGGCCTTTGACAATGACTTTGCATTTTCATTAAGGGAGAGAAAGTCAGTGAGTCTTGCTGCTATGTTCACAGATGCTTTAGAAGTGGAAGCAAATATGATGGCAAGTGGAAAGATGAAACAAAGAGATATTGATAGGAAGAAAATTAGAGAAGAAAACATGCCTTCTACTTCTTCCTCTTCCAATGATATTAAATTTGAAATGATGTTAAAAATAATGGAGAAGTTAATGGATAGATTGACTATGGAAAATAGATCATTTAATAAAGAACATGCTGAGCCTCAAATCAGAAATCCAAATTTTAGAAGTCTAAATCCTCCTATGCTTCCACAAAATAGGCAGAGAGATATGAGAAATCCAAGGAATCAAGAAGAACAACAGATTCGACCACCTTTCCTTGAGAATTATGTTGCAGATGAAGAAGAGCCCACTGAAAATGAAATTCATATTTTCAGGGAATTAGATTATGAGATATACCTCACTAAATAAGAACATCATATGTTTGCACAGGAATATGGTAATAATTATTTTGAGAAGAGTCAGAGTAGTACCAGAGAGGTTATTTGCATGCTATGGATGATATACAAAGGAAGATTAGGTTGAGAAACAGAGATGTTGTTGTAAATAAAGGGAGGCCAAATTCAAACCAGCCTTCCACTAATTCATTAAATACAGAGAAAGGAAATGAAATACAAAAAGATCCTATTGTGAATAAAGAAGTTGAGAATTAAAAAAAAATAAAAAAATAAAAAAATAAAAAAAAATGAAACAAATGGCACTAGCGGATGTAGAGAAAGTTACTTCTATCTTCAATCTGCAGAATGAACTTTCAAAATTGAAGATTTTTGTTCCATTTAATGAGTTGTTGAGGAATCATGAATACAGGGATACGATAACAAGTATGGTTAAGGGTTAAGGAGAGTTTCAATCAGACATTTTAGAATTGACAGATGATAATCCTACCATTTCATTTTGGCCAAAGGTTGAAAATATAGATGATGAAGAGGTTCCTCCATTTTATTTGAGTTTGAATGTGCATGATATGGTTGTACATCGTAATGTCCTGGTTTTGACCCCGTTACATTAGATGTATATGATGTATAAATTATAAATGATCAGGGTGTGGAGCTAAAGGCAAAGGCCCCACCATTTATCGGTTATGTTATGTTTTGGATTTGAATTGTCATCGATGGTATATCGGGGCATGCGGCATATATTATGGTTATCATCATGTAAATATGCGTCTATAATTAATTAAAATGAACACAACCAGCTACAGTCGTGGCAACTAAATCGAAAGGGGCATGATTTTCACAAGGATAAGGATGTGGGGGAATTTTTCAAACCTTGGCCAATGAGAGAAAAATACCCATGTGTCTTCTTCCCTTGTTTTATTCCAACCACTTTCATTAAGAAAGACTGCTGGTGGTTGAGGCAGTTAATTGTTTTGGGGAGTGGGGTGGCAGGACTGTCATTCCTCACCCACACGCACACTCTACCCATGATTTTGGTTGTTCATCCACTCACGCAAACACTTCTTCCTCTCCACAAGTTGCTAAACACCCACGCACTGCAATTTCGCGTCCTCCTGGTAGCTGTTCACCTTCACGCACTTCCCATTTGTCTGCTCATTGTTTTCACGCACAGGAAATTTCCTGGTCTCACTCACGTAGTTTTTCCCCTGCGAATTTGAGAATGGTGTGGCTCCGTCCTTTTCTCAGGGGATAATTTGTGGGTTCTGCATTGTGGATGTATACGCACCGGTCGAGATACTGTAAATTCGTCCCCAAGTGTGGTATGCATACGTTTTTCCTCAGCGGTCTCAACTGTGAAAACGAACTGTTGTTTTCCCCCTGTTGGAATTGTGCTTGTTGTTGTGTTTGGGACTATGTAATTCGCTGGAGAGTCTTTTTCCTGTTTAAGCTGTGACAGCTAAATTCATTGCTTGAGTGCAATGGTTGGTCTTCGTACTGTGAGGGGAGCAGGGATGTTGGCTTAGATTTGCTTGATAAACCTGGTGGTTGGAAACCACACAGACAGAGCTAAAGGGCTGGCCTTCTTCTCCATCACCCCTGAATAGCACTGGAAGGGAATGCAGGGCCTGAGGGACTGTGTAGCAGAGAAGGGACTGATTCCTTGTGTTGGGTGTGTTTGGGTGTCTTGGAGGTCAGGATAGTTCTGGTGTAGGTGTTCTTGGCTCCGTAATGAGCTCACTAGCTTAGCAATTTGCCTTCTCCAGCTCCCTAATGGCCTGATAAACCCAACTTTGTTGGCTTGGCTGTGTGTTTTGTGTATCCTTGGCTATGTGTAAGCCTGCTAGTTCCCTTATTCCTTGGAGAATCATGCCCAACTCGGGGGTGGCAGCTCTACTGAGAGATTAAGGAGCACGATGGCCTATGGTTGGGTGGAACGTTGCAGCGACGTAGCTGGTTGTGGAAGGAGTTTTCATAAGATAAGTGATCTTTCCTATTTTACTTCTGCAACCATATTTTCTGTCAATGATATGAAAATGATGAACATGTTAAAATGAATGCTTGTGTGAATGCATGTTGATTCCGCTGTGCAAGATAAATAATTATAGTTGTGTATGATAAACAATTGTGTTTATGCATGTTATGCTGCAATGCATTTCCTTTCAACATTCTGTTTCTGCAAATTTTATGCCTGTACATGTTCATGGGGCTCTTAGCCCGCTGTGATTAAAGTTTGGGTCGCATTCTCTACGCTGGTCGGAGGCATGGGGACGTGACATACATAATGCCATGTTAGACTCAGGTGCGTCACATAATTTAATGCCTAAAGGAGTGGTGGAAAGTTTAGGGTTGGAAATTATGAGGCCATATAAATATTTGTATTCCTTTGATTCTAGGAGGGTGAAGTGTCTTGGTCTGATTAAAGATATGGTAGTATCTTTAAATAAATTGCCAACCAAAACAATAGTGATGAATGTTGTAGTAGTAGATATTCCACCAAAATTTGGAGTATTGTTATCAAGATCTTGGACTTCAAAGTTAAAGGGTAGTTTACAAATGGACATGTCATACGCCACTATTCCTGTCCAAAATGGGAGTAGGAGGTTATACAATGAGAAGAGAACACCTTATGTAGTAAGCAGCCAAGATAGACCTAATATTCATCATATATATGTCGTTGATACTGATTTGGGCGCTTCTATTTTCTTTAATGATATTGTTCCATGTGATCTAGAATCTACATTGCAAACTAAATCTGAAAAGAATGAAGAAAGAGAAAAGGAGCAAGATGCTCTGGAAAAGAAACAAAAAAGAGAAGGATTGTGGACTATGTATTTTGATGGATCCGTGGTAAAGGTTGGTGTTGGTGCTGGAGTATACATAATTTCTCCTATCAAGGATTTTAAATCTTTATCATATAAACTAACATTTGAATGCACAAATAATGTAGCTGAGTATGAAGCTTTATTACTTGGGTTGCATGCATTGAAATATTTGGGAGCGCAAAGGATACGAGTTCTGGGAGATTCGAAGCTTGTAATAAACCAGGTGAATGACAGTTATCAAACCAGACATCCCCGAATGAGGGCTTATAGAAATGAAGTATGGGACATGTTTGGTAACTATTTTACAGAACATACAATTAAGGTGGTTCCTAAATATGAAAACACAGTAGCTGATTCCTTGGCAATTGCTGCTGGTAAATTTAAAACTCCAAGTGCTGGTCAAAGAGAATACCGAGTGGATATTGTGAATAGAGCGTCCATACCTGATAATTCTAAATATTGGCATGTATTTGAAGATGATATGCAAATAAAAATATTTTTAGAATTATCTAGGGAATTTGTGAATACTCATATTGATGGTGAGAATGATAATTGTGAAAATTTCCAAGATGCTGAAGAAAGTGAAGAAGAAATGATTAATACTGAAAAGTTAAAGGGAACTCTAGGAGGAAAGGATATCATTCAATAAAAAATTAATTTTATCCCAAGAGGTTTAATTCCCTTAGAGAAGCTTTTTGATCAAAATGATGTTGCAAAAGATCCAAAAGTGAAACTTGCTGACAATGCTATTGAGGATAAAAATATTAGTACTGAAGAAAGTCCAAAGATTGTGAAGCTATCTAAAAATATGCCTGCCAAAGAAAAGGAAGAGTACGTGAACTTGATGAAGAAATATACAGATGTATTCACCTGGAGTTATGAGGATCTCAAGGAATATGATACTTCAATAATACAACATACTATTCCAATCAAACCTGGAGAAAAACCTTTCAGACAGAAACTCAGAAGGATAAATCCAAAGTTGTTGCCAGTTATTGAAAAGGAGATAAAAAAATTGTTTGATGTCAAAATTATTGTGACTTTGAGATTCTCAAGGTGGGTTGCTAATTTGGTTCCTGTCAAAAAGAAAAACGAAGAAATAAGACTTTGTATAGATTTCAGAAATTTGAATAAAGTCTCAATGAAAGATAATTATCCCTTGCCAAAGATATATCATATTTTGTAGAAAGTGGTCGGAGCAGAAAGAATTTCAGCTATGGATGGTTTTTCAAGATACAATCAGATCAAAGTGTTACCTGAAGATCAAGAAAAGACTGCTTTTACCACACCATGGGGCACTTTTATGTAGGCGAAGATGCCTTTTGGTTTGATGAATGCAGGGGCTACTTTCCAATGTGCCATGGATATTGCTTTTGCAGGAGAAATAGGTAAATTTGTGGTAATTTATATGGATGATATCACTGTATATTCAAAATCTGACAAGGATCATATTCAACATTTGGAAAAAAAATTATAAAATGCAGAAAATTTGGTATATCATTGAATCCAAAAAAATCCAATTTTGCATTAGAGGAAGGGAAGTTATTGGGTCACATTATTTCAAAGGATGGAATAAAGATTGATTCGGATAGAGTCAGTGCAATTTTGAAGGTAGGAGAACCAAGAAGCAAAAAAGAAATACAATCGTTCTTGGGGCAGGTAAATTTCTTGAGAAGGTTTATTCCCAGTTTTGCTAAAATATTAATGAATATCACAAATATGCTGAGAAAGGGTCATGAAATAAAGTGGACAACAGAGGCTAAGAAATCTTTTAAAGAAATAAAACAAGCCATTTCAGAAGCTCCTGTGCTGATGAGTCCAAACTTCAATAAATATTTCTTAATATTTTCAAATGCTTCAGAACATACTATTGCTGCAATATTGTTACAGAAGAATAATGAAAATATGGAGCAAAGTGTATCCTTTTTCAGTAAAATGTTGAGAGATGGGGAATTAAAATATGATATTATGGGAAAAAAGGCGTACGCTTTGGTTAAAGCCTTAAAATATTTCAGGGTGTATATTCGTCATTCACATATAATTGCTCATGTTCCAACTAGTGCAGTAAAAGGAATTCTTACACAGCCTGATCCAGAAGGAAGAAGAGCGAAATGGATAGCAACATTATTGGAGTATGATATAGAAATTAGCCCTACCAAGTTGATTAAAGGGCAATGACTCGCAAAGATGTTGACAAATTCAAATTGTGAATCTTTACAGCTTAATTTCTTATCCAGTCAATCTCATCAGTTGGACACAGGGGTGGAAGTGATGATTGATTTCACTACATCTTCATGGTATTCTGATATAGTTCATGTTCTTCAAAATTTACAAGCTCCTGCAGGATTAAGTAAAACTAGAGCAAGATCTGTGAAGTTGAAAGCTGCTAAATTCTGTATTTTAAATCAATATCTTTATTGGAAGGATCCTAGGGGTGTGTTACTTAATTGCCTTTTGGAAAATGAAGCCCAGCCAACGGTGAAGGAATTTCATAAAGGAGACTGTGGGGGACATCACTCTTGCAAAGTGACAGCAAACAAAATTTTTAGAGATGGTTTTATTGGCCATCATTGTTTTTGGATGTGTACAAAGAAACTAGTACATGTCACCAATGCCAGATTTTTGATGGTAAGAGAAAGGTGATTCCACTTCCTCTTAATCCAATAATAGTAGAAGCTCCTTTTCAGCAGTGGGGTTTGGATTTTATTGGAGAAATAAATCCAAATTCTTTAGGACAACATAAATGGATTTTAATAGCTACAGGCTATTTCACGAAGTGGATTGAAGCAATACCTACCAGGAGACCTACTGAGACAGTGATTATGGATTTTCTTGAAGAAAATATATTGGCTAGGTTTGGTTGCCCCAGAAGAATTGTGACTGACAATGCAGTGGCTTTTAAGTTGAAAAAGATGATTAATTTTTGTCATAAATATCATATCAGTCTAAATCATTCAACTTCTTATTATCCACAGGGAAACGGACTGGAGGAGTCTTCTAATAAGAGTTTGGTAAGAATTATTAAGAAGTTGTTAGAAGATAAGAAAAGAGCTTGGCACACCAAGCTGAAGTATGCTTTGTGGGCTGATAGAATTAGCACTAAAAGGACAATTGGAATGTCTCCTTTTCAATTGGTGTATGGAACTGAAGTCATTTTTCCAGTGTTGTTGGGTGTACCAGTTATGAAATTTTTTCAGGAACAACAAGACGAGCTGAACCATACGCAGAGAAGAATAAACCAAATTATCAAATTGGATGAACAAAGAATTAAAGCTTATGATAAAGTGCAGATACATCAAGAAAAAATGAAAAACACCTTTGATAGAAAGGTGAAAGAAGAACAATTCCAAATTGATGACCTGGTATTAAAATGGGACGCTCCTAGGGAAGACAAGCATGGAAAATTTGACCACATGTGGGTAGGTCCTTATGTCATTGCAGGTCACAGAGGAGAAAATGCATTCATTCTGGAGTATCAAAATGGGGTTTTGCTAGATAGTGGCCCTGTGAATGGAAGATTTTTAAAACATTACTTGTCCTAAGGCTAAAGGTAAAATTTGTACCATAGTTTGTAAATATTTATTTTCTCTTAAAAGCATTACAAATGGCGAACCGAATATATTTGAAGCCCGGAGTGAAGGCCCTAAGATCTTGGAGGATGGCCATTTTCTTTATTTAGAAAAAATATATATTTGAAAAAATAAAAGTTTGGAGGTTTAGATACAAAAGTCAGAAGTAGGCACCTGGTCTACGAGTTCTTTGATACCTCACAGGGAGGATATCATCCCTAGTTGGAGCCAGTTGTTAGCACCCTCTATGTTGAACAATTGAGGAAAGATATGATCAATAAATGATAAGGGTATATATTAAAAATGGGTAAAAGATCTATGGTTGCAAAATGATCCGCTGGGAAAAGTTGCACGAGAAAGAAGTTTTGACAGAGAGCGGAATGGGTTGATAAGATAACAAGATCGACGGCCAAGAGATAGAGTAAATTAAATCTATGGTCATAAGGTAATCCGCAATGTGAAGATGCAAGGTTGAACGAGGAGAAAGGTCGGCGGATTGCGTAGAATGGATTTGATCCAATGGTTCAAAAAAGAGATGTAATAGTATCAACGGTTATAGTCTAATCCGGGGCTCAAACTTGTAAGACAATTAAAATGGATGAGTGGTAGCAGAATTCAAACCATTTTCCATGTGGCATTTTTTAGGGAGTTCCGCTAAGGAAAGTGGTAAAGGAGAAACAGCTTGTTGGAGGTCCCGGAATCATTATTCTTTGTATAAAAAGTGAGTTGACCAAGGTAAAGTTATTTTTGTTTGCACGCTGCTGGTGAAAAGAAAAAGAGAAAGTCTACCAGGAAATGATGGATTATAAAGGAAAATTATTGAAGATGTAAGAGGAGAAATACAAGTGGGAAACAGAAAAAGCTAAGTTGATAGCTCATATTGCAAGGTTAAATAAAGATCAAAATGATGAAAAAGAGGTTATGGAGGAATTGATGAATCAACCTTTCGTTGATATAGATGAACCCCTTGTTAATGTTGAAAAACCATTAAATGAATTTTCTACAGATGCTTTACTAGTTCCCATGTCTCAGGTAAGTTTGAAAGAACTGGAAATTAAAGGGTTAAAGGATAAAAATGAAAGGATCAAGTCCGAATTGGCTAAAAGTATTGAAGAGAAGAATAAAGCTTGGAATGAGAAGAGTCAATTACAGAAAAAATTTAATGAATTAAAAGAGAGAAATACAGGAAAAGATCCTTTACATGGAACTAAACATTTGATATGGGATACTTTGTCTGTAGAAATCACTAAATTCAGACATTATTTAAATTCTATCGATGATGAAAGTGCATTGGTAAATCTGGCTACTCAGAGATTAAAACTAACAAATGAAACCATGGAAAAGAAATCTCTGAATACTGTTCATAATGCTGTGATTTTTTTTGAATTCTCTGACATATCAAAATCTACAAGATATTGGGATCAAAGAAAGGGTAGCTATTGTGTTGTGGGTGAAGAAGTGTATCAATAAACATCAACTTATGAAAGTTGTGCAAGATAAAGAGAATCAGATGTCTTCTCAAATCAAGGATTTCAGGGTGGTTTTTAAAAATTTATTTGATGATGGTCTCCCTTCTTTTTGGGATGACGAAGGACAATTGTTTTCTCAGGAATAGTATCATAGCTTATTGGTACAAAATTGCATGGATCATTCTAAATTTGAAGATTTAGTCAAAGGATTAGCAGGAAAGGTCATTGTTGAAAAGTTGACAGAAGACTTTGAAATATTGGACAGGTTTTTAATTATTAAAAAAGGATTACCAGTTGTGTCTTATGAATCTTATGTGGATTTGGAGGTGTCAATAAGAGAAATGACAAAGTACGACACTCCAAATGTAGAACAATGGAAAATCATGGAGTAATTTGGGAAAACCAAATACATATTACATTCATAAAGATAGGTGTTGCAGTCTCTGGAAGCTGTTTGTTCATGGTGCCTTGTAGTTATGGATTTTGCTATAATCAAGCAGTCTGTTATTTCAAACAAAGCATGTAATTATTATTCCTAGTTATTAGGGAAATGGTTACAAGAACTTATGATTAACAGTTAGTTGGTTTTTGACGTTCTTAGAAGAAACTATTTTTTATATATTTGAATTTTATTGAGGTATCAGGGGGTGGAACCCGTAAGATTGGACTGATGTTTTGTGAGAACCTTTTTGAATAAAATTACAGAGCCAAATGCTAGTTTATCTTCAAAGATTCATGTATTTTTTATGTTATAGTATATGCTTTCTTTCCCTGTGAAATGTTTTCTAAGTGTTTACCTTCCATTCTGTTTTCTTTCATGTCTGAATGCAGTGTATAATAGTTTCAGAATTCATACATGTTATGCTCTGGCTATTGTTTCAGATATCCACAAATCTTTCTTCTAAAGTCGATATGGAATTCATCTTGTGATTCTCTATATTAATGGACTGTTCATGTTTCTTTCCTATCACCTGAAAATCAATGAATTACTGTAGCCGAATAATTATCTTGCCTTTGTTGAGATTCTAAGTAGGCAGCTTTGTATTATCTTCATCTGTTTTGACTCCATAGCCCAATGGTTATATGTTTTGTTTCAACCATCTATGTAACTTAAAACTGTTGATTCATATATCTGAACTTGTTAAAACTGTATATGAGAGATCCCTCTATGGAAAGAAAAGCCAATTTCTTTCTAAAAGTGGTTTTTGTTGTTACCTTCAGATTGCCTTTCACAACCTTAGGTATATTTTGAGTGATAACACATGTCACAAATGTCATATCTTTGAGGGGAGAAGAAAACTCTTGGAATTTCCTTTAAAACCCATACAGTTTGAAGCCCCTTTCTAGCAATGGGGGCTATATTTTATTGGAGAAATAATTTCTTCTTCGTCAGGACAGCACAGGTGGATCCTTACTGCCACTGACTATTTGACTAAATGGATCGAGGCCATCCCCACAAGACAAGCTACTGAGATAGTGATCGTGCAATTTCTGGAGGAGCATATCCTGTCAAGATTTGGGGTTCCCAGGAAGATAATCACTGATAATGCTCCTGCTTTCAAGTCAAAGAAGATGGTTGAGTTTTGTTCCAAATATCACATACAATTGGGACACTCCACTGCTTACTATCCACAAGGAAATGGATTGGAAAAATCCTCAAATAAGAGCCTGATGAGGATCATCAAAAAGTTGTTGCAGGAAAACAAGAAGGACTGGCACACAAAGTTGATTCATGCTTTGTGGGCTGATAGGATTAGCAAAAAGAAATCCATTGGCACCTCACCTTTCCAGCTGGTCTATGGTTCTGAGGTAATCTTCCCTAGCTCCTTATTTCTGCCAGTGATTAAATTATTATAGGAAGAGGAAACAAAGACACATCCAACCCAGAGGAGGATGTATTAGTTGATTGAACTACAACATCAAAGGGAGCAGTTATTTGACAAAACCCAGAAGTTTCAAGAAAAAATGAAAGAAATTTTTGACAGAAGGACTAAGCCTAAATATTTCTAGTTGGGAGATGTAGTTTTGTTGTGGCATGCACCACATGAGGACAAAGGGAAGAATGGTAAAATTGATCACCCATGGAAGGGCCCATATAAAATTGAAACCCTTAGAGGAAAGAATGCCTATGCTTTGGATGAGATGGAGGGAAGTCTAGTATCTGGAGCTCCTGTAAATGGGAGGCTCCTCAAACATTATTTTCTATAAAAGTAAGTTTAACTCCATTTTCATTGTATATACAATTTTTATTTTAACATTGCATGTGTGGATAGTCCCCCTGTTAGACTTAAAGCATGAGGTGAAGGAAGTAAGGTCTCCAGCAGGGGATGTCATTTAGTTTTCTTTTTTCAGGCAAACTTGAAGTCACGGGCACGTGGTCTACATGGCTCTTTGCTACCTCGCGAGGAGGATAGAATCCCCTAGTTAGAGCCGTTGTTAGCACCTGTGCTAAATTTTGAAGATTTCTACATAATTCATCTACACCAATCCCCCCTCAAAGTTCTAGACCAGTGAAAAAATGAGGGGCAAGGTCAAAAAACTTTTCATATCTTATGACTTATACATATGCAGGAAGGGGTTTGAAGTTGATTTGGAGGACTATTCCTAAGCCTGAATGTCAAGACAGTTAAAAAACCCTTCAGTGCAACCTTGGAAATGTGCCTAAGTAATAAAAATCCAATCAAGGTTAAAAGAGGACCAGAATGGATGGACCGAATGCATCACAGATAAGATCAAAGGGCCAAAAATCATTTCCGCCAAGGAGAATCGGGAGCAAAAGTGCGGAAGAGGTAAAAAATTGATTATAAAAAGTAGAATCTTGACTTCCTCCTTCCGCTGTCCACTATCGACAGCTTAGAGAGTTTCCACCCAGATCAATGGTCTGGGAAAGAGTAGAGGGGTGAAGATCGGAAATCGGGAGAAGTAAAAATTTGGTTATGAAAAGTTCAAATCCTGACTTTCGTATTCCGTGATCCGGGATCCAACGACTCAGAGAGATTCCACCCAGATCAATAGTCGGGAAGAAAGAACAGAAAGGGCAGAAATTGAAAAACGAAAATACAAAGAATTTGATCACAAAAATTCAAAGTCTCGATTTACGTAATCCGCCAGATCCAATGGCTCGGAAAATTCCCACGTGGATCAACGAGATGGAAAGAAAAAGCCGATAGCGGAAAGATCAAAATAGAACTTCGCACAAAGTTCAAATCTCGATTTTCACCTTTTGTGATTCGTCAGATCTATAGCTCAGATCGCTTCTGCCCAGCTCAACTGTGTAGGGAGAAAAAGGTGGGAGTAGAAAGGCGGAAGCGGAAAAGGTAAAATTCTTGGGTTGCTAAATTGGAAAACCCGACTTCCGTTTTTCGCAGTCTGCTATATCTACGACTCATATCACTTTCACCCAGATCAATGGCCCGGAAGAAGGAAGAGGGGCAGAGATCGGAAAGCATGAGACTTAAGAATTTGGGCGTGAAAAAGTTAAAGCTTCGCTTTCCTCTTTCCGGAAAAGTACAGGGGCGAAAAGGCGGAAGGGCAAAACTTGTTGGTGTAAAAGGTTGAAATCCCACATCTTGTTTTCCGCAGCCCACATCTTTGGTCCTAGATCGATGGTCCAAAAATATTCCGCATCTTAGATCAATGGTCCAGATTGACCCCGTAGTAGAAAGGCAAAATTGAAGGTCGAAAGCCGGAAAAGACAGAATTTTGGGCATAAAAAGAGCGGAATTTTGCTTTCCATAGACCACAAATCAGCGGTCGATAATGTGTCTTGCTAAGACCAATGTTGGATATTGATTTCACTGGTTGAGACACCAGGATGAAGAAAATTATTGCAGACTTTCATTTTCAGCGAGAGAATCTGTTTCCCAGTTATCAGGTTTTCTATTTTGATCCACCATGCACATCCCAACGTGGTTACCTGTTTTGATTCTTGTGATCATGGTGAATCCGCAAGATCAAAATTTGTTAGGATTTTATGCGTGCGGGTTTGATCCCCAATATATATAAACTGTATTTCACTATGTTTCGAGGTTGATCTCGGGAGCCTGTTTACACTATAAATATACCCTCGAAAGAGGAAGAAAGGTGTTAAAACTTTCATTCAGAATCCTTAGCGCTAGGGTTTTGTAGTTATGCCATTTTCTTGGGAGCACTAATGAAAGCATAGCTTAATTGTCTAAGATTCATTACGGTGTTCACTGTTCAACCTGTTTTTCCTTTGTAAACTTCATTTTCATGTCTATGTATCTTCTGCTAATGCACTTCTACCATTTCTCTCTACTATGTGCTCTTTGCATCAAATCATGCATTTGTTTATGTGTTTCTGGTAAATGTTTTGGAATTCATCTTCTATGCTCCATTGCAGTTACTAGCCTTTGTTGTTTATTCTGCTAAAGGTGTTTTCAGGAGATTCATCCATAGATAGGTGCCTCCTGTTACATCGGGCTCCTTCTCATTTCCCCCTGCCATCTCCTCAAAGATATTTTGCTGAATATCGATGCCTATTTTGCCTTAGATTACGAAGGTTGTTGCCGGTTATTATTTGTTGTAAGTCCTTGAATGTTTCAGGATTTGACTCCATTTCCCAATGGTTTTTCTTATCTGTCTATTTTACCATCTTTAAATCTACAAATATCATGTTTCTCATCAGAATCTAGCCTTATGACTGCTTGTTTAAAGCCAAATGTATATGTGAATAACCCTGTGACATAGAGAGAGCCCTCTCTGATTGTAAGGCTAGAATACATTCTAAATATTGGTTTGAAATGGTTACCCCTGAGACTTCCTACCACAACCATAGGAAAATTACAAGGTGATAACAAAATCTTTATAGGAAACCTCATAACCAAGCCAAGTACGATGACCTACTTGAATGGACCCTTTGCAAAAATTAGGTCATATGCCCCACATAGATGAAACCTATAACCAAATATAAGATGCACTACCTTAAGATGTTGAAACATAACAAATGATGGCCATCAATTGATATAGTGATTTACTTCAGCCATTCATAATGGTGTATTTATTTGTTTCATGTTTTAAACTTTATTCACATTTTTATTTTAGTTATATATATATATTAAGGTACATAATAATAATAATTACGCCGGAGGCGTTCTCAATGGAGACATTGTCTCAAAAGATTCTTTGTCCCCCTAGCAAATAAAATCTTGCCACGTGTGTCAAATAAAATTCCGACAAGTGCCTCATCCACTTGCCCTGTGACGGCTTGGCGTGTGACTCCCTGGCCAACATAGCATCATCTATGACTACGACATGACATAAATATCCATTTCTCTCTATACTTTAGGAACCTCCTGGAGATTGTTTGGCGTAGCCTTCTTAACCTCTGTATCAGCTCCGTTCTTCACTCTGGGAACAGAACCAGGCAGGAATGGAACGACTGGGATGGAATTCACAACACGTAGCACTCCCATTCTCCATGGCACAGCGTAGCCCTTGCCTTCTCAAGTTCCTTAATACCCCATTAGCATTCAAATTTCATGTTTCCATATCCACCACTCAATGGGAGTTTGAAAAAGAGCAGAGAAACTTGCCATTCCAGCGCCTTTGTCAAAATAAAACCTGAATTCTACTTTAATGAAACCATAGGCAAGATCATTTGAAAAAGAGCAGAGAAACTTGCCATTCCAGCGCCTTTGTCAAAATAAAACCTGAATTCTACTTTAATGAAACCATAGGCAAGATTGTTTGAAAAAGAGCAGAGAAACTCGCCATTCCAACGCCTTTGTCCGAATAAAACCTAAATTGTGCTTTAATGAAACCATAGGCAAGATCTCCAAAATTCTATTCAATTCCTCGGTTCTCAAATGCTTATTCTTTCCTTCTCTTCACACCTTCTATTACAGTGAATACCCTTCACACATGATGAAAATCCAGTCGAAGGTTTAGACACCCGACCATTCCCAAAGAAAACATCAAAAGAAATAACTCTCGATAGCTAAGACTCATTCACAAAACACAAAACAAATATGTGAGGATATTTTACCTTTTTCCATGCAACCTTGAAACATTTTGAGTGAAAGCCTATCAAATACACAAATATATATAGTAAGCGCCATGCTGGAAAGTTTGAATAGATCAATTTGTAGATCTAATTGCATACCCATATGGATTTTGAGCACATCTTTGTCGATGGATTTTTTGTATGTCTTGCAGGTCGATCTTGAAGACTTGGTATATTCATTCTTCCATGACTTTAGAGGATTCACCATCTAATCATACTACTTAGGACTTCAATAAGAAGCGTTGGATGCATTTACACTTTGCAAGTGGCACTAAGTTTGACCATCAATACAAATGAGTGAATACATGCATGCATACTTGCATGTTGGCAGGTGTCACAAATTTTCATGCATCATCAGGTTCAAGGGTAATGGAATGAGTGTACCTTCTTGGTGTTCATTTAACTTTTATCTGATTTACTTAACCCATAAATAGTATGCTTTATAATTTATTTAATCAAAAGTCACTTTAATCCCTTTAATTAATCATTTAAAATAGATTGCCCGCTTATTATTATTCTTATGCAAGGAACAGTTAATTGTTCTTACCTTAAATACCTTTGATATTGCTTCAAACCCTGTCAAATTTGTTGCCAACCTTTTACTTCTGGCACAATACTATTCATTAACGGTCACTGAGTATTGCGCAGAGCAATACTTTTGATAGAGGCCTAGACAGAGTGTAACAAAACATAAATAATGTTGACATTAAAAAAATTACTTTTTTCTATAGGAAATTGCAAATTATCTTACAAAGGACTCACAAAATTAAACATATTATGGAAATTAAAATCTTGTATCGTCCTAATCAGGCTTATATGTTTTTACTATGATATTATTGTGTACCCTAATTATTTGTTATTGTGTATTTGTTCTGCTTCCTGTTTCTCTATTGCTGCAAATTTCTTAATTTTATGTTTGACACAACTTTCTATGTTGTGTGTTTAGAGATCGTATTTTCCTTAGGTTATCACACTCTCTGCAACTAGACTACACGTGGCCTTCCTCATCATTGTCTTTTCCATCCAAAATTTTGGGTTGTTTGTTTCTTATAGCTTCTCTAAAATGGTGATGGTGGGCACGTTCACGTTGGTCGTTTTTTTTTGCAATGCATAGGTTTGTTGTTGTTTTTTTCTCCATGGATTTTCATTATTTGTCTCCTTAGGTTTTCCAATTCACTCCCCTCAATAACAAGTAATGTAAATTAAAGAAAATACTGCATTGGAAGAGCCACGTTGTTATGACATCAAGGGTACATACGAGGGCATAGACAAGGATATGGATTTTAAAATCCACGATTGGGACATAGAAAAGGACATGGATTTTAAGTTCTCCACCACGGCAACAAAAAATATAAAACCCAACTGACGGATTTCCCTTTCCCCTTTGTCATGATTTAGGGTTTGGAAGGTGTCGAATTGCAAAGAAATCCCTTTGATTTCTGAAGCTTGCGAGGTATACTTGGTCTACATTTTACAGGTTTGAAATTTTGTATGTTTTTTAGGATAGTTAAACTTTTCACAAGCTTCATGTGTGCTATTAATTCACTATTTTTTATGGTGGATCGTGATTTTTTTAGAGGTATTTTTTTCATATTCGCAAAGCCATTGCGAATACTGCAATCGAACTTCCTCCTAAAGGTGGCTTTAGCTTTGATTTGTGTAGGAGAAATGAAATGATTGAGAACAAATGTGTTCAACCTCCTTCATTCCGCATGAAGAGAACGACCATTTTAGGCCTCGTTTTCAAAGGCATTTCCACTGTTACTACTCAGTACCGTATCTTCATTTTCTTATGTTGTTTGTTACATTCTTATCTTCGGTATCTGATGTTCTATGGCAATTTATTGAGCAATTATATTAGATTTAGTTTACATTTAAGAATGGTCCAGAAGGTGGATTGGAGTGTAAGACGCTGAAAGTGGTAAATGAGCATTCATGAAACATTGCAAGGATTGGAAAACTGGGAGATAGGGTTTTTTTTTTGGAAAAATATATTTTTAAAGATGCGAAGATATGGATAATATGGGGTTTTTACCAAATTCCCATTGGATCATGGGATCTCTGGGAGCTATTGGTACAAAAGTTGAAGTTCGCTAAGAGAGAGTGCAGGTATCAAAAGGTTTGGTTGGGTTGTTTCTTGGTTTCCAAGGACCAAAAGTTGTCAATAATCCCACCAGGATTCAAGAGGTGGATTAAGTTGGCCAATTGCAAGATGGATTAAGTTTGGGTTTAATAGAGAGGGTTAGTTGTTAAAACTTGCTACATGGGATTTCCTATAGTGTGTTCCCTAACTCAACCAGATTTCCTATAGTGTGTTCCCTAACTCAACTTGGAACAAATCCTAAGGCAATTTTAAAATACACTTTCTTTAGTTAACTTTCCTGATTCCATGGGGAAAATTTTGTTTTGTTTTAACTGGCTTTACCCTTTCTGCCTAATTTGAATTACTTCATGTAACACCAAATGCAATGAATGATGTTGTGGTTTTATACAGTTAAGAAGCTAAATCAAGCAAGGTTAGATGCAAGTTTTCTTGTGGATAGACAGTTGAAAATTGAAAGCAAATGGTTGAGTTTTTACACTTTAACCTCTAGGTTTTTCCTTGCCATATCTTTGTTTTACTATATGTACCATCCTCTCTGGTGGGTGGCGTTAGGTGACATACCAATTTTGGGTTTCTAGAGAGGGTAACTATTAAAACTGGCTACATAGGATTGACTACACTGGGTTCCCTAACTCAACCTGAAACAAATCCCAAGGCAATTTTAAAATATACTTTATTTAGATAACTTTCTTGAGTCTATGGGGCAATTTTTGTTTTGTTTTAAGAGGATTTACCCTTTCTAACTAATTCTAATTACTTCATGCAAAACCAAATAGAATGAATGATGTTATGGTTTTATACAGTTAAGACACTAAATCAAGCAAGGTTAGATGCAAGTTTTCTTATCGTTGGACAGTTGAAAATTGCAAGAAAATAGTCGATTCCTTACACTTTAACCTCTGGGATTTTCTTTGCCATATCTTTGTTCCACTATATGTACCATCCTCTCTGGTGGGTGGCGTTAGGTGCCATACCTGTAGTTATTCTACCTATATTGCTAAAGATGTGTGTGGCCATCTGTAATTTTATGTTGGATATCAATGTGTTGATGCTTTTTTTCAGGTAATTGATGTAAAACCTATATAAGATTAGGTATGATCGGTGTCGGTGGACAGAAATTGAAACTGACAAGTATTGGTACTGAGCTTCACATTGAGTCTTAGCTGCCTCTAGAATGGTAGTAATTTTTAGACCTTCAGGTTTGTTTCCTTCTATTTTTTTCTTTATTACATATTGTGTTCTTCTTTTATTTATGGTTTTTTTCGTTGTTGTTGTCATTAAATTCACCTCCAGGTTTGTTTTCTTTAGATTTGCAGATACCGCCATTCCTATAAATTTGTCGTTAACTAGGATTGATGATCATTAGGCCTTCAAAGTGGATCTCCCTCAAGGCCACTTTACTTTTCCTCAATTGCCAACAACTACTAAGGTTTGTTTTAACATGGTGATAAGATTGTTGTCGGTGGACAGAAATTGAAACTATCAAGTATTGGTATTGAGATTCACGTTGAGTCTCCACTGCCTCTAGAATGATAGTGATGTTTAGACCTTCAGTTTTGTTTCCTTCTATTTTTTTCCTTTATTACATATTTTGTTTTTCTTTTATTCATGGTTTTTTGTTGTTGTTATTGTCATTGAATCCACCTTCATGTTTGTAGAGACCACCATTCCTATAACTTTGTCACCAGCCAGGATTGATGATCGTCAAGCCTACAAAATGAATCATCCACAAGGCCTCTTTACTTTTCCTCAACTATCAACAACTACTCAGGTATGTTTTAACAATTATTCACTTGATGGCATGTTTCATTTTGCCAAAAAAACTACAAGCAAGGTCTTTAATTCTCTCGTTTTTATGTTTTTGCACGAAGTCCATGCTGCACTTTCCTCGCAAGAGAATAAGCATACATGATCTCATTCTAGCAAAATTTCATACGATCAAATTTTGTAGCATTCAGTAAATACTATTACCAACCACATCACTGACATGATAATAGTGATATATGGAAGCAACAATGTTCAGATATGGAAGCAGCAACAAAAGGAAGAACTTGTATGATCTCTTTAATGAAAATAGTGCAAAGATGATTGCAGTGGCCTGTGCACAATATCACATGTTTATAATGTTTTAGAAGGCTTTTCCTTCATGCCCCACCTGCAAGTACATGTATTCAATTGAACTCAATTTACCATTTAAAAAAAGACTATTATGCCACCCAGGTAGACACTCAGTTTGCTTGATTATGATCATGTCACTATATAAGACACAAAGTAACAACGAATAAATGTGTTTTGGAACTCTGTAGATTTGAAACTTATCTTTTTTTATGACAAAAAATTGTATAGAATGTTACCTTTTGTGTAGCGGGCCTAAGCTGGGAAGAATAGGGGGACTCCTGCAATAAGATATGGTTAGTTTATCATTGCAGTTATCTATTATATAAGATGGTTCTCTTCACAAATATATTATGACATATTTATTATTGCACATGGCCTTATAATATAATTGAAGAGCCACTGCAAAATATGTTTATCCTCTCAACGTTCCTTTGCACCTCCTGATACAAATGCTAATAATAAATGCTCTATATACAAAAATATGCTCTATTACGGAAAGATTACAAGTTTAAAAACTATATCAAAATCGATTCCTTTCAAAGAACTATTACCAACTAGAATTGAAAGTGCAAGAAATAAATAGTTTCTTAACGAACAAAGATATAATTAATTTGCAAAAGAAAAAACACATTTACTTGATTAAGTTATGTCTTGTTACATTAATCATATTTTATTGTGGTTTTGGGTACATGAAAGCCAATAGATTTTCATTACCTAGGCTAAAATATTTGAGAACCTTTTTCCAAGGTTTGTTAAGTTTTTTTTAAATTGTAAGGGTTGTTAACTTTTTTTAATGTTATTTTTTAAAAGAAATTTTAGTTTGATTTTTATGATTTCTATTTTGAACCTTTTTTCTTCCAAAACGGGTATATGAGTGATTTGTCGAGTAGTAATAAAGTTTAACTTTATTATATTGATGTGGGAAATTCTTAAGATATTTTAAAGTTATGTGAATAAGAAGCTAAAACTTTAGGTTTAAGAAAGGAAAAAATTAAAGATTTTTAATAAAGCTTTATAGTGTTATGTCATCGACGAGGGACATTTATATTTGGGTCAGGTCGATTATTTTCTATCTAGGCAACCTTGGTGAGCCTAAAGTTTAAGTGTGTTTTTATTTAAAATTAAATGAAGATTTGTTATTTTGTCTGGCGTTGATTGGTTGGGAGATGTTGTCATCGTGACTTGGGAGTCCGTCAAAGGAGTCCGCTCTCAGGCGTTGGCGGTAGTATGACGTCAGGAAGGATTGAATGAATCATTTAAGAGGTTTCCAGGTGGTGAGGTTTCTGTCATTTGGTCTGCATGTGCAGCAGCTCTCCGGTTTTCGTCGTCCGATCTACATGTGCAGCAGCTCTCCTATTTTCGTCGTCTGGTCTGCATGTGCGGAAGCTCTCAATGTTTCTCGCACACAATCTTCACTTTCTTCTTCTGTTCTGTTGGCTTTGTTGTTTGGTTGCTTTCTTTTCACCTACAGACTTAGAAGGACGAGGAATACCAATTGTTTGCTTTCTCTTTACGTGCAAACTAAGAAGAGGGAAGGAAGACCAGTGAGTGAAGAAGTTTTATTTTAGTGGAGTTACAGCAACTACATTTGATGTAGGGATGTTTTTGAAGTTTTTGTTTTGTTTGAAATGTACCATGTACCCTAACACGGGTAATTAATGTAACACATTGCAGGCAAAAGAGGGTTTCGAGCTAGGGTATCGCCTCAGAAGAGGAATATTGAGAGTAGAGGGATTGTGAGCATGGCAGAATCAGTGGAAGTTTGTGTTAAGGCTGCCACCAGTGCACCTGACAAGCTTGGGGACTGTAACTAATTTTTCCTCTCATTTTCCTTTCTTAGCAGAAGGGTTCAATATCGTATTTTTGCTTTCTTTGGCTTTTATTTCATCTATTTTGGTCAACCAATTCGTCATCTATTAGTGCATTCAAGGAATTTTAAATGTATGAAGTATAGCCTAATGTATTGAAATCATATCGTAATGTATTTACACAGGCCCCTTTAGCTAGAGGGTTTTGCTTACTCTCGAGGAAAAACAGGTCCCATACATCATCAAGTTAATTGATACCAATAACAAACCTGACTAGTAATGTTATGATTCCGAAGCCCATTCATTTTTTCTCTTTTCTCTTCTATTGTAGGATTTTCCTTCATGACTAGTGTGAGACTGCATGTGTAGATGTGAGAATTAGGGGGGGTTGAGTTGAAGATGTTGGTGCACAGGTTTTTGCAGATAAGCCCTGAAGGAAAAGTTCATGTTATAAATATCGATGATAAGTGGGTTCCAGACTCCGATGTTATCACCCAGATATTGGAGGAGAAGTACCCAGACCCACCTTTGGCAACCCGGCCTGAGAAGGAAACTGTGTATGTATTCTTAATTCTCTTTATTTCTTTCTTCCATAATGTACATTGTAATGATGGAAGTATAGATCTAGTAGACCCAGAAGTGGAAAACAGGTCATATACCAACCAGAAGAAAATTATATGTACTAACTGATGCTCTCTAAAACGACTCAAATTTCTTCTTTCATACGTCAAACTATAGCTCCAAGTCCATAGCTGCATATAGAACCAATTTTGGGTTATAAAATTAAGCAAGTCCACTCTAATAATATATGTCTCTATTTTGCCTCAGATGCGGGTGATGAAAACACTAACAGGTGCAGAGACGGTGGTGGGATGGGTGTGGGTTCATAGCTCGAAGAGACATGTAATTATGGTAGGTGGCGCCTTCATGCACAGCACGTACCACCTAGGCCCGAGACGTGATGGTTGATAGTCTGGTTGGATGCTCGTACAGGGGAAGTGAGCTCTTCGCACATCCTATCGGTAGTTGGGAGAAATGGACATGGCCTTTCGCCAAGGATTGCATACCTCCAAGCGTATGATGGATTCCATGATGACAGGAAAATCTGGTGGGACGATGGCAGGGACGATCTCACACACCTAGGTCTGCATTGCCAAACGTTCTTGTTGGGTGCCATTGCACTACTTAACCAAGGAGCAAAGGGACTCCATAGCCATTGACATTGTTGACAGAGTCTGGGTCAAGCATTGGGTGAAGCATTCGCATTCTAGCAAACCGCGCAGGAGAAGAGGCAAGCATAAGCACCATCTTTGGAGGGCCATGGCAGATCCCATAGCTGGAGAAGAAGTTCAGTGGGAGCAGTTATTCAACAAGGAAACGCCTACCCACATTCGTCAATCCATCACGGTTATGGAGGAAGAAATCTTCGGCGAGTTCAAAGTGAGGCTAGGAGAGGGAGTGGTAATTTCCCACTACTGGCACCTTAAGTTCATTCTGTCCCGCTCCATGGACGAGAGGGAAAGCTATGAGGAGCTTATCCGCATCACTGTCGGTAAATTCAAGGAAGAGGCAGAGAGCAACCTCGACCACATGCGCAGCCTGTTGCGTCTCTCTGGGACCCCCTTTCAGCGTGTTCTGAGAGGGGAGGATGTAGCCATGGTGGAATCCAGCCAAGCGGGTGCTGGAAATGGACAAGGTGTCGACCAAGTGCAAAATGAAGCTGAATCGTCTCATCGGCACTAGGAGCTTGATGGGCTCAGGTTCTGTCTCGCACCATGTTGTTATTCACCCTGTTGCGGTTATGTTTAACACTTCACACATGTTGTTATCTCTTGTTGCAATATGTTTAGCACTATACACTATTTTTATACTGATATGATATGTTAGAGGGTCTCTTACAGTGTTATGTTTTGTTAGAAATCATGATCGAGCGCCCAAGCTTAAAGGCCGGGATACACCTTCCTCATCTTTGTTTTGGTTAGCAGTCTTCAATCTGTCTCCATGCTTTCAAGAGCAGTGATTGTAAATACGCTATGTTTATTTCAGTAATAGAATAGTTGCTTCTTACTTTAATATATATATATATATATATATATATATATATATATATATATATGTCTCTAATTTTCTCTTCCATTCACTCTTTCCAACAGCTGTTAATCTATTATTCACATTATTTACATTCAATGGTGCTCGGTGACCATCTTTATAATCTATATAATAGGTGTTTTACCGCCATCGAGGTTCTCTCACCTTGCTTTCACCGTGTCTTCTCACATTACATGATTTGTCTGTTCAGAGGTAGGCATATAGTATGAGCACCTCTCATTCTATTTTTTCCTAGCACCCACAACAAATCTCGAACAACAGGTTGTTAAGGGTCATTGCTTCCAAACAAAGACTTGTTTTTCTCCACAAAATTCATTTAGGAGGGCTAACAACTGAGTTCTTGCATGGACACCCTTGCGTTTTAAATTTTATTATCTCCCTAATTTGCAGAAAATGATTCCACTTCATCTTGGTTTGTAACTGCTACTGTTGTTCCCACTTGCTGCTCTTCTTGGAAACTTGTAGCTCATAAGATGCACCTTTTTGTATGATAGACTAATTAATATTTCCAAACTTCTCCTTGAACTCTGCTTCTTGATTGGGCAATTTGTCATTTGGTTTTTCCCTTCACGGTATTTAAAGGATCTATCCTTGGCAGCACTTCCATCTCTTTATGTTACTCAGAGGTGGATATCTATATGGCATATGTCTCTAATTAAGTCATCCATTCACTCGCTTTCAACTGCTGCCGACATAGATATGCAATGATGTTTGCCATCCATCTATATACTCTACATAATCTACGTTCTATGAATTACTGCCATCGAGTTCTCCCAACTTGTTTATTGTCCCACCTTGGTTACCGTAGTCTATTACCGTAGGTTGTATGTCCTCTTATAACATGATTGGATTTTCAGACATAGGCATACAGTCTAAGCACCTCTTCTTCTTGTATACTCTAATAATTAATGTCCATTTCAAATCTCTTAATAGCTGGTTCATTAGGGTTGCTGCTTCCAAGCAAAAGTTTGTTTTTCTGGCTTTGTATAAATACTACTTTGAAATAAAATATAGGAGCCACATAGATAAACTTGTATAGAGATAGTAATGGAGAAGGTTATTATAATGTTATTGTAAAAAGCAAATAGATTGGTTTCTATTGACCTTAAAACATAAAATATTGGCCTTCTAATATCTCTTTGTTGGCGTGAGTATGTCTGACATAAGAATGTTTTTGCTACAAGTAAATTCAAGGTGAAGAAGATGGTGGACATGAATCTACAAATAAGAAAGCTATTGAGTACTCTTTTATGCAGCCTATATATTTCATTGCAATTAATGCTTTTATGCATGCATGGAAGGCGCTTAATCTCTAGTTATAGGTTATAGGGTTGCTTAATCTCTAGTTATAGGTTATAGGGTTGCTTAATCTCTAGTTACAGGGTTGTCAAGTTCTGTTTGGCCTGATATGTTATTTGGTGTACTGACAAGTGGAAGAATTGTATTCCATCTTATGCTCAATTTGCTTTCATTTTATGACTAATATAATTCAGTCATGTTTAAGGTTGATTCATGTGCATAAGAATTAGCGTATGATATTCTAATATTATAAATCAATAGTATGAGAAAGTGTTATTCGTTTATACTTTATTCTCATGTGTTTTTCCTAAAGATACAGTCTTAATGAGAATGTTCTTTGCAGTTGATGCAATATCCAATATTTCATTATTGCTTTAAGTTTTAAACGTTTGTGTTGATGTAGAGGGTCAAAGATCTTCTCAACATTCATCGGCTTCTTGAAAAGAAGGGACCCTAATGATGGCACAGAGCAAGCATTATTGAATGAATTATGTGCTTTGGATGAACATCTAAAAGTTCATGTAAGTACTAAATGGCTAAAAGATGTTGTTGGTTTAGTGTAGATTTTGTCCTGATTTTGTATGATAAAATATTTGCCTATGATTTAGCAATTGAGGTTGGTGTAGGCCTAATCCCTGAGATATGAATGTGGAGCATATTATTGGCATCTGATACCAAATCCCTAGGTTAAAAAATGAGTTGCTACTATCAGGTTCTTTTGCAAGTATTGAAGAAATAATTTACTAATTAGACAAACACTTCCTTTGGGAAGTGTGTATTTTAAAATATTACACACTACAATTTACCCATCATTGAATTATTAATTTTTCAGTTGTGCTTTAGTGAATGATGGCTTAATTTAGTTTTGCATGGAGGAATGGAAGACTAGTATTCGATCAAAATAGACATGGGTCTTGTAAGCTAGTGAAGATTTGGGTGATAATTTTGTGCAAGAGTGGGAACATACCAGGTGACTGCTTCAACCCTTCACTTCCATTTCTCCTAACAACAGCTTCGACGCAGCCCTCAGCAGGTGGATATAGGTAAAGGGGATCTCTTAGTACCTTTTATTTTTTAAGACCGTAACATAAGGGTAGATTATATTGGGGCCTGCAAATCAGCTACAGAGTGCTTTAACAAAAATCCAAACCCGTATAGCTGGAAGGGAATCTCTGTCCCTCGGGTAGAAAGCATCCTATGTAGTCCAGCGTCTTGATTACTGTAGTACAGGACTCCATCTTGACAAGTGTAAAGAGATACGAGAAGACGCATCTTCACATAGATAGAAGAACTTGACATTGGAGAAAGGGCTAGACGGGATTCAGAAACCAGCATTTGTCCATTTTTTGATGTGTTTGTAGACAGCCAGTTCTAGCGCACTAAATTTGTTTCCATCCCAAGGCACAAATGGCGATAACTTTGAGACTGGTGTGGACATCTTATTTGAATTCCTCAAGAGCAGCCAAGTGGTGCTCGTAGCTTTCTCAGGACTTCAAAGAGCCTATTCCAGCTCTATACTCCAGCCTCTGTGGTCTCTTGTAGGCTTTGGTCTTGATTGTCTGCTTGTCCATAGCATTCTCCAAAGTATTCAACCTTTCCTCAGTCAGTCGATCCATTCTATGACGAAGAACCCATCGATGCCATTGCTTAGCTAGCATTGTCACGAACTTCTTTGAATGATCTAGTGGAAGGAGAACAGAGCTGAGCCGCTGCTTAGATTGATCAGAACACTGGCTCACCTCCGAAACCTCAAAAGCATAGATATCAGTGGTGACTCTGGACTCATGGGTTAAATAGAGTATCCTGAGAAATTGAGGATCACGAAGTATTTGGGGTTCAAGAGAGTTATGCAGGTAGTTTTTCCCAGGTACATCAGTAGGAGAGTCCTCAATGTGCCATTGTACACTGCAAATAGGATTAGCTTGCCAAAAGCAAAACGAAGGGAGGCTAAATTTAGGGGACATCACAGCGGGTTGCATTTCCATCTATCTGTAAGGATCCTCTGCTCAAGAGGGATCCCTTATTGGCTTCTCCATCTGCCAATGAGTTCAACCCACGCAGTACATGATAAAATTTAATGCACACAAACCTTTTTATGAGCAGCTGAATTTTTTGGAAGATTAAAGCCAACTTGAGTTGAGATGGAAGCTTCTTCCTTATCAATGCTTGAATTAGCAATCTTGAGTCACCAAATACCACCAGCATGGTGAGCCCTTTGGAGAGGGAAATCCGAAGTCCTTGCCAGAGCCCACAGAATTCAGCTGCATTATTGGAATCAATGCCAATTCTCCAGGCATAACTACTAACAATTGTCCCTGTAGGAGAGACAAAAACTCCTCCCCCTCCAGCCTTACCCGGATTGCCCTTGGAAGCCCCATCGAAGAAGAGGTAGATCTCTTTCAAAGAAGCTTTCCAGTTGATGAAGCCAGGCCCTTCCAACCTAATTTCCCAGTCTGCAAACTTGGAGTGAGCTGGCCAACTTCGAAGCTTATGGTTTGGGACAATCTGGTCTAACCACTGAGACTCTGTAGGAAGGAGAATAGAAGTATTTTCCAAGGAGGGACTATGTTCAATCGCTTCCCCTAATATTGATTTGGATTTCATTGCTATATGAGAGGGAGGAAGTTCTTTTTCCCTGAATATATGGTTGTTCCTCTCTAACCAAATGTTCCAACAGATGGCTTTGGGAATCCATCTCCAGGCAGTTTGAAGCAGGATTTTCTTGGATAAGCTGAAAGGGAAGATCTACATCCAATCTGTAAAGAGGGCCTGGGTAGTGCAAGGAAGATTAAAATCAGGGATCGCTAAAGCTTCTCTCCAAACTTCTCTGGCATATGGACAGCCTACTATTAAGTGATCTGTGGTTTCATCTTCATTTTTTCATAGAGGGCAGCGGGATGGTCCTTCCATGCCTCTTTTCTTCAGATTTTCTCCGGAGAGGATGCTTTTATGGGCTAAAATCCAGCAGAACGTATCGATTTTGGGTATGAATGCTTTAGTCCACAAATAATTCCAGATCGCTAGATTGGGCGCAGCAGTGGGGATTGCTTTGAAGAGCTTATATCCTTCTGAGGCTGAGTACCTTCCTGAGTTGTGTCCCCACCCACGTTTATCTCTGGAGTCTGCTTTTAGGGGCGATTTGCCTTGAAGGAGATTGATTAGGACTTCTGCTTCTAATTCTAATTCCAAGGGAAGGTCGCCAAAGTCCCAGCCGACCCAGTTGTTGTCATTCCATGCCGAGAGATCCCATAATGAGTTGACTCCTTTGTATATAAGCCAATTCTTAATATTTTCCACTTCCCTTAGCTGCCCCAGTGGGGTTTCTCCCAGAATGGAGTCCTCCCAGACTCCGATTTTTTTCCCACTTCTGGGAATCCAGTAGAGATTATTTCTGAAGAAGCCAAGGGCTTTGAGACAAACTTCAAATATCGGAGAGCCAGCTCTGTTCGGCGGATGAGCATCAAGACATATCTTCCTTGTTCCTGGAAATAATTTTTTGCGAAGAACTCTTTTTCTCCAGCTTTCTTTCCCTGTTATCAATTGCCAAAGCAATTTAGCTCCTAGTGCAAGATTTTGGGTAGAAAGACTCCTTACCTACAGTCCTCCCTCATCCCTAGGCTTTTGGATTTTTTCCCAGCTAATGAGGTGCAACTTCTTTTCATTCCCTTCCCCACCTTCCAAGATGAATTTTTTAAGCAGGCTTTCAATCTTCCGAAGAACCCTTCCAGGGGCTAGCAAGATAGACGATTGATAAATTGGCATGCTGTTCAAAACAGATTTGAGAAGAATCGTTTTCCTAGCAAGATTGAGCCAGTTGGCGCTCCAGTTTTGTATTTTTCCTTTAATTTTTTCTAGAGTGGCCCCCCATTTTGCAGCTTTGATCTTAGATTTGCAGATGGGAATGCCGAGATAAGTGAAATCATCCCAATCCATTGCTCCTTCCATTCCCAACTTTCTGGCTATCTCCCTTAGCTCTCTAGCCGAACAGTTCCAGCTGAAGATTCTGCTCTTTTGGAAATTAATTTTGCTTCCAGATACCTCCTTATAAAGTTCCATCTCTTGTCTAAAATATTCAGCTGAATAGATACTTGCTCCTCCCAACAGCAAGGTATCGTCTGCAAATTGTGCATGGTTTATGTCCCGAACATTATTCGCCATCCTCAGGCCTGGGAGGGTGTGAATTTCTTGACAGAAATTAAGCTGAAAACTAAGCACTGACGCTTGAATTGCATAGAGAAGCGGGGACAGAGGGAAGCCCTATCTTAGTCCTCTAGAGGCTTTGAAAAAGCTTGTTGAACGGCCATTGACCAAAGGTGCTATCCAAGGCCCACTCACACAGCCTTTGACCCAGCTTATAAAGGAGTTTGAGAAGCCAAACTTTCCCATTACTGCAAACAGAAAATCATGCCTAACACGGTCAAATGCATTAGCTAAATCAAGTTTTATGACCATACCTTTCTCTTTGCACCGGTTGCTTGTATGAATAGCTTCTTGGACAAGAATGATGTTGTCAAGGATTTTTCTCCCTTTAATGAATCCGCCTTGATTTTCCGGGATTATCCTGGGCAGCATTCTTTTAATCCTGGAGGCTATAATTTTGGTTATCATCTTGTACCCAGTATTGCACAAAGAGATCGGCCTGAAGCGGTTGAACATTGAGGCTCCTTTTTCTTTCGAGATAAGGGCAAGGAATGAGGAGTTCATACTTCCACCTAGATTATTGGTCTCTTGGGAGTACCGAATCATTTTTAGAAGGTCCAGCTTGATAACTGACCAGCAGCAGGTGAAGAAGCGAGCAGTAAAACCATCCGTCCCAGGGGCGCTATCAAGTTTCATAAGCTCTAGGGCAGCTTTAAGTTCGTTCATGGTGACAGGGGCAGCAAGAAGGTGATTCTCTTCGGGAGTGATGAGGGAAGGAATGAGGTCAAAAGGATGAGAGGAGGGGTCCAACTGGGCCTCTACAGGGGCAGTGAATAAGTCTTTGAAAGCAGACACGGCAGCATGTTTAATATCTTCAAAATCCTTCAAAAGAGCTCCTTGAAAATTTATTTCAGTGACCGCTTTAAAGTTTTTCCGAGACTCGGCCTGATTATGAAAGTACTTGGTATTTTTGTCCCCGCTTAGGAGCCAAATACTTCGGGAATTTTGTCTCCAGAATTCCTCTTCTAATCTGCAGACAGAGAAGAAGTCTTTCTAAAGAGCCCCTTCCTTACTGAGAAGTCTTTCGGTGATGGGGCCGGCTTCCATGAGGGGTTGGTGGGCTTCCAGATCTGATTGAGTTTTTTTCCTTCTTGTAATGGGGGAGGTAATTAGCTTTGCCCAATCTTTGAGATCATGTTTCAGTCTTTTTATTTTTTCTTCCCAGATGAAGGAAGGCGACCCTCTTATATGGTTTCCCCAGGAACTGGAAACCACCTGCATAAAATCCTCTTGTTGAATCCAAAGAGGGATAAAGCGGAAAGGTATTGGGCTAAGGTCTTGGTCTAGAGCCAGATCTAGTAAAATGGGGTTGTGATTGGAGGTACAATGAGGCAAGATTTTGGAGGAGGCTAGTAGTCCAAATGAGAGGAAAGAGGAGTGGACGAGAAATCTGTCTAGCCGAGCTGCTATATGTCTAGGCCCAATCCTCTTATTGGACCAAGTATAATTACCTTTGACCGACTTGATACCAATTAGCTCCCAACTAAGGATGATATCCTCGATCCATTCCCTCGAGGGGTCTCTAACAGGAGAGCCCCCTTTTTTCTCATTGGGGGCCAGGGTAACATTCAAGTCCCCTGCTACAATGATGTTCTCTAGCTGCTGTGAACTGAGATAACTTTCAAGCATTTCCCAGCAGTCTTTTTTTTCCGAAATTGAAACAGGCACATAAAGGTTGAAGAGACTTACAATACGACCAGTGAATTTATGGATGAGTTTTGTAAAGACCCAATGCATGGCGCATTTTTCAGCTTCAAGTTCATAGATCGTGGAATCCCAAAAGGTGGCAGCACCTCCAGAAGCTCCTCTGGATTTGATGGCGATCCCTGGACCTTTTTTCTAGAAATTTTTCCCCACCTGGAGGAGATCGACTTCCTCCATCTTTGTCTCCTGTATTAGTAGAATCTCAGGGTTATAGATTCTAACAATGTCTTTCAGTGCATCTTCTTTTAAAGCAGATCCTAATCCTCTACAGTTCCAGGAGATGTAACACATTAGGTACTTTGGGAGGTGGGGTTAGCCCCTTTAGAGGCCGAGACTGTTCCATTCTTAGATCTGGTATTCATCATGCCCTTCAGAGTTTTTTGGGAGCCTTCAAGAACAGCTAGATATGTGGCTTCATCTCTTTTCTTCTTCTTCGATTTTCTCCCTCTTGGATTTTTAAATGGGACTGCATGCAAACTACTCGATGAGGCGTCGTCATCTGATTCTTCCCCTGGATCTGTTTCTAGTAATGAAGGCCCTTCGTTAGCTTCTTTGGAATATGTACCCGCTGCTAATGGTTCCACTGGATCTACGATGGGGATCTCCCCTGGCTCCAACGAATCAACAGCCTGGGATTCTACCTCTTTGCTACTTGGAGGTTGTTCGGTCTGGATCTCTTCAATACTCATCGAGACAGGGTCTTTTCCAGATGGCTCGTTTGTTTTCATAGGGTCTTCAGCGGCCTGGATGACAATTGGATCAGCTTTGGTGGCTTCCTGGGTCGTCTTGATTGAGGTTGACGGCTGATTTTTCTGCATATCCCCTGATGTCTTTTTTTCCTGGGGTTTGGAGGTCGATTTCCCTTTCTTTACCTTCTGCCAGCCTTCTCCCTCTTCTGGGACCTGGATTTTGGGGCAATTCCTCTAGAAATGGCCATGCTCGTGGCAGAGACGGCACTTGAAAGGAAGCTGTTCGTAATCCAACTTTTGGTAATGGTGCCACGATCCTACTTTTAGCTTTACTGCCTCTGGTAGTCCTGCTTCTAGGTCTATTTCTACACATATTCTAGCGCATCTGTACTGTCCATTATTCTCAGCTTTGTCAATGTATCTGCCCAGCATATTACCGACTTTTTCCAGAGTTTGTATGTTCCAGCAATGAACAAGGAGGTTTGGGAGTCTCACCCAAACTGGAACTTCCATTGGGACATCAATTTCTGGGTCGAATTCCGGAGTCCATCGATTCAGGTAAAGGCCTTGGGTGCCCATGAAGTACAGCCTGCTTCTAAAGATGAGATCTTGGTCCTCCTTGGCTATAAATTCGAAGATGAAGAACCCCCGGCCGACCGGGTATCAGGTGACACTGTTCTTTATCTAAGGCCTCCAATTCCTTTGGATCCAGTCGTCTATGGTCTTTGTTGAGGGCTATAGGCCCATGAATTGGCCGATCAGACCTCGCTCCGCCAGAGCCAAGGTGATCTTGATGGGCTGTTCAACCGGAAGGTCGATTTCAGGCACAACTTCCAGCTTTTTAATGAATTTCGGGATGGTAGGAACCACATGCTTCTTCCCATATGGCATTAACAGTCTCCTAAAGGCTTCTTCAGTATTTATTGGGGCAGAGGGAGGGGGATTCCCTCCCCCAGGCATGGCCATGAGGCGGTGGCCTGGTGCAGGCGTGCGCAAAACCCTAAGGGAGGATGGAGGCGGCAGCTAGTTCAACTAGCAGCGCGCGGTCTCAACTCGTCCTCGCTCCAAGTCGAATCCTTGGGGAGATCTTCAATATCAATTCTCTTAGTACCTTTTATTGTTAACTATTATTACCATAATTTAACCTAGTATTTTATAGTTGGTATCCTATATGTTATTATTCGTAAGTTATGACCTTACTAATATATTTTAATGACAGGCAAGATTCAGGTTAACTATTGCGCAAAGGAACAGAGCACGCAGCTAGAAGCTCGGAATGGCAGAGGGAGGACACCGAAAAATGGTCACGCCGACCACTAAATTAATGCAGAGTATCCCAGGAAACGACATGGATAATGAACGTCCAGCGCAGCATGACAGAGGCAACCAGAGAGACAAACCATTGATATGGTAGGACTCTCACCAAACGACGCAAAGAGACTTGGCACAAGAAACTGCAAACCCATGCATTTAATCCTTTGCCTCAAATATGTTTGAGCAAAGAATATTTACATAACAATTTCTTGATGTGGAAGTCTCTAATGTTTACCATTTACTACTTTTGTTTTTGGCTTGAGCAAGGAATATTTACAAAACAATTTCTTGATGTGGAAGTCTCTAATGTTTATGGTTTACGGCTTTTATTTTTGGCTCTCGTTTAGCTATTGGCTATAAAGCTAGTCAAACTATTCATGAAGGAGAGAAAAAAACAATTTTCGTTCAAGGTACTTCCTCTTGACATTATTATGAATATGATTTGGTTATGGTTTTGTTCAAATATTTACAAGAATGCGAACTGTAAATTTGGTTATGGTTTCGTTGTAATCAGTAAATCCCAAAGTTGTTTGTAGTACTTTATTGGAAATATCATGATCTAATATGGATACCCATGTAGAGACCTCTCAAGTAGGGACCTTAAAATGTGGTAGATCAAAAAACAACGAAGTTGTGATTGTTTATTTTTATCATGCAGTCAGCTGATCAAATGGTTAAAGCTTGGATAATTAGGTTGCAGGATTTGTTTTTTAGAACCCATCGAAAATGTCTTGGATGAAATATAGAGCTCTAAATTTATTAAAGTATTTTGAGTGTTCATGGACCCTAATCTTAATAATATAATATATGGGTGAATTGCAAATCCCCCATTAGAGGCCAGTTGAGTACAGGAGGTCGAGGCTTAGTAGAAACAGAAGAATTGTTAACTGAGCCTATGGAGGTGTTCTATCTGGCTCAACTGGATGTGGCCGGTAATGCCTTTGCTTATTAATTTGTGGTTATATTTTCATTTTTTTAGCCTTAGTATTGTAGCTTAGGGTTTCACATAAGCGTATTTATTTATACATTTTATTTTTATTTGCCTTGTTTAATATTTTTACGCCTTAGGGCCTTTTTTTTGTTTCCTGGGCATGCCCCAACTTCTCTTCTCTAAAATGAATCACCATCTGCAACTATGTCAATAAGAAATCCATGCAACAGTGTCAATAGAAAATCTATGGACAAGGGGCTACACCATCCACAACTATGTCAATAAAAAATCTATGTCATTGTGTTAATAAGAAATCTATGGACAATAGGGTATCACACCTAAGGAGATTTAGAGTGATTTCAGAAAATCCCAAGAAAAAATTAAGGCTGGACAGGAGCCTATCACACCTAGGGAGATTTGGATTGATGTCATAAAATCCCAAGAAAAGTTTGAGGTTAAAAGAAAATTTGACACGGAATTTGAGAATGGCATTGGTATATCTCAGCAACATAGTAAAATCCAATTAGAATTCCAAAATAAACCTAAAAGTATGCCAGCCTAGAACACGATACTTGGACCTAATGTGTTTAAAAATAAAAATAAATGGACATGAATGGGTATCCTGAACAGTGGAAGAAATTAGAAATGAACATTAAAGAAAAATTAGAAACAATGGGAAAACAACAAACTTAAAAGCACTTTATCCATTTGAGGACTAAGCCAAGGGAAAAAATCTTTTCATTCATTAAAAAAACACTACCAATTCCCGTGAAGTGAAAGAAGAGAAATAATGTGCATACCTTGGAAGCTTCAACCCATTTGTTATCTATGAATTCAAGATGGGGGCGCAGTTTGGCTTGATTAAATATCATCTCTTCTTTTATCTGCAAGTATATTATATACTCGTGATTGTTAAGGACCTTTTTTACCACACCCATTATTCTCATAAGCATCAACTTCCCCATACAGAATAAACTGATCTTTACTCTGCTTCGGAGAGCTTGGCCTTATGTGAAACTCATCTACTCTCCCTTGGTTGTTTTGTGTCATCCTCATCATTCTCAAGATATCTATACTCCACTAAGTACCCTGCCCCCTGCTTTTTTACAAATCGTGCATAGAACCAGGCCCCTCTGAACCCCTCTTCATCGTTGGACACCTCCACCAGGTCACCATTGCTCAACTTCAATTTCTCCTCCTCACTCAACACTACAAAATCAAGGTATGTTCCGACTCTTGCACAAATTTCTCACTCAAACCTTCACCAACTTACAAGACCCATGTCTACTCTGATCAAATAATAGTCTTCCGTTCCTCCATGGAAAACTGAATTAAGCCATCATTCACTGAAACACAACTAAAACAACAAATTCATTTCTTCAAAAGAGAAGGACAGTGGTGGATATGTGATGCACAAAATGACAAGATAATAAAATCCTGTAAAAAGTTAATACAACCTAAGAGCAACAGTTCCCTCCCACGATAATGGCGACCATCATGTTCAGAACTTGTTGGGTGCTGGGAGTTTTTTCCTGTGTCTTCGGCATGCCTCCCATTGTAATGGATGCCATCATCTTCATAACATTATAGGGGTTGGGAGCATTTTCATGTGCATCCATGGTGCGTGAAAATAGTGGAAGCCATGTGTGATGGTGGGCATTGAACAAAAAGGCCACATATTTTGCATGGCTAATAGATTCCCTAAGCACAACACATGGAATGCTTCTCGTTTTTTGTTATGATATTTTCATTCTAGCTGATTCGTTGTTTGTCCATGTAGCATGAATATTGACTAAATGGTTTGTCCATAGTAGCATTTCGTATGGGAAACTCTATAAAGTTTCGTTCTTTTCTGTTACGGAAAATCAAATTGATTAATGAACAATCCCTGTTATGTTTGATGCCAATGATAGTTTGGAAATTTGAGTTGAGAATTTTTTACTATTTATAAATCTTTTTAGCTGACAATTTTAAGGTCCACAATTGTGGAAATACAGTTTTTAAAATTTAAAACTTAAAATTGTTGAAGTTGAGAATCCACTTTTTCAAATTATTATATTAAAAGAAGACCTAATAGTCACTCAATGGAAAACCAGTCAAAAATAATTTATGTTATTCCAAATCTGAGTTTATTAACTCTGTCAATATGGACTTGGACTCGGTGTATAGACTAAACCATTTAGAAATAAAGTCTGCCAAGTTTTTTTCACATTTGTTTGTAACACCTTCACTTATATTTTTATTTTTCCAAATTGGTTAGGTTGAGTGAAATTGATTAGTTTGAGTGAGATGGGGTCGACACTGGCATTGTTTGTAACGCCTTCACTTATATTTTTTTTATTTTTCCAAATTGATTAGGTTGAGTGAGATGGGGTCGACACAGCTTCTCTCCTAGCTTTAATGATGATTTCATTTTCATCGGTTTATGCTCAGATTGGCCATCTACCCTCAACTGTCATGAATGACACATCAAAAATAGCCACCGATTTTTTTGGAAAATTTTATAGTTTTATGTTAATTTTGATTACTTAATCATATAGTAAAATGTTTAACAAAATTTTAGCTTACAATGTCTAAATATATTAGTTTTTTTTTTGAAATTTCATAATATAAATATTTTTATCATAGTATATTTGAGTAAGAGGTAAAATTATTTTTTATTTACATATTTTTATTATACATGTGTGTGTGTTTTTTTTAAATATATATGTATAAAATTGTTACATAAAGTCCATATGGTTTTTCTACTTGATAAGTGTGTTAAAATCATCTATGTAATGTCTAACTTAACCACCCACCAAGCATCACCAATTTATCATCTAGCTAATAAAAAATGGTTCATCCCCACTTTCTATTTAGGCTTGTTTTTATGTCCTTCATGGCCTATTTGAGATGTAGTAGTCGTTCTCGCAAAGCTGGTAAAGCTCATCTTCACTTTGGATCCATTGAAATAGAACTTGAGTCTAGAGTCTTCTAAGTAATCAAATCTCTACCATCCTCAAAAGGATTCCTAAGTAGGTTATAACAACATTTATTCTATTTTTATTGAGTTTTAAGTAGGCTATAACAAAATTTATTCTATTTTTATTGAGTTTTAATTTTTTGCATAGGCAATTGCAAACCACTAGCTATCACGGATGCAATTTTGGGGACATTGCCACCTCGTGGCTCTTGTTTAGAATTTTCATTGTATTAGTAGAGTTTAATTGATTTTCTCACTTATGTTTCAAAGATTTTGGGTGTAACATATGTATCTTATTTGGGCATTTTATTATATTGTAGATTTTTTTTAATTTAATTATTTTTGTTTTCTATTTCAAATATTTTGTGTGTAACCTATGTATCCCATTTGGGCATCCTATTATCTTGTAGATTTTTTTTTTAATTTAATTATGGTCAAAGTAAAACCTAACTCATTTCCATATGAAGAACTTAATTTATTGAGAGAAAAAGTTGTGTCAAATTTTTTTTGAATACTTTCTAAAAATAGTGTTAGAAGAAAGGGAGCCACAACTATTGTAACCCACGTAGAACTGAAGACATTTTATTTTTTGAGAAGACATTACTTTAAAAGTTATTGTAAAGTTTTATGTTGTTGACCAAGGATGGTCAAAGATGACTGTAAATGAATTATTTATTATTTAATAATTAAAAAGAAGAGACACCTATCCAAAGAAGATTGTTGAAGAGTGTTCACTGGCCCACTAGGAGGAATGATCTGTTGTAGAAGGCCAAAATGACAAATGGTAGCAACAACATTCACTCTCTAGCTGTTGCAGGAGGTAACATCCCTATAAGTGTGGTCATGTTCCCAAGAAAATAGGAACTGAGCAGGTGGCTCATTTAATTGAAAATTTGACCAAAAGACCTAGGCAAGCTTATTTATACCATCGAATGAGCAGGAGGCTCACTACTTTTTTTAAGATATTAGAACCTTGTGGTTTTGCTGGAAACTGAAAAGTTAGGCACACAAAAGAAATTCGATGAGGAGAAAGCTAAAGTGAATTGCTAGAGTTTGACTGCAAGTGTAACTGCTAAGTCATAGAGAGGATTGATTAGGCTTCTACACACTATCTTCGTATTGGTGTGTAATGTCCCCATTTTAAATAATTGCATAGCGGGATAATTCCATCAATCCTACTAGTTTCCTAGGTTGGATGGATACATTTGGAATTTTAATAAGGGAGCTAATAGATGATGTTCATACATTAGAATGGAATAAATAATAAATAATGGAGCTAATTAAATCAATACAAGAGAAAATTGAAGTGGCATTGGATCATGGAGACACATGGAGATTATGGGACCCACACAAGATAGAATTTGTGTGCCACATGGCATCCTCCTCTTGCGATTTCGAATCCATGGGAAGCCTAAATGTTATTGGATGAGTTAGAAGGATAATACACTTTTCCATATGCAACATACGTTGAATTTGGAAGGAAATGTAACTTACATGGGAGAGGAAGAGCCATTTTGGAGCTAGTGAGACACTTGGACTAGATTCCCTAGCTCTATGACAACAATGATGAAGATGCTCTGACACATATGACACAAATCAGATCTGAAGGTTGACATCTGACAGATACGGTTGACATCTGACATATTTGACATGTCAATTCAAAATAGAGCATCCAAGAGGGTTCTCATGTGATTTGGGGAAGCTCAATCGGTTCCTACTCAAATTGGGGGAAGATGGAAGGCTAGAAAAGGGAGGACACATGGAAAATATTAATCACACACCCAAATTCGAATTGGATTGAGTTTTTGGATGGATTGATAACCTTAGAAGGCTAAGGATGTTTATAAAATATAGGAATCAACCAAGAGAAGATATTTTGATCATTTGAGAAATTTGCATTTGTGAATTGAGAGAGCTAGTGGATGACTAGTTTCTTGCCTTAGCCAATTTCAAGGGTGAAAGATTCTGATCCAAGTTGGTGTTTGGATAGGACACTCAGATATTTCATGGAGATTTAATGGATTTGTATTTTCATGTGTAATCTGCATGGCGGCTCGTGATTCCTTCTATCGCAACACTTCCTCTAAACCATTTCAAGTTTTATTGTGTATTCTTGCTCATGGAGGGATTGCGCTTTGGGTGAGCTATTGTTCTCTTTTGGGAAGCTTATAATGCCCCATTATTTTATTTTTTGATGTAAATTCTCTTTATTTCAAGTTCATAATACTCTCAGGTCAAAATACCAAAATATTTCATGTAAAAATGTTAAACAATGAAGAAATAGTGCCATTTCCCCACTATCTTGTTGTGAACCTTTGTGATGCTGATGATTTAGAATTGGGAGAGATTTTCGTTGTACATTTCTTATTTTAATAAGCTCAATATGATATTTTCTTCATTCTCATAAAGTTTCAGTTCGAAATATCAAAGGGTTGTAAGTAAAAGTGACTATTAATGAGCAAACAATGACCATTTCCCCACTATATTGATGTATGGCATGATAATGTTGATTGTTTCAAATGGAAGAATGTCTCTCTAATATATTTATGATGAATGGACTGTAATTTATTATTATTACAATTTTCATGTACAGCACTTAAGCATTTGAGGTCATTTTACTCAGTTTAATTGCATTTGGAGAAGATTTGGTGCAATTTACCCAAGGGTCGAATTAGTGATTTTGTAGCTGTTTGGGAGAGGGTCATAACAGCTTGTATAAACTAAATAATGATGCATATGAGACCTTAACAATTTACCTTAAACATACTCTACCTCTATTAATAAATTCAAGTGGGTTTGAGAGCATTTGAAAATCCATTTCGAGCATTTACCCAGGGGGGAATTGGAGCCCCAATTTGTTAGTAAAAGATCCTACCTTGACCAGAATATTAAACAACTTTTCAGAAGTAATTGGAGGGTCATAAATAATCCATAAACATCATATTCAAGTCTTGATTTCATTCATACACCTTCTTAGAATATTTGGGTACGTTTGGGCCAATTTGGAGACCTAGACATCAAAACTAGTCAAAGGCCGAAATAGGAGAAAAAGTGAAAATTGGTCATTATAATAAAATTTTGAAAAAGGGACATTACATGGTGGTTTAGTGACCAGGCTTGGGGGTCCTAAAGCAAGTGATCATGGCTACTTTCAGGAGACGATTGGGAGGAACGGTCGTCTTTGGGTGTTTGTCCCCTTCGACAGTTAACAGGTTCTAAGTTGTTCTGGTTATTATCTTTAAATTTATTTATAATTATATATGTAGGATTTATGAATATTAAATATTTTCCATAATTATTATATGTTTCTGTAATAGGTAGAAAAATATTTTTATTTCCTATAAATTTATCAATTCATGAATGCTAGTGTTTACACGGAGATTCACAGTAGAATCAGTAGGCTAATGTATACTTGTTATTTAGAGACAGTATCATAATTCTGTATATTTCTTATTTAGAAACAGTATCATAATTTTGTATATAGTTTCATCTGATAATAAATAGTAATTAACTATATCACTGCATCTTTTCTACAAAGTTACACGGAAATTACAAGGATTATAAACAGAACTATCATAATTTTAACCT
>LPNX010685851.1:208333-296944 GCA_001517045.1 Pseudotsuga menziesii | reverse complement strand
ATATATATATAATTTGTTTAGTAATTATCTATTACAGCTGAAAGGCTTAGGGTTTTTTTTTAGTTACCAGAATCACTTTGTCTTTAACCAACAAGCTTATTTTCTTTTATAAAAACGTTTTAGGGTAAAACCCTCCTTGTAACCAAAGAATAGATATAACTATAAAGAAATAAACTTTCCTTTTTTTTAACAGTGAGTACAAGACCAAGGTTCGAAGCATGTAGGGCTATTTTTACCTGATAATTCTTTAAAGAACTGAACTCACAACTAACACAATGGTATTCCAATATAACCATAGATCCAAACAAACTATGCATAATATTAATAGAGTTTTTACAGTATAAACAAAAAAACAAACTCTATATAAAATACTATCTAAGAATGCTTAACAGGTCGAGGTTTCGAGGCCCATATGGCCAACGTTACCAAGTATTTTATTAATTAAAAACCTACAGCATAGTACCCTAGGCTTAACAGCAAGGAAAACGTCTTAACCCTAACCAGATAAAAAACCCACGATGGCAAGAACACAGTAAATAAACAATGTACATCGCAATGTTCTCTTTCAGAAACTTATGACAAATTTACAAAGTAGTATCAAAAGTTTCCAAAGAATTGTTTTTAAACAAATTCTTCCACTTTTTAAATATAAAAAAAAATATCATATAGATGATGCTGAAAGTTATAAACGATTTAGATAATATACAAAGCAACATTAAGGAGAGTATCAAAAATTTAAACTGAGATAGAAGCAAAATTACAACGGTTTATCTGCCCTTAAACTTTATAACAGTTTTACAATAAAAAAGCTTCATTATGACTTCCTAGACTCCATAGTCTGTAAATAAATAAATAAAGGAAATGTAAACTCTGTATAATTTCCCCAACACAGCATAAATGCGTTTAACATCACAGTATATCTTTTCCAAAACACCAGAATGTTTACCACAAAACGAAGGAGGTTGTGCAAAGCTCCAAAAAACGAAACTAGAGCTAGGAATGAAAAGCCTCTTTCCAGCTTTGCCATTTCTCACATCAACAAGGACCGTAGGGTCAAGGCTGCAGGGTCTTACCAGAGCCTACAACATCAGCCACCCTCAACCAAGCTCCTCTAAGCCAAAAACAATCATTGTTTCACTTGTCAAACAAAACAAAGCAAAGGTTAAACTTGTCGTTATAAATAATGTTTTCCATTAAAATATGAAAAAAATAAAAAATGATAACACTTACCCACAACAACGTAGGAGAGATGTTCTAATACATTTTGACATTATGTGAAATGCCGAGAGGAAACATTCTCTATGAGGGAATTGTTGCAAGGTTGAATGCAATGAGGGAAGGGACAAGAGCCCTCGGTTCACCTCAACAACAACAAAATTGCAAAATGAAAACTATAAACCCTTTGGTATGTTAGCTAGGGTTTAGTGCTTTACAGCTGGAAGCCACGAACCCTTCACGTGGCTGTCTTAAATCTTCACCCACCTCCACCTAGTTATCAACATTTTCACCCACATTTCTATAGTTTCAAATGGTTTTCGAAATTTACAGCAAACCATGGTATAAGGTTTACATCGAGGTCGAAGTCCTTTATAAAATGACTTTTTTCTCTTTGCATTACAGAATCACTCTTGAAAACCTCTTTGAATTCTTTACTCTTACTTGTCACCCTAGGCTCTTAGTTATTTAGGCTGCATTGGATAGGGCTGACTCATCTCTTTAAGACACTTGCAATTCAATACAAGTTTTAAACATGCATTAGCTCGTAGAAATATAAGTAAGACCCTTTATCCAGTAACCCTAGCAATGAAATAATATTAGTAAGCAGAGAGTTAAAATATCAAAAACATGACGAATTAAGCTTACAAAGTGTAAACTATGACAAGCAGGATTGACACTTAGATCTTCATGTTAAAGCAAGCAAATATGTTTTACAGTATAGTGATGTATGTTTCATATTTGTTGTTGTCGTAATTGCGTTGTTATTTTTTATTTGTTAAGTCATAGTTTAAAGCTAAATTCCTAAGATGAAAGTGGATGTAGGATTTACCTTAAGCTATGTGAAACTGATCATAAATTGATCTAAGAACCCTGTATTAAAAAAAATTACTTATGGAATTTTTGGAGTTGTTACAACTATTTCTACGATGACGAAAATCATGAGAATTATCTAGAAATACTAAAAATGATAATTGGAGTGATGATGCTTCATCTAGCAATAATTATGGTTAGAACCCAACTAACCATAATCCTATACAATATAATTACTGACTTGACAAGAACGATGATCTCAAAATGAGAACTTTATCCCTAGAAACCCATATTTTCACATCAAAAACACTGAAAGCAACCTATTAATCATAAAGTGGTGCTACTAGTAACATCATTTCCTTCAAGGTAAAAATTATAACATTTGAAACCATGGCCTTAAAACCCATAATTTTGTGAACAAAAACCTTAAAATCAACCCCCAAATGAAAAGAGTTGCTACTAGTAGCACCCTTTTCTTCAAGGTTAAAATTACAACTTATTTAAAAGCATGGCCTTAATAATTGGTTCATTTGCAACCAAAATATTAAAATCAACCCCAACCATTTTGTGGGCTTAAAATCGCAACGTATTGTAAACCATGGACTACAAAAATTGAATTATTGCAATCAAAACCATACAATCAACCTTAAAATATCCACTCATTTCAAGTTAATTTATGGCTTCAAACACTAAACAATAAATAATGACATGCTGATATCAATATATAGTTTAAAAATTTGACATTACTTCTAGATATTTTATATTAAATGCAAATTATTTCACAAAAAGATTGTTGCATTATCATATTCAAATAAGATAAGCTAAGAAATAGCGTGATATTATTCATAATCAAATCATAGAAGCTAAGAAACATAGAAATGATTCATAAATTCATTGAATATCATATGTAATTTCAAACACTCGTTTAGAATTATCATACACAAATAATATAAACTAGAAATATATAAAATGTTTGATATAGCTATTGAAATTCATTCATGAATTTGAGACACCATCATCATCTGCATTATCTTCAAATGAACGGTTGGATAAAGATGTATAATAACCATAATATTTTATATTATCAATGAGCAAGGGAAATTTTTAAGGGTCCATACTTATATAAAAGTGTATAAATCTTGGCAAATCTTACCAATTCTTAAAATGTCAACTATAAAATATTTGACGATATTTTTCTAAAAATATTTCAATTTCTAAGGACTTTATATAGTTTATATAATAATCTGGCAAATTTTGGAGTGAAAATTTTTACCCCATCAAAATTTGGTGAAACGAGGCTTCAAAAAAAGCAAATTGGTGAATCATTTCTTCTAAAAAACATGGAAAAATAGCGCATGGGCTAAATTTTTCCCCTAAAATCCTACTTACAATGAGAGCACCATCTTTGTTTATATATATTCCAAGCGTTTGATATGTCAAAAGCCTTCTAGATCTACACCTAGGTTCACTAGACTCTTGTAACACCCCGGTTTTGACCCCGTTTGCATGATGTATATATTGTAATTAATCATGGTGAGGAGCTAAAGGCAAAAGCCCCACCATCGATTTGGTTGTGTATGTTTCGGCAATAGGGATAGTTGCCGATGGTATGTCGTGCTATCCGGCACCTTATAATTTGACATCATGTAAACACGCACATCAAATAAAATAAACCACAACCAGCTACGGCAGTGCAACATTGAATGAAAAGGGAATGATTCCAAAGGATAAGGGGGTGGGGGATGTCAAATCTTGGTCTATGGGGGAAAAACCCATGTGTTGCCACCTTGTTTTGTTTTTCCATCTTCCCTTGTCTCATCCAACCTCTTCAACCTCTTTGATGTTTGTCTTGTTGTTGTTGGTTGAGGTAGTTATTGCTGAGTGGTGGTGGTTGTGGCAGAACTGTCAGTCCTTGCCCACGTGCCCACTCCACTAGCGGATTCTTCCTCCTCACGTCGCATGGGGGTAGAGGAAGCATTCACTCTCCACTCCCTCCACTGCTAGGCTTTCTCGTCATTGTCTGTTCATCTTCCTCATGCGCCTGGTCTTCACCTCCATCGCCATTCTCTCCATGGTCTGTTCGTTCCTCGCGTTGGTCGGTTGATTCGCGCGCACAGGCTAGGATCCTCACGCAGAGAGGCATTCAGTTCCTCCTTGCACACCAGTCGCGGCTCTTCTTTGGTTTGTGCATGCAGGGAGCAGGTGAAATAGCCTCAAGGGCACGATTTCCACTGGTATGTGTCATAGCCGTGGCTATAATCCATGATTTATGCTTGCTATTGGTTTCACCCACAATTTGGGTTGCTGTGGTTCTTCCCATGATTTCTGTGTGCTGTTGTGAGTCCGTCCTTCTCCCTTTTCGGACTGTGCCTGTGTGTTTTCTTCTTCCCTACTTTGGGACAGAGTATAGCTGCCACCGTTTTCACTGTGAGTCTGTGACTGTTGATTGCCACACCCGCTGGCTGAGTCTTCCACGGCTATGCTGGGAGTTTTGTTTTCTTATCCATTGTGGACTGTGTAAAGTTGCCACCGTTTTTATTGTGAAGTTGGGTTGCTGAAGTACCATGGTTTGGGTGTTGTTGCTGTTGGGTTGTTTGGCCACGCAAGGGCCAATAACAACTCTAAGTTTACTTGTGGACTTGAGCTGTGTCTCACCTTTCGTTTGGGACTGTCCCCGGTTGTCTTTGCCTTCATCACAGAGCCGTGAGTGGGTTGTTTGCTACGGTATGTAGTGGGTGGTCTTTGGACTGCTGAGAGTGGGATTAGAGGCTGGGTATGCATGAGAAGACTGGTGTTGAGGTCACCAATTTGGCATTCAGCCTATCCTAGCTCCTTGACAACCTGGAGAACCCTATGGTGTGGGTTTGGCTGTGTGTTGGCAAACCTTGGCTATGTGTAAGCCTGCATTGACCCTTATTCCTTGAGGAATCATGCCCAGCTCGGGGATGGCAGTGTTGCTAAGAGATTAATGAGCACGCTGGCCTATGGTTGGGTGGAACATTGCAGCGACGTAGCTGGTTGCGGGGTGAATTCTTCATCAAAAGATAAGTAATCCTGATTGATTCCATCTCTGCAATTATATTGATGTCAAATGAATTATGATGAACATGTGAATGCTGGAATGTATGTTTGCTTCCGCTGTATGATTGAAGAATTATGCATTGAGTAACTGTGCATGTATGATGATGCATCTTAGCATTCATGTTATGCATCATGTTTAAGCTTTAAATTCAGCATTGTTGCTTGTCCATGTTCATGGGACTGTTTTCCCGGTCGCTTGTGGTGTTCGTCGCGTCCTCTTCGTCGGTCGGAGGGTCGGGGACGTGACAGAGTGGTCTTAGAGCTCATGTTGCAGTATGGGCCTGAATGGACCACCAAGGTGCAGTGACAGAAGCAGATTTTCCTTTTGCCCAGCAGAGATCAGAATTTGACGACAGCAAAACTTCCAAAAAAATTGGCCTGAGTGTTGAACGATTGAAAGAGCTAGTGGGAAGCTTCTCCGATACGTTGGAAGGTGTAGTTGGAAGGCCATCCGACGAGGCACAGCAGCGGAAAAGAAATTTTTGGAAAATTTGTCTAAGTGTTGGACAGTCGGAAGACTTAGCGGAATTGACTTCTGACGTAGCGGAAGGGTTAGTGGTTTGGACTTCCGACGTAGCAGAAGAGTTAGAGGGAAGCGCACCCAACGGAGGACCATTGAAAGGAAAGAACAAAAATTCTCTAAGTGTTCGAACGTCCGTCGGAAGAAAATAGTTCTTCAAGCGTCCACCATCGCGGAAGCCAAAGGCACTAGCCTCTCGATGTGAAAAGACTGCCGACGCCGCAGGAAAGTTAAAAAATTTCTCTAAGTGTAGAAATTCGTCAGCCATCGGAAGGAGAAAGTTGTCTGTGTGCCCGCTGTTGCGAAATTCTAGAGCACTAGACTTCCAATGTGGAAGGACTACAGAGGCCGTGAAATCAGGTTTAAAATTTTTCAAAGTAAACAGCGGCCATCGGGAGAGGATAGCGTTATGCGTGCCACCATTGCGGAAGACAAAATCACTAGCCTGCCGATAGGAAAACACTGCCGATACCGATCAGGTTGTGTCGTCGATCGGGGGAAAATTGAAGATTGTGTTCCGCCATTGCAGATATTGTTCGAACTAACTCACCGACGAAAAGAAGAAGTAGAGCCGATCAAGCGTTGAAGAGAAGACAGGAAAGGAAAATTCAAAAAAATTCTAAGTGTTGGAGGTCATCGGAAGACATTAGCGATTTGAGCAGCTGATACGTCGGCTCAATTAGTGGTTTGGGCTTCCGATGTCGTTGACGGAAGGAAAGAAGAAAGACAAAGTTTCAAAAATTCATCTAAGTATGGAAACCATCGGAAAAAGTTAGCTATTCGAGTAGCTGATGCGGCAGCAAGAATCGGAAGGAAATAGAAGATGAAGCTGCCGATGCAGTGGAAGAAAAGAAGAGAAGTTTCGGTGGAAAATAGTGCAAGTCGGAGCCGTAGTTTCGGCAGAGATCTTCCAAAGATCGCCGAAACGTCGGAAGAGGATAGTTGATCGAGCATCCGATGTGGCGACCAAAAGAAGAAGAAAAAAAAATTGAAAATTGAAAATTTTTCTAAGTATGGAAAACGTCGAAGAAACTTAGAGGATCAGTCTGCCGATATGCCGGAAACCAAAGGAAGATCGGCTCGAAATGTCGAAAAAAAATAGAAGATCGGATCGCCGATGCGTATTGCTTAGTGGATCCGACAACCGATGAGCAGTGGAGGAATTAGCTGTTTGGACTTCCGAAACGTCGGACTGATAGTCCAGATGAGAGTCGATTCTGCACAGGGAAAATTTGAGATTTTCAAGTGGGATTTTCCAGCATATTTCAGCTGTTTTCCAATGGGATTTCCAGCTATTTTTTCAGTGGGTCTACAGGGCTGAAGTTGACACCCAGTCCAAATGCAGTTGTGTATAAAAATGCAGAGATTTGGTGAAAATCTTCATTTTTAGAAGTGGTATAGTTTCCACACCCAGGGTTGGAATGAAGCATGTGGATAGGCGTTGGAAAGCTTATCCAGTGGGGAACAAGGGTAAGTCACCAGAATCTGAGCATGAAGCAGCAAAGTGCTAATGATAGCCGCTGCTATCAAATGGAAAAATCTGGACAATTGCATGCCTAGAGGTAGCAAGGACTATGAAGGCTAACCAGCTGTTGTGTGGAAGAGTAATTCCATGCGAGAATGAGGAGTTTGAAAAGGGAAGTTTTCCTTAAATCCTAACTTGCTAATTATAACTACATTTCCTAAGTTTTATGCTTGAAATGTATGAGGATATGTTTTGTATAAACCACTAATGATAATCATTGCTTTGATGTTGGCATTAGTGGGAAAAACCAATGACGACATGGACCTAGCTGAATATGTTGTTGATGCTGATGAATGTGACCAGCAAACCTATGAAGAAAGGGATAAGGCAACAAGTCCATAACAAAATTTGGTGAGCAAATTCTGCAATCTCTGGCAAAGGACTAACCAAATTGGTCATGTCAAGGGTGTAAGCATGACCCATGCAAGTAAGAGTTTGCTTATGACAAATTCCATGGAGTGGTAAAGGTAAGAGACCTCATACCATGTGGATGTTTGAATATAGAAAGGTGTCATTCCTGTATATGTTGATTGAGCTTAGTGGCCCAAGGAAAGTAAGTATAGTGCAATGTTGTGGTGCATTGCATGAATGCATTGAGATGAGTGCATGTGATAATTATGAATGACTAATGACTGAAATGATGAATTGATGACAATTCAGGAACCATTTCAAAGGTTGTTATGAATGCAGGATAGTCATAATGAATTGGCTGCCAGAAATGCTCTATGGAAGAGCAAGGTGGTATGAATGATACGCTTGTGAAGTAAGGAGTATCTAAACATTTCATTTAATTGCATGAATGATGTGACTATGCCTTACAAATGTTAATATGATAATGATTGCATGAAGTAAATGAGCTTTGATAATATTGATGTGACTAACAGTTGGAAGTATTTGAATTTTATAAATTCTAGAAATGCTTCAGTGATGGTTGTAGCAATGAAAAGGTTATATGCATCCAAACTTACCAAGTGATTGGTTGATTGAAACTCATGTTTCAGGTAGATTATTTCGAGCATGGCAGTGAGAGGTAAGACCCTGACCAATGCCAGAATCTACCATTTATGAGAAGAGTCTCATGGTTGTAAAAATAGTTGGTATGCATAATAGGTTGTTAAAATTCAAATTGTGAATTTCGGATTTAAGAAATTGCTGACAACTACTAGCCACTATTGGCTTGCATAAGATTGTGTTTGGTTGATTGAAGCTCAGGTTTCAGGTAGATTATTTCGAGCATGGCAGTGAGAGGTAACACCCTGACCAATGCCAGAATCTACCATGTGAAAGAGCCAAACCTTATGAGAAGAGTCTTATGCATAATGGGCTGATTAAATTTGAATTGTGAATTTCGGATTTAAAAAATTGCTGACAACTACTAGCCACTATTGGCTTGCATAAGATTGTGTTTGGTTGATTGAAGCTCAGGTTTCAGGTATATTATTTCGATCATGGCAATGAGAGGTAAGACCCTGACCAATGCCATAATCTACCATGTGAAAGAGCCAAGCTTTGTGAGAATAGTCAGCATGCATAATGGGTTGTTAAATTTGAATTGTGAATTTCAGATTTAAATTTCTAACGACTACTAATCATTGTTGGCTTGTGTAATATTGTGTCAGGAGGATGCATGGTAAGTGGGTATTCATGTTATGTTAGTGGGAATAGTAGTGCTACTTACAAGAGACCCACAATTGAGCCAACTAATTTCTGTAGTAAACAGAATTGCAAATTCTTATTGAATTTGATTACTAATGTCATTGTTTGGTTATGGAACAATCAATTTGGATTGTATTATCAGATAATGATTGACTGTTTGGCTATTTGATGAATGTGTCAGGGATACACACTGCAGGAAGATCATGTGTGATGGCCTGCAAGAGCCAAACTTCATGGGAAGGTTTTCCCTTGGAAATGGGTTTCGGGTGAAACGCCATTGGACATTTTGAAAATGTCTCATCTGCACTGCATGTTTGGTAGTAACATGAGTGAGATGGCATAAATTATGTCGGTAAGACATGTGTGGATATGAAATGCAAAAAGGAGTTGGGATGGAAAACTGAGGGACTGTTAACTCGAGGAAGGAGCCCCCATTCCTCCTTAACAAAGGCATACTGCGGCGGCAAATGGATAAGTTTTCTATGACCCTTGCTAAGAATATGCATGCTTAATTGTTGAATTCCATATGCAGAACATGTTTTGATTTAATATCCATTATGACCGATTGCTTGAGTATGAATAGGCCTACATGGCACACACTAGGAAAGGGCGCACACTTTTCCGATGTTGAGTCATGAAAGGGTTTTCAATATTGATTACACCCTAGGGAGTGGGCGCACTCCTAGTGTCTCAATACTTGATAGTGAATGATGAGAAATGTGATTACAGTTTTAGAGTAATAACGCTGATGAGTTTGCTTGTATTGCTTGTGTTGGCAGGCTAAATAGATGCAGTTGGGTGTTGTACCCTAAAGCTAAAAGGTAAATGGTTGTTGTGAGGGGTTGCGGAGTAAGGGTTATTGTTGATATAAGTGTGTGTTGGTATAAGTGTATGTTGGGATGTGATATGCCTGAGGATCCATAGTAGATCCTAGACCTGGAAATGGTCACGGTAAAAGTTCCAAGCCCAGTTGACATGATTGTGTACTGGCTGGACATTAATTATTTGATGTTGTGGAGCAGCTGGCGTGCTAACCTAACATCTAAGTCCATAGGCGATCCAAGGCTTGCAAAGCGAAGCAGGATCCTGTGGACGAACGAGGAAACGCACAATACAGATAAGTATTGGATTATTTTGTTTATGAATGCACATATGTATATGATGTGATTATGATGTTTTAAGCTCTTGTTCTAGAGATAAAACCGATGAGAATAAACTAAACATGTGAATATATTCAATGTTTGGATATAGGTATCACTGGGAGCGAGGACTATGAGAGCATCCTAGGGGTGCATGGGGACATGTGACTGTCCTGGAAAGCTCGGAATGAGAAGCAATGAAAAAGGTGCTAGTGAGATAGTGAGTTTCCTAGCAGTTGAGACAAACCAGGTGGAGAGACTCCACGGTTTAGAGGTCTGGAATAGACCGAAGACACTGAGTGTCATGACCAAGAAGGATTGGTCCAGCATTCACGGTGAAGTGAAAGAGGCTGAGAGCATTAAAATCCACGGCAGTGGTGTGGGTTCCAAAAAGGGACAAAACAAAGAGGGGAAAAACTCTTGTTGCTCTCTCTTGCCCTTTTTATTATATATATTTATTTATTTATGCATTGTGAAAACAAAATATTGTTGAATGCATGTATGACTGAAAATGGAATGTGTGTTTTTGCTGAAGGTAAATTGTGAATGCTGGAGTGGTTAATTCTCTACCCAAGAATGGACATGAATGAGCTCATGTGCATGTTGGGGAAGGCATGGGAAATATGAAAGTCTCCTTGATGAGGCTTGGACTGTCATGCCAATTGGGTAATTAACTGACTGATTTTAATGTCTATATTATGCTTGGTCTGACAGAATTTCAATGGTGCATTTCACAGGTGAGAAAAGTGAAACCTGGTGGTGCACATTGATCATGGCAGCAGATCAAAGGTTGTTGGACTTAGCTAGAAGTCTCCTTCAAATGATTGCCAAGACCCAAGAAAATATTGGGGAGATGCTCAAGATACAGAAAAGGAAGAATGAAATGAACCACCATATTTTGCAAGACTCTATTGGTTTGCAAAGGGAGGTGAAAAGCCTTCTGGGAGCAATCGGCAAAGGAAAGGAAGGTGGACCAGCAATGGGACAATTGTCCAAGCGACCCGATAAGAAATGGTCCAGGCATGAAGACTCAAAGGAAATTGATCAGGTAAAGATGAAGCAGCCAGTGAAATGCTGGAGATGCGGAGGACATCATTTACGTCGGGACTGCCCAATGAGGGAACATGATGAGGGTAATAGCCGCAAAGTTCCTAGACTTTGGGATGAGCTGGAAGTTGAGAACCAACAGGACAAGTCCGTGGAAGCTGAGGGGCTTGGTCGTGAACGTTCAAAGTAGATGATTGAATGTGGGACAGATCTGCAAAATTTTGAAATTTTGATGTGCAATTGTATATGTATTGTATATATGTAATGGAACACCGAGGACAGTGTTATTCCAAGGGGGAGGGGAATGTAACACCCCGGTTTTGACCTCGTTTGCATGATGTATATATTGTAATTAATCATGGTGAGGAGCTAAAGGCAAAATCCCCACCATTGATTTGGTTGTGTATGTTTCACCAATAGGGATAGTTGTCGATGGTATGTCGTGCTATCCGGCACCTTATAATTTGACATCATGTAAACACGCACATCAAATAAAATAAACCACAACCAGCTGTGGCAGTTCAACGTTGAATGAAAAGGGCATGATTCCAAAGGATAAGGGGGTGGGGGATGTCAAACCTTGGTCTATGGGGGAAAAACCCATGTGGTTCCACCTTGTTTTGTTTTTCCATCTTCCCTTGTCTCATCCAACCTCTTCAACCTCTTTAATGTTTTTCTTGTTGTTGTTGGTTGAGGTAGTTATTGCTGAGTGGTGGTGGTTGTGGCAGGACTGTCAGTCCTTACCCACGTGCCCACTCCACCAGCGGATTCTTCCTCCTCACATCGCATGGGGGCAGAGGAAGCATTCACTCTCCACTCCCTCCACTGCTAGGCTTTCTTGCCGTTGTCTGTTCATCTTCCTCACGCGTCTGGTCTTCACCTCCACCGCCATTCTCTCCATGGTCTGTTTGTTCCTCACGTTGGTCGGTTGATTCGTGCGCACAGGCTAGGATCCTCACACAGAGAGGCATTCAGTTCCTCCTCGCGCACCAGTCGCGGCTCTTCTTTGGTTTGTGCATGCAGCGAGCAGGTGAAACGGCCTCAAGGGCACGATTTCCACTGGTATGTGTCATAGTCGTGGCTATAATCCATGATTTCTGCTTGCTGTTGGTTTCACCCATGATTTGGGTTGCTGTGGTTCTTCCCACGATTTCTGTGTGCTGTTGTGAGTCCATCCTTCTCCCTTTTCAGACTATGCCTGTGTGTTTTCTTCTTCCCTACTTTGGGACAGAGTATAGCTGCCACCATTTTCATTGTGAGTCTGTGACTGTTGATTGCCACACCCGTTGGCTGAGTCTTCCACGGCTATGCTGGGAGTTCTGTTTTCTTATCCATTGTGGACTGTGTAAAGTTGCCACCGTTTTTATTGTGAAGTTGGGTTGCTGAAGTACCATGGTTTGGGTGTTGTTGCTGTTGGGTTGTTTGGCCATGCAAGGGCCAAGAGCAACTCTGAGTTGACTTGTGGACTTGAGCTGTGTCTCACCTTTCATTTGGGACTATCCCCAGTTTTCTTTGCCTTCATCACAGAGTCGTGAGTGGGTTGTTTGCTACGGTATGCAGTGGGTGGTCTTCGGACTGCTGAGAGTGGGATTAGAGGCTGGGTATGCATGAGAAGACTGGTGTTGAGGTCACCAGTTTAGTATTCAGCCTATCCTAGCTCCTTGACAACCTGGAGAACCCTATGTTGTGGGTTTGTCTATGTGTTGGCAAACCTTGGCTATTTGTAAGCCTGTGTTGACCCTTATTCCTTGAGGAATCATGCCCAGCTCGAGGTGGCAGTGTTGCTGAGAGATTAATGAGCGCGCTGGCCTATGGTTGGGTGGAACATTGCAGCGACGTAGCTAGTTGTGGGGTGAATTATTCATCAAAAGATAAGTAATCCTGATTGATTCCATCTCTGCAATTATATTGATGTCAAATGAATTATGATGAACATGTGAATGCTGGAATGTATGTTTGCTTCTGCTGTATGATTGAAGAATTATGCATTGAGTAACTGTGCATGTATGATGATGCATCTTAGCATTCTTGTTATGCATCATGTTTAAGCTTTAAATTCAGCATTGTTGCTTGTCCATGTTCATGGGGTTGTTTTCCCGATCGCTTGTGGTGTTCGTCGCGTCCTCTTCGCCGGTCGGAGGGTCGGGGACGTGACAACTCTCATCTTGCAAATACTACTTGTGACAACAACCTCTTAATAATATCTATAGTGTAGAACAAAGAGTTCCTCTATTTTTGAAATTGAATTCATAAACAAGTATGTCAATATGCTATAATGTTAAGATGTCAATGTGGCAACAATTGACCCTTTTTTACCTTTTTATTGATTTATTTCTCTACTATCATCTATGGATTGTACATGCCATTAAATGGTTGCATATATGTAGCATACCAATGTACCTCAATTGCTATAAATTCTTATTTTTGTTAATTGACCTTCATAACTTTTTCAATCCATAATGAAAATCATTTGGATCTTTAGTGGCTGAAACTGCAATCATGCAACCCTCAATATATTGTAATGATCCCTTGTAAAGGTCTTCCATGAATTCACATTATTCACTTGACCTTATAAATGTAATATACACTTCTCTTGCCTCTAGTCATGAAGACTCAATACCACCTCAAGATTCATGGTTTTAAAGAAAAATTATTTCCTTATATTCATTTGATTTTCTATGTGGCCAACTAAATGAAGTCTTCAAAAATATATATCCCTTTTAGTTGAGCTAGAAATTATGTCTCTTTGTTCATTGAAAAAATACTCCCACCAAATATAATCAACAAAATCAAAGTACTTATATGTATCTTCAACATAAATTTTTAATTTCCTCCCAGCATTTAGAATCGGTGTACATCTCTATTATTCATTCGCACATTATAAATGTCAATAGTTGATTGCAATAACAATAAATTTGCACATTATAAATGCCAATAGTTGATTGCAATAACAATAAATTTGATGCATACATTTGATGATTTGGGATGAAATTCACAAATGAAATCCGCAGTCAAGGCCCACATTCTACATTAATCGAGCAATGCTTGCCTCATATAAGCACTTGTCCATGATTCAATCTTTTTTATTCAAAATTAATGCTTGAAGCTAATGTCATTAAGTTGCTCAATGAACTTATCTTCACCATGTGATCCATCATTAAATCTTCACATATTCATGGTTTCTTCCAATGTGTGAAAAGTACTCTGACAATATGTTTTCTTAATAGTTTCAATAAATGGTGTCAAGCTCTCAACATTCTTCCTACTCAATGTTACAACAAAACAAGTAAACAATTTATCAATATGGTCATGTGTGTGCCAATAGAAAGGAAAATTACTTTAAGATTTTGATAATTTCTCAATTCAACAAGCATGCTTAGATATCCAACCACGACCTTTTTTTTTCATGGTTAGAATTGTCCAATTGTAGATCACAAATTTATTACTAAATTGATAAGTAAGCATAAGATGAATTATGATGATGGTTAATTTTGCACCATCTTAAATATTTGGAGCTATAAAGTAAACCCTTGAAGACATTTAACCATAAAAATCGTACAACCAAGCAAGTGCACAATCCTCTAAATTCTTTGGCGTATGAACAAAATGTGGAAAACATGTCTTTATTTTATCCATGTCATTAATTATCAAACCTAGATATTTATCTAGAGCATCATAACACTTCTTTTGATGTGTGTAAAATTTCTTTCACTCATTTGATTTTTTTATTGTGATGTTATTGAAGTGTTTTAATAATGAAACCTGAAAATAACATAAAATGAAAATATTGATAACAAGTTTTCATAATTGGTAACTAAATAATTATAAAAAATAGTTTTGTAGAGCCTCATGACTCTTTCTACCCCTTCTAACTTATCTCTTGTTTTCTTAGTAGAAACACATATATGCTACAAACCTCCATACTTGACTTTTGAGGAATGTGGACATTGTTGAATTATTTTTTCCATACTCCTGAAAAATATGCATATATAATAAAATTACTAGTTCCTTCAACAACTTCACCATATTACTTGTATAAGTTGTATATTTCTCACCATATGAAGTCATTTGGGAATTATGTATTGTGTTATATCTATCATACACTCTCTATGTTTGGAAAAGAACACATGCATCCATGACATTGTAGTGTTTGCAAATGGCCCATTGTCTTGTCCATGATATACTTTTTAAAAAACTGTAGGATATGTTTCTAAACATATTTGAATTTTTAAAGATACTATATTACCAAATGAATGATTTTTTTGAACTTATTTCTACATTATAACATATTTTTAATGTAATAATCATAAACTACCAATATAAATATAATGCACCCCATTAAATATGCATTTCGCATGCTTTTATTCACTCACAATTATGCCTTCCTTTTCTCCGAGGAATACTAGTATTCTATACGTTTCAAACATTCATTTTGACAAACATTTACTTAAAATTGAATCACTAATAGACCTTCGACATGTGTGAAATTCTTTTGTAGACCATGTATAACTAGAATGTTTTGGATTGATAGGTCTATTAATCTTGTTGATATGGGTCATAAATGCAATGTTTATTAGTATTTTATCCATGGTGTTTATGAGAATATCATCATCCTCACTTATGTGAATATCCTCATCACTAGGAGAAATATCATCCCTTATATTGATATACTCAAAATAACTATGACACTTAATAAGAGAATACCCACCACCTCAAATTATTCCACTTAAATGACTTAGAAATCGATATTTATTATGAGGCCCATCATTATCTTCATTGCCAAACTCATTACTAATATGAGTATCATACTTAGTAGGATAATGATCATAATCCTCATCAACGTCACTAGATATGCCAAGAAACTCTTCACTTTGAGTAAAACCATCAACATCATGAACACTATTAGTGCCATTAAATTCTCCACTTCATCAAAAGCATAATCTTCGGTGCCATTAAATTCTCCACTTCATCAAAAACATCATCATCACTGACATTAAATTCTCCACTTCATCAACAAGAACATCATCGGTGCCTTTAATATCCTAATTTGGAGGAAAATCATAGTCATCATTATCAATGAATTTAAGTGTTCCTCTTAGAGGAAAATCAAATCCTCATTAATACCTTTAAATTCCCCACTTGGAAGAAAATATTTATCTTTATTAATACCACCATCATTTGAAACATCCCCATATTTCTCCCCAACACTAATGCTACCATTGAAATCTCCACTAATAAGAATATATTTGTTCACATCATCGTTATTGGGACTTTCTATAACAATCCTCGATAAGATGAATATATGTGCCATCATCAATGTCATTGGTGTTTTCGTTCAATTTGTCAGATGGAGGAAAGGTATCATCATAAGTACTTAAACTATTATCAAAATCATCACTTGGAGGCATATTTTGAATATTTTCACATCGTTGATATTGTTATTACACTGTTAATAAGAAGGATCACATTATATTCTACCCCTTCATTGGTAATGCCTTGTAATTCCTTGAAATTAGGAAGTTCTTTGTCAACATTCTTAATTATGTTTCTTGCACTACAATCAAACTCCTCACTAAGTGACAAATATAACTCTTCCACTACAAGGAAAACACACTAGTTTATAATGGAGGTTGCTATTAGAGGTGGGAGTAGGAGGATTTTGTGGAGGGTGTTTTATTGATGCTCTTAAATGAAACACATGCATTGTGTAATGCCCCATCAATTGCTAGACATATATAGCCATCGTAATTTTCTGAACCCATTCAAAATTAATAGGAGAGAAGGCTACATGTTAATGCATGATGCTATGGTTAATGTCTTTTGTATATAATTGTTGTTATAAGGTTATGAATATATTGATGACTTATTAAGCAAAACAAGAAGGAAAGCGGAATGGGATAAATTTATGGTTAACCAATTGGAATTATGGATATATTAATGAGCTCCTCCAATTTGGGAGTTTCTAGGGTGGTTAACCAATAAGCTCGTTATATATTTGACAAAAAGACTTGGAGAAAACTTAGAGACAAATAATAATCAAGGGAGGATCTTCTACAACCATAATTTGAAATGTTTGTTTTAGTATCTTAATTGATCTCAAATTCGAGCATATGTTTTATTGGCTTATAACTATGATTCACTAAATATTTTTATTGGCTACATGTATGTTATGAATCTCATGGGTTTATAGATTAAGTCCTCACATATAGTATCAAAGATAAATTTCAAATTCTCAAACCTAAAAGATTATCATTTGCTTGTTAAATTGGACCACTACAAGGTTTATTCTACATCTAGTTAATGAAATTTCATTGATCACAAAAATCGGAAAAAATAAAAAAAATCAAGTTCGTACAATTAAACTTAGAGCTCAATTTAAAACTAAGAACATTCATATTAAAAGAAAAACACAAGAATAGCCCCAAGAGTTAGCTCAATCGGTCGAGTACTCGTAGTTAGGCCTCCCAACATGTGAGATCGCGGGATCCATTCTCATCGACTCTCTTGGGGTTAGGCACGCAGAGGCCGCGGGTGTGAGGCCCCTTCAGGTGGGTCCGCCAGAAATTATTCCATGGATGTAGCCCGTCGGTCAAGCCGGCGCGTGAACCACATTGAAAAAAAAACACAAGAATGTACTTACGTGTTCTATCTATTTCAAGTACATTTTAGTTGTTCTTAGAGCTCAATTTAAAACTAAAAACATTCTTATTAAATTAAAAAGCTCAATTTATTTCAAGGACATTTTCATTGTTCTTCACATAAATGTGAGTCAAGTTTAACTTTGTATTTGTATGTAATATAGGAAACATTCTTTCAAAAAAAAACGGTAGTGTGTTCAGAAGTCATAAGAGCCATATAAGATAGACCTAAGGGTTGATTTAAAATTTGAGCAAATGGACTTTGGAAATACATTATGGTCAATGCCAAGCCTAGGCAAAGGCTCTAAATATACAAGGATTATCCTTGTACCATGTTTTGCACTTAAAACCTCCCACAATAGTAAAACCATAGTTTTGCATAATTGCCAAGGCAAGTGACTTGGAGTTCTTTGCATACCAGACGTATTTGATTGTATGAAAATAAAATGTAAGAAGATTCATTTCTATTTAAGAAAAAATAGAGAATTGAATCGGGGTACTTGGCAAATTGAGCAAACAGTCTCCCAACACTGAGTATGACAAGTGTTGATTGGCTAATAATCAGTCCTGGGAAAATCACGTCTCCATAAGCTTGAAAGTTGGTTGCGTAAATGTAAAGATGGAAAAGATGGATGAGAGAATGTAGTTATAATTTATGCATTGTGTCTTCGCAATGGAAAAGTGGAGACTAGCAAACTGATAAATAAATAAAAAATCAATCTTAAGTTGTGCTAGATGTAAGGCACACAATACATAAAGCGAAAGCAAGTACCTTCAACAAATCCTTCATTGTCCGTAGTGTGGTTTCCAACTTCATACATTATAGGAAAGAAATCCACTTAAGTCTACAAAGAGGATTGTTCATTATATCAAGGGTATTTATCGTCATGATATAAAGAATAACAGTAAGAATGTTAACTAGTTTCTCAATTAGATTAACTTGGATTGGTCATGTAGGGATGGAGATAATATGAAGTTGACTTTAAAGACTATGTGTTTTGTTCTAGATTTAAACCCTTGACCAAGAGAAATGTTTAAGTATTAATGAAGGTAAGGAGGCCTCCCAATGAAGTCGATGCTCTAGTAGTAATAGAACATATGTTGTTAAGAATGGATGTCTCAAAGTATGTGGAGAAGTCAAATTGTCAGTTTGACATCCATAATAGTGGAAATTAAGATCTCTCAGATGTGCATTATGAAGAGGAAGGCAATAAAGATGGTGGTTGTGATGGTAAAGATAAGGTTATCGAGTCTGCACCAAAGGAAGTTGAATCATTCGAAGATATTTCTTGGAGAACACAAGTTATAATTGGTGAAGTGTTTGATGAAGGCTATGCATGCATAGATGTGAGTAGGCAACTTGGGGTTGCAAAAAAATATCCATTGGAGGACATGCCTTTAAGTGAAATTGGTTATGTATATGATCCTTTTGTTTATAATTATGCACTGATATACAAAGGAAGAAGTAGCTATATGAAATATACTATATTATGCAATCAATGTCCTTGAACATGGTAATACAAGATTTTTATGGAAATTTTATGAAATGAGATCTTCTAATGTTGGAAAAAAATCATCTACATTCCTACTTGTAGGGTCATTTGGAGGCACTATCTGTGGGTAGTATTCATTTTAAACCTTTTGAAAATAAAATTGCAACAAGGAAAACTAAGTTGTGAACCAATAAAATCCTCGATATCTTTAAAAACAAGTTTGATTTCCTCTATGTTAGGTTTGGGCATTTGATTTTTTTTTTTAAATCTATTATTTCCTGTATTTCACTATTTAATACCTTATTTGTTTCAATGATTTTCCTTTTATCTTTCAGGAATTGCTATGATGGTTTGGGAGCAAATTTAGTCATAGGCATGATATAAAAAAATTAACAAATTTATAGATTTTGAAATTTTAAACATTTCCAAGTTACCTCACTGAATTATGTGGGAATGAAATATATATAACTCCTTTGTTTCTTGGAAAATGTATATTCTAACATGTATAGGCCTACAAAACATACGAGAATCAATCAAAACATATTCATTATTTCAAAAAAAATACCTACTATGCTTATGAAATCAATTGACAATAAAGTCAAAGGATTAACTATGAAATTGATCTCTAAGTATGAAAAAAACCACCTAATTGGTGAAATTTTCTTAGCTAGAAAGAAATTTAGGTAGGAAATTAAGCAACATGATATGGAATTATGGAAATACTAAGTGTATCATTCATCACTAAGTTCATTGAAAGAAAAAATGTCATGGTAATAGTTCAAATTTGGCTTTGCACAAATCCAAGTTTCATCAACAATTTCGCTAAGTTTTGGCCTGTGTGGTGAAAAATAGACTATTTGATGTGTATACATGTGTCAATGAAATTTTGGAAGTTCTATTAGAAAAAGAAGAAGGAGAAGAAGACATATTTGATACTATTTCTTAGCTAAAGGAGAGTGACGTTGATAGATGACAACCTACAATCAATCATTGTCATGAAATCCATTTCAGTACCCTCCACAAACATTGACATTTGATATGAATGGCGTCACAAATTATGTATTGTATTGATAAGAAAGTTATAATTGAGATAGATCCAAGGATTCGGGAATTACAAAAAAGTTCAATTATATGCATATAGGACAATGTTAACAAATACATCTTACAACCCTACTTTTTTTTAAGTTCTATAAGAGAAAGAAGACATATTTGATAGTATTTCTTAGCTAAAAGGAGAGCAATGTCGATAGATGACACCCTAAAATCAATAATTGTCATGAAATCCATTTAAATACCCTCCACAAGCATTGACATTTGATATGGATGGTGTCATAATTTATGTATTTTGTTGATAAGAAAGTTATGATTGTGATAGATCCAAGGATGCATGAACTACAAAAAAAGTTCAATTGTATGCATGTAGGACAAGGTTAACAAATACATCTTACAACCCTACTTCAAGCATAACACTCGATGTGTAATTTTGATCGTGAACCCTATAGAAATTTCCATCTCATTGAACCATATTTGACCAGTTTATCATTAATTTCCCATCACAATATCACCTATGTATGTAGTTTTATGTAGATACGCATGGGAAGATGTAGGGGAAATGCATTAGAAACTTCATTACTTTTTCTAGAACTTTGGGACATTAAATGATAATTACAACACATCTATTATGAAAATGTTGTATAACCACAGTAAATGATTAAGGTATTCTATAAAATTTGGGATGAAGTTTCCTAAAGAAGGGAATTATGTAATGCCCCATATATGGCTAGACATATATAGCCATCATAATTGTTTGAAACCATTCAAAAATAGATAAGAGAGAAGAGTACATGCCAATGCATGAAGCTATGGTTAATGTCTTTTGTATATAAATGTTGTTATGAGGTTCTGAAAGTATTGATGATTTGTTAAGTGGAACAAGGACCATAGGTGCATATGAACACGAGATTGAGTCAAGAAATGTAGAACTCTTGTGAGGTCAAGACGTTGATGATTGAAATGTGTATATTGTTTATGATTATACATTATTATTGGATAGAACTATTGGTGTGTTTTCTCTAGATGTGTACAAATATGGGGAAACATTGCCAAATAATCTTACACATGGGAAAAGGGTTTTATCAAGAGTTGATATAAAGTACCATTGAGGAGAAGGAGGTATAGGTTGCATATTCCTACGTACTAGCACTCCTCCCATGTAATGGGTTGAAAAACGCATTTTATGTTTTTTCCCAAACATTACATGTTTCCATGAGTGTAGGCCACAGATTCAGACACTCACAAGGATCTACTAAGGAGCATGTAATAAGGTGCCAATACTTATTCCTTAGTGACCATTAGTCTCTCAGCAATGGGAAATGAGCTGGGTTAGTTTTAAGTCCCATCCATGACACCATCCCCCACCATAAGTAAATAATAATAATATATACTTGGAGGGTATCCTAATGGGTTATCTCAAGTGGATGAGTGTTGTAAATAACAAGCAAAAGGTCTTGGGTTCAAATCCTTGGGTGGTTTTTCTAGTGCCTCACTTTATTTCCCTATTGGGTTAGGTTTCCTTCTCACTGCAACTGAATGGTTTACCTTGGGGACCATCCTTGAAATGAGGGGAAGTGTCTGTGGGTTTCCCATGATGTGTATTCCATTGAAAAATATACTTGAATGGCATGTATGGGCATGGCACCCTTAGCATTAGTGTTGCATACGTGCATATTTGGGGAGAAAGGTATCTTTTGGCACATATATTTTAGCATGAAAAATAAAATGAACTTGCATGAGTGATTTGAATGATCATATAGGTTTATGCATATTTTGTAAAAAAGGGAAATGAACTTACATTTAAGTAATTTGGAAGGAAAATACTTTTAAAAAGGTGTGAATGAAATAGAGATGGAAGTGAGGTTTATTAAAATAGAAATAGCAATTCATGTGTGCCCACTCAATAATGAAAGATAAAGGGTAATCTTTAATGAGTAAACAGTATTAAAATTATTTTTATTGGATATTTTGATGTGTTGTCTCATTGTGCAAGCATAGGAGACATGTTTGTCAATATAGCAAACACATGGGCGATGGGGTTGTATGAAATATGTACCTAGTTCAATTGGGAGGATAAATAATGTCCATGCTTCTGCCTACTAGCACCCCTTTTCATGAATGGGTTGAAAATGATGATTCATTTTACCTAGAGAATGCATGATGTTGTGGGGGTTGGATCGTTGACCCAATCGCTCATGAGGTAATATTGAGGGGCATGCAATAAGGTGAAACCTTACTCATCAATATCCATTAGTCTCTCTTTTTTTAACAAAAACTGTTGAAGATATTTTTTATAAAATGAGAAATTATCTGTTACATTGATCTGGACACATATTGCTCCCAGAGGAAGACCACTCCCATGCCTCCTTGTGCGTCCTTTTCCAATCTATTTTTTTCAGTATATTTTCCTATTCTGTGAGTATTGTAACTCCTTACAAACTGCCCAAGCAGGAAAATAGAAAAGCAAAACATTCTAGAAATGTGGTGGAGAGATACACTATAAAGGGATCCAGTTTCTCTCATTGTCATGTTGATAGCAGACTAAAATGTCGCAATCTAGACCCACTCCCTTATTGACCACAATATCTGCTTGTTTATTATTTTCTCTCAAAATGTGAAGGACGTTGATGGCTTTGTATTCATTTACAATAATTTTTAGGAGATGATGTGTCTTAGTAACTGGATTCTTTTGTTTCCTCGTCAGCTTCTATGCTTCCCCAATTACCATACTTGAGTCACCAAAGACCACCAATTCCTCAATGCCATCTTTCCTTACCAGCTCTAGGCCTTTAATTAAAGCTAACCATTCTGCCCCATTGTCAGTCTTTCCGTTGATTCCTCAAGTGTACTCTTTCATCTTGATTCCTTTGGAATTGAAGTAGACTCCCCCCACACCTGTCATCCCAGGATTGCCTTTCAAGGATCTGTCAAAGAACATAGAACTACAACCAAGCTTCTTCCACCAGCTTTTGAATTCTTCCAAGCTCTCTCTTATTTTCCAATCTTGCAATAATGGTTTTTTTTATTGATTCCATGGTAGATGGGACGGGAGGACTAGAAAATTGGAGACCCATACTCTTTATTCTACTGTCAATGGTTCCTTATTGATGTTGTGCATTCCCCTCATGGATAAAACTTCTACCCAAAGTTTCTTTGCAGCTGCTACAACTTTTCCCTAACTGCTTTTTTTCCCCTCAAAAATATCTTTATTTTTGGTTGTCCAAATCTTCCAGCAGAGATATCTTGGAAGAGCTTCCCAAGCCCTCACAAAATTTGGTTTGTTAGAAAATGATCCGTGATAGTAGTCCTTCCAGCAAGCAAATAAATCATTCCAGTTTGTTGACAAAGTCAAGTCCAAGTGAAATTCTTTGTATGCTTAGTGCCATACCTCTCTGGAGAATTTACATTCTAAAAAAAGATGTTCTAGCAATTCCTCTAATTCTTTGTAGAAAATACATCTCAAAGGACCTCCCATGCCTCATTTTCTTATGTTTTATGTTGTGATCATTTTGCAGTGAGCTAGTATCCAAAAGAATAAATTAATTTTTGGCAAACCACCTTTGTTCCAGATCTTTTTCCACTTCCTGTCGATGCTGCAGCTATTGTGCAGACTGTCCACAATGTTGTATCCCTCCTTCACTGTGTAACATCCTGAATTTCCCCAGCTTATCTCATCTTTCAGCTCGTGGTGGACCGGAGATGACAACAACGAGATGAATAATTGGTAGTATGGCTTGAGTTGGTCGATCTCTAGATCGATCCAACTGTCCCATCTTTCGTTGTCCATCCACACTGAGAGGTCATGAATGGTGGTAATGTTCATGGCATCCAGTCTTTGCTTTAGCTCTATGAACGCCTGCAATAAGTTGGCAGGGGGTGTGTTTCCACACTTGTCTTTCCAAATCTTGATTTCCCTCCCATTACCTGGTATCCAATACAAATGCTCCTTTAATATATTTGCATCCTTCTTACACAGCTCCCATATTGGCGAACATTTTTTGTCCAGGTTAATCTTGTCGACGCATTTTTCTGGTTCCATTCATTTTTTTTTTCATAATTTCCTTCCACCAGGCTCTTTCTCCTAAGACGATTCTCCATAGAATTTTGGCTCCAAGAGGTAAATTCATTTTGCTTGGATGCCTTATTCCAGCTCCTCTGTAGATTTTTTGGCCTACAAAAAGTTTCCCAATTCACCAGGTGAAATTTTTTTGAGTTGTCTGATTTGCCTCCTTGCCAAAGAAATATTTTGATTTCTTTTGAAAATTCTTTCATTATTTTGTTTGGGTCTAGTGATATCGAGAAGGCATAAATAGGGTAGGAAGAAAAATAGAGTTAATGAGGGTGAGCTTTCTAGCCGAATTAAGCCACCTTGTCCCCCATGCGTTAATTTTGATCTTGATCTTGCCAATCATCCCTTGCCAGTCAGTAGCCCTTTTTTTCCTTTTGAATATTGGAATCCCAAGCTAATTGAAGGAATTTCATGTTATGCTTCCTTCGAATCCAAGGGTCCTTGTTATCTTTTCCAAAGTTCCCCGGGGACAATTCCAGCCGTAGATTTTTTACTTGGTTGAGTTCACCTTGCCATCAGATGCTTTGAGGAAAGTATATAGCACACATTTGAATTTCTTTGCAATTGTGGTAGATGCTCCTCCTAACATAATGGTATCATCTGCAAACTGGGCATGGTTGGAAGCTTTCACTCCTCTAGCTATCTTCAGACCTTTTAGATCACCAGACTCCTACAAATGTTGTAGCTTTATGCTCATAGATTCAACCACCAGGAGGTAAAGGAATGGGGACATCGGACAACCTTGTCGGAGTCCCCTGGTTGCCTGGAAGAATTTGGTAGGTCTCTCATTTACTAGGGGTGCTATCCATGACCTACTAATATAGTATTTTACCCATCTTACAAATATTTTTGAAAATCCAAACTTGGACATGATTTCAAAGAGAAAAAAATGATTTACTCTGTCGAAAGCATTAGCCATATCTAGTTTAATAGCTATACCTTGTTGATTTTTTCCATGTTGGAGTGTATATATTCCTGTATGATAATAATATTATCAAGAATCCGACGTTCTGCCTACAAAACCTCCTTGTGAATCTGAGATGAGGCAACCCATGATGCTTTTCATTCTAGTGGCCAAGATTTTAGACAAAATTTTATATTAAGTGGTGCATAATGAAAATGGCCTGAATCTATCAAGCGATAGAGGACTCTTTTCTTTTGGAATTAAGGCCGAGAAGGATGAGTTAGTGGCCCCTCTGATATTGTATTTTTTCCTTGTCCATTTTAGCATTTTTTCATATCTTCTTTTATAATATCCCACGTTGCTCTGTAAAAATTTATTGTACATCCGTCAGGTCCACGTGCTTTATCATCATGGAGTGACCAGATTGTGTTTCTCATCTCGTATTCCAGAATGGGATTTGCAAGCTCTCTATTCTCTACATATTTGATGAGCAAGGGAATACCAAGGAGAATATCTGTTTGTGCTTCCAAATCAGCCTCTCCAGTATCCGCGTATAACTCCTGAAAATGAGTGAAAGCGTGTTCCTTTAGTTCTTCTTGTCATGTTATTTTGCTTCCATATTTATCCTTAAAATCCTTGATGGCCTTGTAATTTTCCTAAACCTTAGTTTGGTTATCAAAGTACTCAGTATTATTTTCTCCTCCTTTCAGCCACATCTATCTAGATTTTATTCTCTATCCCTCTTCTATCTGCCTTGCAACTTTTAGAATTTTAATGTTCAGCTCTTTCTCTTGCTTCAGATCCACTAGATTTAACTCGTCCACTTCCATACGGGGCTGTAAAGCGGCTAAATCACTTTGTAGTTGGATTTTGTGAATATTTCAATTCTTAAACCCTTCTTTCACCCATCTTTTCAATACAGATCGCACTGATCTTAGTTTTGATTTCCAGGTGTAGTTGAGCGATCTGTAGTGTTGAAGGTTCCATTCCTTTTGAATTAGATCCATAAATTTTCCATCGTGCAACCAAATCGGATTGAATATGAAAGGAATGGCCCCAAGATTGATTGGAGGGGATAAAATTAGAGAAATTGGCTTGTGGTCAAACACTGTTGAAGGGATAGCAAGAGAGGTTGGAAGGAGGTCATTTTGCAGGAAGGTGGAACGTACCAGATATTTGTCCAACCTTTCCAGTACATGTCCAATTCCAGTTCTTATATTGCTCCATGTGCACTCCTCATTCTTCAATGGAATATTCAGCAGATCCATATTTTCCATCAATTCCTCCATCTTCTCACCGAAAGGGTCCCTGACCTTTGTTCCTCCATGTTTCTCAGATTGTGACTTAGTGGTATTGAAGTCCCCAACAATTATCATGTCTTTTCCTCGTGGATCCTCCTTTAGTTTGTTGAGATCATCTCAGAATGTTGTCTTCTCCCTGTAGTGCGTTGGCCCATATGCATAAAAAATTTAAGTCCTTCTTTTCCTGAATTTCTGTCAATAGCCAGTGATGGATTTCCCTACTTGATTTGACCAAAACTTTATTTGATATTATGGTGGTTATTCCCCCATATTCTCCTCTGGAGCTTATGGATTTACCTTTGTTATTTTTCCAGAAAAGACATGAAAGTACCATAGCCTCCACATTTGGCATTTGTGTCTCTTGAAGTAGCAGTATGTCTGGCCTCTCTGTTTTGATTATCTCTCTTATTGCTTCTAATGTACTTAAGCCTCCCATACCCCTGCAGTTCCAAGAGACGGTTTTCATGATTTCTTTATTGATTAAGATCCTGCTTGGGATCTACCATCCGTTTTTTCCCCTCCTGGGTTTTTAGGATACTGAAGAAGTTTCCTTTCCTCAAGAATTCTTTGTCTCCATAGTTCTAGCTCTCTTTATGCTTCTTGTTCTCTGAGGTATCTTTGCGACTTTCTTCCTCTGGTGTTTGGTTGCAAGGTTACTTCATGCGATTCATGGGATCCTTGTAAAGGCGATATTTCTGGGGAGAAACCCTACAGCATGAATCTATTATGTTTTACCATATCTTCCCAAGTACCCCTTGGTTTTGTAGATCCTTCGGGAGATATTTTGCTCCTTTCATTTCTAGGAGACAAAGGATGAACGCTCACATCTAACTGGATCTCTTCTTCTTCTGTTTCAGCTAATATTATTTCCATGGGTGGGATTTCTCCCTCTTCTATGAGCAGTTCCTGGAATTGGTTACTAGTAGAGGCTTCTTTCTCTTCTTTAGGATTTTCCTTGCTTATCTTTAGCTGCACCTCACTTGATACTAGAGGCATTTTTCTTCCCCTTTTTGTTTGATGCCGACCTTCCTCTTGATTTTCCCTGAGTTTTCTTGAACTACCTTTGGGAAATTTTTAACAAAGTGATTGTACTCATGGCACTTCTTGCATTTGAAAGGAAGTTGTTCGTAGTATACCTTTTTCATGTGTTCCCATTAGTCCATGTATAGATTTACCGCTTCTGGTAGGCCTTTCTCCAGGTCTACTTCTACGTAGATCCTTGCACAGGAAAAAAACGGTCCCTTTGGTTTCACTTTGTCAATGTCATTTCCAAGAGAAATCCCTATTGCTTGTATAGTTTCATCATTCCAACAGTGCAGGGGAAGATGTGGGAGGTGAACCCAAACCGGGACCACCGAAGGCACATCCTTTTCTAGTTCAAATGAAAGACTCCAACTATTTAGGTATAAGCCACGAGGTCCCATGAAGTAGGGTCCGCTCCTAAATATGAGATCTCTATCATCTGTATTTTCGAACAAGAAGGTGAAAAATCTTTTTCCGCAAAAACAATGTTGTAGACCCCTAGAGATCAGGGGCATCCAGTTTTTGTTTATCCAGACGTCCATATTTTTGGGCGATGGCCAGATTCCTGTAAGCTGACCTATCATACCTTTCTCACTGAGAGCTAAGGCTTTCAATCTTGAAGTTACTGACATGATCTGGACTCGAGGAGTGGATTCCTGCTTAACAAAGTTCACATCGCTGGAATTCGGAGCAGGCAGAGGTGAGGGAGATGAAATAGCCACCAAAGCCTTGAAGGTTCATCTAAGATTCTTCAGTGCTCCTCTAAAATCATATCTGGGGGTGGATCCATTCCTGAAGCTTCCCTGAAAGAGGGAATAACTTTCAAAACTGGCTTAGATGATCCCTACTTCGATCATGATAAGGATCTAATAAAAAATTATAGTTATGTAAAGCTTCCCAATCCTCAACTAGCTGGAATATCTCTTCACAAATTGATGATTTCTAGAGGCTGATCTCCAAGTAGATCGTTGATCACAAAGGATCAATTAGCTGGCTTCAGGATTGAATGCAAATATCATTTCAAAAATGAAATTTACACTACTGCATAATAACTTCAGTCTTGGTCACAAAGCTGTCTTCGCTCTTGATCCAGTATCTCCAAACGAACTGGCCTCAAGCTCGATGTTAGAGCTGGTCTCTCCATTAGTCTCTTAAACAAGGTAGTATGTACCATTTTCCCACCAAATAAAACAATGCTTGAAGAGCATAAGAAATTATGACACCCTTAGTATTAAGCATCAACGAAAATTAATACTTGAAGGCCATGAAGAGTCATCGAACCCTTAATATTAAAACATGATTATTGAGAATGATAAGAAAATACAGGTAGGCATAAATGAATTATTTAACATATAGAAAAATAAAATAAAACACATGAGTGATTAATTATCATGCATGGTCCACATGACTGAAGTCATTCATCTCTCTGAACTGCCCTTTCAATGCCAACGGGGATTCAAAAACCTGGATTGTGAATCCAAAGAGAAGAATATCAACAAATCCAATGTTGAAGAGGCAGATTCGACAATGAAAGACTGGCAGTCTTCTCTTCCTATATTTGATTATGCTCCATGTTTTGCTTATGTTATATTTCAGGATGTCCCTTTCCTTTTATGCTTTTAAGATAGAAAATCTTCTCTTGTAGAAATGCTAGGCATCTACTACTATGTCTAGATTCTTTGTTTGGTTACTGTTCTACACCATCATTTTTTGGTCATAAGTTTATAGTATGACACCATGTCTTGGGCAGACTTCGATATGTACTGGCTTTTACAACTCTAAGTAATAGAAAAGCTCCTTCTTACTAATAAAATAAAATTATCATAATAGGAAATTGTATATTTGATATTAAAAAAAATAGTTTATGCAATTTATGGAAAAAAGAGATGCATTAGAATTTGTGTTTAAAATTAAAATATAAAATATTTTAAATGGAAAGGAAATGACTCACTCAAAAGTCGCCTACATGAGAAGGAAGATAATAAGGAATCTAAGAAACATCAAGGAGGAAATATAGGAATATATTTTGGGAATGGGTGAGTTATATCAAAGAAGGGTAATTTAAAATAATTATAGATAAAGGTAAATACATCTACACCAATTAAATTAGGAAATATGGAAAATATTAATGGGAAACTCAAGAGTAATTATAGGAAAATGGGTTGTAGGTTTACTTGTGCATGGATTGACACATTAGTAGGTGAATATTAGATAATTAGAAAAATAAAAGCTAATTATGCATAGAAATACAAGTGGCTTGGACCACAAGTGCTATAAAAGGAAAGCTTGGGAAAGGAAGAAGGGGGATTATGCACCTTAATGCGATGGTATTATTAATGCAAGGTTGGTGATTGCTTTTGAGAGTTTGTAAGTGATAGTAGTTTCTTGAAGGTTGGAAATATTCACAAGTAGGTTCTACTACTACTCACTATATTTGTTAGTTGGTGATCCTTCATATGGCCTCTTCATAACTCGCAAGTCCCTAGAGAAGAAGAGTACTCATTCAGAGTTGGTAGAGTGATCAATCCTATGATATTTTGACTATTGGCAAAGGAAAACTAGGCGGCTAGAGGTCTTAACAAGCACAAGAGGACTTAATGGAATGAACTCCAATCATGTTTTCTTATATTGTTTGTAACAAACCTAAATAACGTAAACAATATATTTATTTATTTATTTATTTATTTATTTTAAATGTTTAATTAAGTAAAATATCCTCACTAAGAGCAAGCTGACTTAAACTCTTAGCTCTTCATCTTGAAGGTGTGGTTCGTGGTTAATATGATATTATTTAAGGTACTTATCTCTTTGTTTTATGTGGATATGACAAAGGGGTTAGACTAACGACTTATTTAGCATTACGCTAACTCCATTTCCTTTCAATTGTCGGTATTCTAAGAATTAGGTTGTAATTTGGTCATTGTATGACCCTCCTTCGAAAATAATAACTAGAACTAAGAGCTAGTTCTAACCTTACTCCAAAGTTTTGAATTACAAACAAAATAAACCTATCCTTGCAAAGGTTTTGATCCCCATCATTTACGTTGATTGTCACGAGGTTTATGGTGGGAAACAGTTGGCCTACACTTTGCCAATTTCGGACTGTCGTGAGGTTTTTTACTTTACCATATACATTTACAGTTTATCTCGGACTTTGTTTTGGTTGGGAAGTGAGGTTTTAGCAGCTATATGGTCGTTAAGTTCCCTTGTTTAATCTATGTTGTAGTAGTTGAACTTTTTCAAATTGTGATGGGAGAACAATTCTAATGGTGATAGAATCATTCTAGTGGCGTATACTTTCCAATGATGGCTAGAAACTAAACTTGGTTCCATTTTCCGGTTAATCTTCGACATTGCTTCCTATCGATGACATCGAAGTTTATTATTCATACAGTTAATAATTACTTCATGACAGTATAAAAAAAAGAATTGGTTACATGTATATAGGTTTTCCAGTTGGCCTTCATAACAACAAGTCCATAATTCTTCTACTCAGTTTGAAAAGCCAGGTAAACAATTCCTTTCCAGGATCCTTGCATCATTATGCATTTAAATTTGGATTCATTGTTTTAACTACGTTGTTTGTATGCAACAGATATTTGTTCCAGAGAAAATTTTGAGGTTTCGTTGAGGAAGTTACAATGAATACTCGGGTAAGTTCTTGTTTAGCCTCTCTGTCATGCCCATTTTGTTTGGATAGATGGAGGCGTGAAATTTCAAGTTGTGGCTACGGTAGAGGTTGGAGATTTTGGGTTTGCCCTTGAGTATGAAGAGATGGGATTTTAAGTTGCATTTCTCTTCATTACTATAAATTTAATAAGATTAGCAATGTCGCTATCTTTCTTAGTTAGGATTTGTAAACTTTACAGTGATTATGTAAGGAATTTGTTTTGGCTCTGGTTATAGTTGGATAAATATGTGGGTTCTCGCATTTAAAGGGTTGTATTGAAGATTCTTCAAGCAATATGTATAATTGTATTCTCGACTATAGACATTTATAGCTTGTATAGTTTCGATATTTACGGCCTGCATGATATTTATGTGGGTTTTGTGATTATTTGGTTAAATTAGTAGTATTTATTTTAAAATGGGTGTAAATATGCTTCTGTTATAAATCACTTACGAACTGTGTATTAGGTCAATATAAAAATTTCTTCATTTATTCACTAATTAAATTAAACCTCGCTCAAGATCTTCACTTAATTTCTTTTACGATACTAACAATTTTTTTAGCGTTTTGTTTTGATTTTGGATTTAGGTTAGGGTTGTGTGCCTTTAATTGCACCGGTGGTTTCAGCATGTACATTATTTTATTATCTAGGCTTTTAGAAATAAAAGAACTCATAAAACTAACCATAATAAATTTTAATACAATATAAGAAAATATTTCAACATAATGAAATGTATCAGTTTTGAGTTCTTTAGTATTTAACCCTTGTCCATGACGGAAAAATAGTATGTAATCATAAACATATTTTCATAAAAATAATCAACAAGGACTTATTTTTCTAGTGAACATATATGAACTTTGTCTTAAACTCGGAAGTTGACAGCCACGCACCACCCATCCTTAGGAACCTTGAAACTTCATAGTTTGCAAGAGTTCCACCCCCTTGCCCAGAATCCTGAGTTTAAGATTTCCTTCCTTCAACTCCAAGTTTCCACCAATATTATAGATAGATTTCAATTATTACAAAACCTATCTCTTCAAGAGATCACTAACGGTCCTATTCTAGAGCCTGACATCTCGCATACGTTCACTGGAATATTTGCGCTATTCCTTATCTTTCTTAGAGCCTACGTCACACTTGGTGATCTCTGACAACTCTCTTTTCCTTTCTTGATTATTTCTTTTGCATGCCCTCTCCTTTATTTGTCTATTACTTTTAATATCTAATAACTAACTCTCTATAAGACTGGCCACTTGTCTTCGTAAAGATGGTTGAGGCTTTAGTTATGTCCTTAAACTCAGGTTTATGTCAATTAACTACATGTCTGCCTAACTTCCGTATTCAGATCATATTTATATTAAGAATAAATTTCTACCAAAATTATTAGTTTCCATCACACAAACACAATTTAAATAAAGTAACTTTAAAATCTTACGAGGGGGTATTACAATCCTCCCATCCTAAATATTTGCACCATCCTCGTTGCTTAAACTATCTTATCATAATCTTGAAATAAAATAGGATAAACTTGTCTCATAACCTCCTCTTCTTCCCAAGTAGCTTCCTCTAGCGTGTAATGTTTCCATTGCACTTTAACTTGTACAATAGTTCGCTTCCGAAGCACAACCTATCTCATGTCTAGAATGCACATTGGTTCTGCATGAAAGTCACCCTCTGATTCCACCTGTACATTATTCCAATCAATGATATGATATCGTTCAACTATATTTTTTAATAAAGAAACATGGAAAATATCATGAACTCTTATATAAGGAGGTAGAGCCAATTGATACGCTACAAGCCCTATTCTAGCCAGTATTTCAAAAGGTCCTAGATATATGGGAGAAATTTTTCCATATAATCATGCTCGTAATGTACGTTTCTTTGGTTTCATTCTTAGGAATACATGTTCCCCTACATTGTATTCTTTAGTTGTTCTCTTCTTGTCCGCATAACATTTTTGTCAGTCATGTGTTGCCTTTAAGTTTTGTTTTATTTGTCGTACCATTGTTTCCATTTTTGCCAACATATATGGGAATAACGCCATTCTATCTTCAAAATTACCCCAACTCAAGGGTACCTTACACCGTCTACCATACAATACTTTGAAAGGACTTATATTGAGAGAAGATTGATAATTGTTATTATACACAAATTCCACTAAATGAATATAATCCTCCCATTTACCTGGTTGATTAATTAAGTACATCCTTAACATGTCTTCTAATATCTTATTTACCCATGCAATCTGTTTTTCTGTTTGAGGATGGTATGTTGTACTAAAATTTAACTTTGTTTCCATACCTTTAAATAGGGATCTCTAGAAATTTGAGGTAAATTTTGCATCTCGATCAGTGATAATTGTTTTTGGTATTCCATGAAATCTGAAAAATCTCTTTCATGAATATGTCATCAATGTTTATGGCTTTGTAAGCTCATTTTATGGGTATAAAATGTGTTGCTTTGCTTAAATTATCTACTAGCACCATAATAGAGTCGTTCTGCTTCTTTGTTTTGGGTAGCCCAGTTATGAAGTCCATGGTTATAATTTCTCATTTCCTTTTAGGAATGGGTATAGACTAAAATAATCGAGCTGGATTTTAATGGACAACCTTGACCTGTTGACATGTAAAACACCTAGCTACATATTTAGCTTCTTCCTTCTTCATGTTTAGCCAAAAAAAATCCTTTTGTAATGCTAATATAAATTTATGATACCTCGGATGTCATGCATAAGGATTATCATGTAACTCCCTGGAGATTATTTGTTTTATGTTAGCCTGATTTGGTACATAAATTTGGTTTTTGAAACACAAAAATCTTCTGTATCACTCTGATATGCACTATCTTCAATATTATCAGATCTGTGAGTACATTTTTCTATCAGCTTATTATACTTAGAGTCACTACTTTATACTGTTTTCAACGGATTTTTAAATTCTGACTCATACCCATTAATTAATATAGTATGCAGTTCATGTTGTTATCGACTCAAGGCATCAACTACTATGTTTTATTTTCCTCTTGTATGTCTAATTTCAAAGTCATATTTGCTCAGAAATGCAAGCCATCTGGCTTGACATGCATTCAAGGTTTTTTGTTCAAACAAATATTTTTAATTTTAGCAACAAAAATTTATTTCCCACCAAATAATGTCGCCAAATTTTAAGGGCATGGATTATAGCTATTAATTCCATGTCATGTACCACATAATTATTTTCATGGTCCTTCAACTTTTTGGACTCGTAATAGATCACATGACCCTCCTGAGTCAAAATTCCTCCCAAGACGTCTTTACTTGCATCCATGCACACTACAATATCTTTACTTGGATCAACAATTTTTATAATAGGTGTTGTCCTCAACAAATGTTTTAATTTATCAAGGCTATATTGACATTGTTGACTCCATACAAATTGAACACTTTTCTTTTGAAGGGTTGTTATAGGGTGAGCTATTCCTAAAAAAAATTCTATAAACTTGCGGTAATATCCTATTAAGCCCATGAAGGATCTAATGTCATGTACATCCTTCGGTACTAGCCATTTTAAAATAGCCTTGATTTTAGCAGGATCAACTGCTACCCCTTTTTTTGAAATATCATGTCCCAAATATTGTACTTCTTTTTATAAAAATCACATTTACTACGTTTCACATATAATTGATATTCTCTCAAAGTTTGCAAAAATTTTCGTAAATGTTCCTCATGTTCTTCCTCATTCTTTTAAAATATCATCAATGAATACTAACACAGATTAATCCGAAATTTTACTTAGCACGTTGTTCGTCTTATTCATAAATGTTGCGGGGGCATTAGTCAGTCCAAAGGGAATCACTACAAATTCATAATGTACATATCTTGTTTGAAAAGTAGTTTTATGGATATCTTCTTCTTTAAATCGTACTTGATGATAGCCTGACCTAAGATCAATTTTTGAGAAGATTTTGGCTCCACCAATCTGATCAAAGAGATCATGAATTCTTGGTAATGGGTATTTGTTTTTAATTGTCATTTTCTTTAGTTGTTTGTAATCTATGCACATTTTGAAAGTGTCGTCTTTCTTTTAAACAAACAAGACCAATGCTCCCCAAGGTGACACACTAGGCCGAATATACTTCTTATAAAGTAACTCCTCTAATTGCATTCTTAGTTCTGTCAATTATGGAATACTCATATGATAAGGAGCTCGTGATATAGGTTTGCCGCATAGATATAGGTCTATAAATTCCCTTTATAGTATGGTAATTGCCTTCATCATCAATACAATCAAAACTTTTATGCAAATAGTTAATAATGGTTTTATGAGGTTCTAACCAATCCATACCGATTAAGATATTATATGATCCTAAAGGAAGTATATTTAAGTTGATCGTTGTATCCATTTCATTAAAACTCATCCTACAATCGGTTACCAACTCTGTGACTTTCCTCTTTACTCCTATTAATAATTGTACCAATCATGCATTTTTTTTGTTTTTCTTTTAGAAGTTTACATTTCTCAACTGCCCTCGGTGCAATGTAACTTAAACTAGCTCTTGAGTCAATAAGAATGGAAACATGTGTATTCAATATTTTACCTTCTACTTCCAACATAGTAGATTGATAATCTGCTTGCCGGTCTTCCAGAACAACATTAATTCCAGGTATATTTCTGGTTATCTCAATGATTGTAGAAGCTTATTGCAACATATTCAAGGGAGCCATTTTCCTGTTAGGAATGTGAGGTCAGTTTCTATACAAATGAGATCCATTACAACCCCAACATTTGATTTATTTTGTGTTGTTATTGCTTCGGCTACTAAAAGTTCATGCACCTTTGTAATATCCCAAACTGTTGATTTTCACTATTGCATATGTTTTTCCCAATGTAATATGCCAATTAAGGGATTCGGCATGTAATATTTGTCATCTCTTCTTATTTTAATGCCAATGATAAATATAGGTATTGTTGATGGTAATAATAGTTGTGTGACAATTTTCTTATTCAATGGTCAATTGCATGTCATCAATAAACACTATAAATCCAATGTCATCAAACTGGAGAGTCTCGGCTAGATATATAGATCTATTTATTCAATTCTGGTAATAAATAGTACCTCAAATGTAATCTATGATAATCAGATATCAGAGAGGAATTATTGTTAACCTCAAAATAGTGATGAAAGTGGATCGATGCTGCTTGTAGCAGCTTGATACAAACCTAATTATTTTCCCATATTAATGGCTCACACTCTCTTTGGTAATGGAAACTGATAGAGTATGAAAGCGATCCCTTTTTTTTATGAGTAAATGCCTCTCTTGGAAGTGTTCATGGCTCACCCAAGAGCTGAGTTCTAAATCGTGGCTTTCACAAGAGTTGAATACTACAACTAAGGTTCACACCTTCTTGGTAGACAATCTAAATCTTGTCAACACGAATGGTTTGTATAATAGTTGATTGCTTGCCTAATAATGGGCAGAGCGATTTACTATAGTTGTTGATGACGCCTTTTGGAGGATATTTGTTCACGTATCAGCCATAGATACCTCGTTTGCAGTTGATCACGTGATTGGGAATGAAGTTTGCCTCCCAACGAAATCGCAGCTTTATTTTATTGAGTATGATAACCACAAGAGCCCAAATCATGATAGCTAATGTGTAGCAGCAGTAGGATCATTTAAATGTGATCAACAATGGATATGCCTTTCTTATTGTTTAGTGGTGCGAGGGATTTAGTGTTTACGCCCTTCTCTGATGAGGAATGGCCATGATTAGGTTAAGAGAGATCACTGCTCAAACTCATGACCATGACCTTGATATTTATTGCTTGTTCCTTCTCCTCAATGGATGAATTCGTTTCTTTGAATAATAGATGAGCGCACCCTAGATGGTGAAGGAGAATGTTGTTCAATCTTGTGGGATGCGCCCACCTATAAAGAGTCTCCAAACTTCTGCTGAACACAATAAATATTAGACAATGAAGTACACAGTGGTGAATCCGGATGATTCACCCTAAATATTTGCTAGGGTGGATATATTTCTCTACCAAACCCAATTAGGTCAAGGCAATCCACCTTAAACCCTAAATAGCTCACTGATCTCTCAAAACTTGTCTCCAAAAAGATGAATAATAACAATGATTCTTTTTTGTTTAACTTGCCTTTCTCTTATAACATTGAGGTTGCATGTTTTTCCTTTTTGCATACATGTGACCTAATTGACGCATGTCGCATGCAACATGCAATTCCTTGCATGCATGCAACTTAATTGATGCATGTCGCATGCAATTTGGCATATGGCCTGCATGTTCTGCATGTCATCTATTACTTGCTCCGGTGGCCTTCTTATGCTACTGACGACTTAATAATATTGTATTAATGTATTATTTAGATCAATGTAACATTGGATCTTAGTCGATTTCCTATTTATCAGTAATGGAACATTACAGTCCTCCCTTCTCAAATATTGCTTGTCCTCTAGTAATCAACAACTATCAACTATAAAATGCATCCAAACACCAATACCAGGATCCCATATGAACCACTGGATCACCTCTTTCCTCCTTGCCACCCAAACTTTAATGGATCCTTCGATACCTAGATCCCGAACAAATCTTTTACCCATCCTACCACCAATAGATCCACCTGGATCCCAATTCCACCTCGGAAATCCATCATTTCCCATGCCCCTTGTCTCAAACTATACTATGTCCCTGGTTAAGGATATCGCTCCATAAATTATCCCCTCAATGGGATACCAACTCATTTCTTCTCTTAAGTCCATTCTTTGACATGGACCCTGTGTAAAAGTATACAAACAAGGAGCAATCCCTCCATATTGATGTTGTACCATGCTCATATACCGTCTCCTTGTCACTCTGTTCTTGCCCACCTTTAAAATCAAATGGGAATATTTTTCTCCTTCTGCCTCAACCCAAACTTCCTTCGCTTTTTGTGGAAATGGACCCATACTACTGCAAGCCCAATTAATATACTCCTGAAGAGGGATGCTTTGAAACTCAGGAGTATCCTTCTTGTATTTCCTAGTTAGGAATATAAGTTCTTCCCCAATAGTGAAAATCTTGGCAATTGACTTGGAATTCATACCGCCAAGATCCTCAAGCTCACTCTTTTGTTGTAATATGGTATCCTAGAGTATCTTCGTCTTCTTCATGTCTAATAGGCCTTCCTTTAGACGTTCAATCATCTTCCGGTGATTATCATCTGGAGGTCTTGTAGTTGTGGTGGGTGTTCTCTCGTCATCTTGTTCTTCATTGTTTGTTGGCCCAATGGATGAATTCCCAACCAACTCAATTGTATCCATGTCTCGAGTCTTTAATGGGTTCTCCCAAAAGGGTGTCACATGATCATGTCCAAGCAAATATATGTGCTCCTCCTGCTCTGAATTGTCATCTTTATGTGTTGTAGTGACAACCATAGATTACCCAACAATGTCTTCAACTTATTGGTCTAAGTCATTTTCCATTACTAGCTCCCCCTTACAATCTACGCCATTTTATTTTGTGAATCTAACATCACTTAGAAAAGATAAATATTATGCTTTCCCCACATATGTGACCAAGTTTCCATGTTGCATGACATGTGAAACATATTTGTTCTCTTCTCATTTGATTTCTGCTCTTTCTTGGAAGTTCCTAAGATTGATTTTGCTTTTGCTCCTCATCCTTCCCAGATCTAAACCCTATGGAAATTCTCCTCATAAAACTTCTTTCAGAAAGAGGGTTGGCACAGAGGTATGCAAGTTTCCCTAGTGACTCATCCACCCTTTGGAAGATGCATGTCAATGACTCATCCCAGTCCCCCATGAATCCAAACTCGGCTGCCATGGATATTCCCTACCTATCACTGAAAACCCAGTTTGATTCCTTGCTCCATCATACTTGTAAAATCACACCTGGAAGCTACCAGCTTGATCTAAGCATCACAGTTTCACACCTGTGAGTTATGAACTAGTTTTATGCCCACAGCTGATATGAGATCATGCTCTGATACCACTGTAATATCCCAAACTGCTTATTTTCACTATGCATGTGTTTGTCCCAATGTAATATGCCAATTAAGGGATTTATCCTGTAATATTTGTCTTCTCTTCTTATTTTAATGCCACTGATAAATATGGGTATTGTTGGTGGTAATAATAATTGTGTGATTGTTCTTATTCAATGGTTAATTGCATGTCATCAATAAACACCATAAATCCAATTTTATCAAACCTGAGAGCCCCGACTATATATATAGATCTATTTATTCAAGTCTGGCAATAAATAGTACCTCGGATGTAATTTATGATAACCAGATATCAGAGAGGAATTGTTGCTAACCTTGAAATAGTGATGAAAGTGGATTGTTGATAGTTGTAGTAGCTTGATACAAGCCTAAGTATTTGCTAATATTACCGGTTCACACTCTGTTTGGTAATTGCAACTTATAGAGTATGAAAGCAATCCCTTTTTTATGAGTAAATGTCTCTCATGCAAGAGTTCACGGCTTTCCCAAGAGCTAAGTGCTAGATCGTGGCTTTTGCAAGAGTTGAATACTACAGTTGAGGTTCACGCCTCCTTGGTAGACAATCTAAACCTTGTCAACATGAATGGTTTGTATAATAGTTTATTGCTTTCCTAAGAATGGGCAGAGCAATTTATTATAGTTGTTGATGATGTCTTTTGGAGGAGATTTGTTCACGTATCAGCCAGAGATACCTCGTTTGCAGTGGATCGCGTGATTGGGAATGAATTTTTCCACCCAGCTAAATCACATATTCTTATTGAATATGGTAACCACAAGAGCCCAAATCATGAAAATTAATGTGCAGCAACAGTATGGTCATTTAGATGTGATCAACAACAGATATGCCTTTCCTTCTTGTTTAGTGATGCAAGAGATTTAGTGTTTACGCCCTTATCTGATGAGGAATGGCCACGATTAGGTTAAGAGAGATCATTGCTCAAACTCATGACCATGACCATGATATTTACTGCTTGCTCCTTATCCTCAATGGATGAATTCGTTGCTTTGAATAATAAATGAGTGCACCCTAGATAATGAAGGAGAACGATGTTCAATCTTGAGGGATGTGCCCACCTATAAAGAGTCTCAAAACTTGCACTGAACACAACAAATCTTAGGCAATGAAGTACACAATGGTGAATCTTGATGATTCACCCTGAATATTGGTTAAGGTGGATAGATTTCGCCACTGAATCTAATTAGGTCAAGGAAATCCACCTTAAACACTAAATAGCTCACTGAGCTCTCACAACTTGTCTCCAAAAAGATGAATAACAACAATGATATTTTTTTGTTCAACTTATCTTTCTCTTGTAACGTTAAGGTTGCATGTTTTTCCTTTTTGCATGCATGTGACCTGATTGACGCATGCCACATGCAACATGTAATTCCTTGCATGCATGCAACTTAAGTGACGCATGCCGCATGCAATTTGATATATGGCTTGCATGTTCCGCATGCCAGCTATTACTTGCTCTAGTGGCCTTCTTATGCTATTAATGACTTAATAATAATGTATTAATGTATTCTTTATCTCCATGTAACATTGGTTCTCAGTCAATTCCCTATTTATCAGTAATGGAACATTACAACCTTTTCTTCCATTGTTTATGTTTGATCCTGGCATGTTATAATTGTTATCTGAATAGCTCATGGTTCCTTTCCTAAAAGGGAAGGTTTAAATCCCTTCTTACGATGATCCCTTTTTTCGTTCTTTTTGTTTTTCCAAGTCCTACTTAGTTCATATCTTTGTTTAAATAAAAGGTAGCATAGTTTATCCTTCTCGATTGCTTCATCCATGGTATTGGGCATATCAAATTCAATTTTATCCTTATAAGTCGGAGGTAGGCAACTGATAAACTGATATACTTTTTCTTTTTCATCTTTCAGGTATGGTACATAACGTTCTAGATTGACAAATTTCCTTACGAACTCCTCCCTAGTTAATTGTCTCAAGTGTAGGTCATTAAATTCTTTGGATTTTTCATCATAATATACTTCTGGCATGTATTTCTTTTTAAAAAGTTTCTTAAAAAACTTCCAACTTAACTCCTTGTTTCATATGTTATTTAATCTTTTCGCTTCCTACCACCACAGGGCAGCTTTCCCGCTCAATTGGAAAATATCCAAACATACCCTCAAGTTGTCATCATAACTGTATACTTGAAAATATCGCTTAATATTTAATGACCAAACCTTTGCATCCTCTTCAGATTCCCCATCAAACATTGGAGGTTTTAATTTCTTAAATTCCCCTTGTAGTTCCATAGATATTCCTTTTTGTTTCGTATATCTTGTTTCGTCGTCTTTCTTTAATTCTCTGGAGATCATTTGAATATTGTCGATGGTTTCTTCACTACTGCAACTCTTTGTATTTTCCTTTCTTTTCTTCCCTATATTACAAGAGTTCTAATTATTATTTTTATGTGGTGCTTGGTCTATTAAACTTTTAAAAATTAATTCATTGATCTCTTCTTGGCTTGATTTGGCATTCATTAGTTTAACATTATCTACCTTAAGGATATAATCTAAGTCATTCTTCAAAATTCTCATAGTTTCTAACATTTCTTATTGTATTGCGGTGTTACATATTGCCTCCAATTCAATGTATCAACTTGCATTTTCCAGTACCAGCATACCCTGAGGTATTGGCTCTTCTTCCATGATTTTTTATGGTTCAGCCATTGGTGATTTTGTGTGCAGCAAGTATTTGTATTTGTTTAACTAAGAGATTATATGTTTGAATATACAGGTGATGACCCATTAGGTCCGAGCGTAATTATAACCACGCTTTGATACCATTTGTAACAAACCTAAATAACGTAAACAATATATATATAAGTAAAAGATCCTCTCTAAGAGAAAGGCAACTTAAACTATTAGCTCTTCATCTTGAAGGTGTGGTTCTTGGTTAATACGATATTATTCAGGGTACTTATCTCTTTGTTTTCTGTGGATATGACAAATGGGTTAAAATAACGACTTACTTAGCATTACGCTAACTCCATTTCCTTTCAATTGCAGGTATTCTAAGCATTGGGTTGTAATTTGGTCATTGAATGACCCCCCTTCAAAAAAAATAACTAGAACTAAGATCTAGTTCTAACCTTACTCCAAAGTTTTGAATTACAAACAAAATAAACCTAGCTTTGCAAATGTTTCGATCCCCATCATTTACGTTGATTATCCCGAGGCTTATGGTGGAAAATAGTTGGCCTACACTTTGACAATTTTGGACCGTCGTGAGGGTTTTTACTTTACCAATTACATTTACAGTTTTTCCCAGACTTTGTTTTGGCTGTGCAGTGAGGTTTTAGCAGCTCTATGGTCGTCGAGTTCCCTTGTTTAATATGTGTTGTAGAGGTTGAATTGTTCCAAAATTGTGATGGGAGAACAATTCTAATGGTGATAGAAGCATTCTGGTGGTGTATATTATCCAATGATGGTTGGAAACTAAACTTGGTTCCATTGTTCGGTTAATCTCTGGCATTGTTTCCTATCGATGACATAGAGGTTTATTATTCATATAGTCAGTAATTACTTCATGGAAAATAAAAAAGAATCAGGGTACACATATCTAGGTTTTCTAGTTGTCCTTCATAACAACAAGTCCATAATTCTTCTACTTAGTTTGAAAAGCCAGGTAAACAACTCCTTTCCAGGATCCTTGCATTGTTATGCATTTAAATTTGGATTCATCGTTTTAACTGTGATGTTTGTATGCTCTAGATATTTGTTGTAGCAAAAGGTTTGAAGTTTTGTTGGGAAGGTTACAATGAATAATCTGGTAAGTTCTTGTTTAGCCTCTCAGTCACGACCATTATGTTTGGATAGATGTAGGCGTGAAATTTCAAGTTGTGACTATGGTAGAGGTTGGAGATTTTGGGTTCGCCCTTCAGTATGAAGAGCTGGGTTTTTAAGTTGCATTTCTCTTCCTTACTGTAAATTTAATAAGAGTAGCAGTGTCTCTATCTTTCTTAGTTAGGATTTGAAAACTTTGCAGCGATTATGTAAGGAATTTGTTTTGGCTCTAGTTATAGTTATATACCTTTGTGGTTTCTCGAGGTTAAAGGGTTATATTGAAGATTATTCAAGGAATATGTATAATTGCGTTCTCGACTACAGACATTTACAGCGTGTATAGTTTCAATATTTACAATCTGCATGATATTTATGTGGGTTTTTTAATTATTTGGTTAAAATAGTAGTATTTCTTTTAAAATGGGTGTAAATATGCTTCTGTTATAAATCACTTACGAACTGTGTATAAGGTAAACATAAACATTTCTTCATTTATTCACTAATTAAATTAACCCTAGATCGGGCTCTTCACTTAATTTATTTTACGATACTAACTATTTTATTTTAAGGTTTTGTTTTGATTTTAGATTTAGGTTAGTGTTTTGCGTCTTTAATTGCATTGATGGTTTCAACCTGTACATTAGTTTATTATCTAGGATTTTTGAAATAAAAGCACTCATAAAACTAACCATAAGAAATTTTAATACAATATAAGAAAACATTTCAACATAATGAACTATATCAGTTTTGAGTTCGTTAGTATTTAACCCTTATCCATGACAAATAACTAGTATGTAATCATAAACATATTTTTATAACCATAATCAACAAGGAATCAATTTTCTAGTGAACATATCTGAAAATTTCTCTTAAACTTAGAAGTTGACAGCCACGCACCACCCAGCCTTAGGAACCTTGAAACTTCACAATCTGCAAGAGTTCCACCCCCTTGCCCAGAATCCTGAGTTTAAGATTCACTTCCTTTAGGTCCAAGTTGCCACCAATCTTATATATAGTTTAATTATTCCAGAACCTAGACCTTCAAGAGCTCACTGGCGGTTCTATTCCAGAGCCTGACATCTCTCAGATGTTCACTCGCATCTCTTCGTTGTTCCTTATCTTTCTTGGAGCCTACACCACACTTGGTGATCTCTGACATCTCTCTTTTCCTTTCTTGATTCTTTCTTTTGCATACACTCTCCTCTACTTGCCTAGGACTTTTAATAGCTAAGAACTAAGTCTCTCCAAGACTGGCCACTTGTCTTCATAAAGATGGTTTAGGATTTAATTACTGCCTTAAACTCGGGTTTTTGTCAATTAACTGCATGGTTTCCTAACTTCCATTTTCATATCATATTTATATTAAGAATAAATTTCTGGCAAAATTATTAGTTTCCATCACACAAACACAATTTAAATAAAGCTACATTAAAATGTTACGAAAGGGTATTACACTGTTATTTGAAATTGTTTATAAATGCTTATTTGAAATGAGACATTGTTTATTAAAATAATTTTAGAATTTGAGTATTATTGAGGATGCCATTCTTTTTGTTATGATGAATTTAAGTAAATATAAAACCCCATAAAAAATATAGGGTGTTACATATGGAATCAAAGTTAGGTTTCAACCGTAACAACCTTTAGGAACCACCATTCCAAAGCTATTTTGAGATTGGTTATTACGCTATTTTGAAATTGGTGAAACTTTTGGTAATAAGTTAACGGTATTGGAAGAAGAGAAAGTAGATGTTGGTTAGATCATATTGACCTAACTATTTTTCGATGATTGAAACTTGAGGATTGCAGTTTTACTATATGCATCATCAAATTAGGTTTGAAGTATAATATGGAAATCGCTTTGTAGATGGATGGGTTTAGATCTTCTAACATGTAAAGGTTTTGAAATATTAATATAAAACTGGAAATTGAATTTGTTTGGCGATTTATACAATAAAATACATACTTATATCTTTATAATGTTAGTTGTATCAAAGTGATAATATTGAAAATATCCAAGGCTTGCTGATTTAGTTCATTTATTTAAATATTTGACTTGATAGATATATTATGCATTAAGAAAATGCAATCTTAGCTATTAGGCATAAATTATTTTACAAGATATAAACTAGTTTACAATTTGCATTTAGGAGATATGACAATAATAGGACATAAATTATTTTACAATATATAGTTTACATTTTACATTTATGAGATATGGTAATTTATATCCTATTACTTAAACTTATAAACATACAATAACTACTATTATCGATATTGATATATCAAGTTAATGATATCAATTACTAGTATTTTATCCATGAATATTCATGGTGATCGAGGTTATTCTCAATACTAAATATTAATGGCTTACATTTGAATATGTTTCAACTCAAAATTGTGTATTCACAATATATGTGTGTGTGTGTGTGTTAAGTATGGTTATCATTGATGACAAAGGAGTTCATTGACGACAAAGGAAATGACATGACATGTATGATGATGTGACATGTGTGATGAAGTTTCAAAGTCATATTATGATGTTCTAGTTCTCCCATGAAGTACTTTTTACAATTTGACACGATTATGTAAAAATATGGCAACTTGTTAAAACTCTGATAATTGACTAAGTATAGGAAAATCAGAGTTCATTAATGACAAATGAATAACAAAGGAAGTGATGATATGGCATGTGGCATGTGTGATGAGCTTGCAAATTCATATGATGGTGTTCTAGTCCTCTCACGAAGTCATTGTTATTGACACCTTTCTGTAAAAGTATGGCAACTTGCTGAAAATTTGAAAATTTGACTGAGTATAAATTCCTCTTAATCCACCCAAGGGGCCTCTGTAAAATGCATGCCATCTTCTATATTTTATGAATTAAATGATTTTGTTTTCTTTTTCATCTATCCATATGATTTATTTGTCAAGACAATATCTGAAGGTGAAGTTATTAGTCTGCCAAAAGTGCTTTCTGGCATGACTTGCACTGTTTCGGTTCTGGTAAATCTTCCTAAGTGGCCTCGGTAAAATGCCCCCTCCATATTTTGTAGGATACTAATAAAAATTATATGATACCATCAGGTTTTATCTTGTTTATGTGTTCATCTAACCATGGTCTCGGTTCCCCTAAAACGTGCTTGAAGAAAAATTTACAGGTCTACCAAAATAAGGCTTCAAACTGTTTTGGGAAATTTGTTGAAAATTAACTAAGTATTGAAAAATCTGTCTAAGTTACCCTAGTAAAATGCATACCATATTTTGTAGGAAATTAATGAAAATAATATGATACCATCATGATGTAGCGTGTTCATGTGTGCATCTGACCATGGTCTTATTTCTCCTAAAAGGTGCTTGAAGACAAAGTTATAGGTCTACCAAAACAGGGTTTCAGGTTGTTTTGCACTAGTTCATGAAAATGCACATTTCCATAATGAAGAGATGCATTGGTGAAAAGGTTTTAATGAAGGGACATAATGATGAAAAGTCACAATGGTTCAATGGCATGATGAAATAAGTATTTAAACAGAAGTTCGAAGTGGAAGAAAGATGTCTCAGCAATCCAGATCAATGTAACAACAAGAGAAGACAAAGATCGATGAAGTGATGAATAATCAGTAACAAAGTTGAAGAAAAAGATCAAATTAGGGAGTTAGGGTGGTGCTAGGGCAGGATGCAAGCCTGTAGGGAGGTTTTATCCTCCTTCCAGTAGTGGTTGGAGTACAAGGGTGTTGTAGCATCCTTATATGTTGTTGCAGGTGAAAAAATCCAGGGTGTTGGTCCATCCTTGTCTGTTGAAGCAGGCAGAAAACAGGGTGTTTGTGCATGCTTTCTGTAGTAGCAAAAAAAACAATTTTGTAAAAATCATATTATTAATGAGTTTGATTTTGTGGTTTTCTCTTTGAGGTTTCCACGATAAAATTATGTGTCCTAACTTGTTTGATTCATTGTTTATCTTATACTAATTGTTTTAATAAAGTAAAAAGAAGGCAATATTGATTCCCCCCCCCCGCCCCCCCACTCTCAGTATTGTTGGATAAACCAACAATATATATATATATATATATATATATATATATATATATATATAACCTAGTAAATATGTTAAACCATGTCTTATAATGTTCGAGAAAATTTAAAGAAAAAGAAAAATCCCTTTACTTTATAGCATGAGAATATATGTAACTAATCTACCCCAAGTCAGTAGATGTTCGATTAATAACCCAATGCTCTCATAGAACATGAGGGGATATCACCACCCACAAGATGATGAGATTTAGGCAACTAAAAATAAGATACATTTTTGCTACTTAGGTTTTATAGTGAATTTTTTTTTGTGAAAATTACTTTGTTGCATTTCGATTTTTTTCCACAAAAAAATTCATAATATTTCATAACAAAATATTACAGTCTTCAGATGCTTTGAAGCATCATCATCTATCACTGTCTAAATTGTACCTCAATCTTTTACACAATATGCAAAATACTATCAAAAATGTTTTCAAAACCTCCAAGCAAATAGAAATTCAGTCATTACAAGCCAGGACTAATATCCAAATTTAGGAATGAACCATCAAGAGAAAACAAAGGTTACAACAAATCAAAATCAGAAATTTCTTGAGTCAAAATGTTTTTCAAACTCATACCATAGACTAACTATGTCTGCCAATTCTTAAGACATGGATTTTCAGTCATCACGGACTATACATATATCTAGAGATAATATCCAAGAAAAAACAGTCACAACAAATCAACATCCCTTGAGAGATTCTTGCTTCAAAACAGAAGGCATGTAGGTTGACTCACTTCACTTGCCCGAACCTATAGCGTCCCCTACTAAGCCAATTAGTAATCCCTCTCTAAAATATACCGAAGATGTTACCTTTCACCATTGTTTAAAATTAACCATTCTCCCCTTTTCATATTAAACCCTTCCTTCGATAATACATCTGCCCCCAAGTTAAATTCTATATAAATATGTTGGTAAATCGCCTCTTCAAAAACTAAGTTAATTCAAGGAGTCTCCTCCAAGAGTGCTTCCAAGAACACATTATGGCATTTGAACTCTTCTCGCGCCCATTTGATGATTGTAAACAAGTCATCGTATACATGCATCTTTTTTATTCCTTTATCCATGGCTAACCTAAGTACAATCCATAATCCATTCAACTCCGTGTAGTTGTTTGTACTCAATCCTAGTCCCGCTTTGAAAGTGAAAAATTGATGGCCAGATAAGTATAAGATCCCTCCATCTCCACAAAGACTCCTAAAACTTTGGGTTTCTCCATCAAAGAAAGCCTAGTGAACCATCTGATTAATCACTAGTTGGCTTACCACTCGTAACTTCTGCATCTTCTTATTTTGAGGAAAGTGTTTTATACTTAAGCCTTGTACCATGCAGAGGAAAGTGATAATATTCCTATCCTTTAACAGGCTCTCATTTCTAGTTTCCCAAACACTCTAATTTATAATATCTGGAAGAGCTCTATAATCCTCCATGCCCTTGTTATTATATCAATTTTGAAGGCATTCTACCACTGAGTTTCCAACCCAAATATTTGAGACTCCTAAAGGCTATTCGATTCCTTTCTACATTTGCTTGGTAAATTGACATTCTACTGCAAAATGCAAATTGTTTTCCTCTACTTCTTTGCAAAGATAGCATCTTCCTGATCTAGCTATATTTTTGTGTTGTAGAATATCCCATGTTAAAACTTTGTTTGACATCAAAAACCATTTGCTTAATTCATGTTAATTTCATTTTGATTTTAAATTCTTAAGGTTATCTAAGACAACTAAATGTTGATTTTTTAAAGAGAGATTTTAATCTAATAATGCATTTAACTTTGTCTTAATGTTGACTTGTTAAAGAGAGATTTTAATCTAATAATGCATTTAACTTTTTAAGCATTGCTGGTTAATCATTTAAGCTTACAATTTTTTTCTTAAGAATTTTTTTTATTTTTTTAAGACAATAATGAGCTCAACCAATAATATATGTGAAGTTACAATACGAGAGATTAAATTATTTATTTTTTTAAGGAGAGTTATAACTTATTTAATTTATTAATGAATTAAATTTAATAATTACATAGAAAAAAATTTCCAATATTAGAACATTAATGAAGATAAAATTAATAAATTTGAATTATTAAAGTGATATTGATTTTTTTAAGTTACCCCCAAGAGTTTTCGCATGTTGGCCACTCCACGTTCTATTAAGGTGTAGAGTTTGTTAAGCAGGTCATAGGTTCAAATCCCCTAGTGTAAAAAGGTGGTCGCACATGCAGTGCCCAGGAGGGTTGGGTATGCTGCTCAGGGGTTATAGTGGTAGTGGCATGAATCGACCCTGTGTCATGTGAGTACGAAACCAACTAGTTGCCGATAAAAAAGATTAAAAAAAGATATTGACTTTTTAAAGTTGGAATTGTTTTTATTTCAAGCTTCTACAAAACTTATTTAAATATTTTCAATTTTTTTTATTTTTTATAGTTATTAATGAGATCAATTAATATGATAGGAGGTAATTAATTTATTCTAATTGTTAAGCAGAAATTTAATTTAATTAAATTATCAATGATGTGAAAATTAATTAATATTAAATATTATAAGGATAAAATAATTTTATTGTTTTATTAATAACTTAATGTATTAGTCTTTCCTAATTTGGTTGACAATCAGAGCCCATGATCTACTCAAGTTCCAACCATTGTCATGATTTAGATTATTTGGGTGTTTCTTTATCTCTATTGCTCCACGAACTCGTCTCTTCATACAGTGATCCATGCAAATGATAACCTCTACTTTCTCAATACAAACGTGGTGTTCGGAGGTCAGTTTTGATTTTTTTGTTTTGTCATGTATGATGTTCGCACTATGCTCTTTATGTCTTTCATATTCTGAAAATCTCCATAAATCTACTCTTTGTTTACCAAATCACCAATGCATGCACATGAAAGAAGGTTGAATGCACCCCGGATCCAGTGGCCATATTTGACATGGAAGATAACTCTATAATTGATGTCGGTGAGGTAAATCATCAATCTAGATTGTACACATTCTCTGAATTTATTGTTAGATTTGATTTCGTTGCTAGTAACTCATGCAAATGATGATAATAGACTTTGGCATGAAATATTTGGACACTTACATTTCAGATACATGCAATAACTCAACAAATAAGGGATGGTAAAAGGATTACCAAACATAAAATTCTCTGAAGGAGTTTGTCAACAATATGTTCTTAGCAAGCATCTGAAAGAGAAGTTTGAAAAAGGGAAAGCGTGGAGGGCCTCATCTCCCTTGGAGCTTGTTCACAATGATCTCATAGGGCCCTTCGCCCATCCTTCCATAAACAAGTCAAAATATGTGTTGTTTTTTATTCATGATTTCACAAGGCATACATGGGTGTACTTTCTCAAGCTCAAATTTGAAGTGTTTTAGCATCTCAAAGATTTCAAAGTACATGTATAGAAGCAATCCCAAAAAATGATTAAGATCCGCCACACATATAATGAGGGGGAGTCCATAAACAATAATGTACAAAATCTTTGCAATGAAGCATGTATTCAATTACAACACACAGTTCCATACACTCTTGAGCATAACATAGTAGCAAAGAGGAAGAATCGGTCTTTAAAAGAGATGGCAAGTTGCATGTTTCATGTAAGGTCTCTTCCATCTAAATTTTTTTCTAAAGCAATCAAATGTGCCAAGTACATTAAAAAATATATCCTCACAAATCTATAAAAGTAGAGACACATTTTGAAGCTTGGAGCGGCATGAAGTCATAAGTTACTCACTTCCACATTTTTGTATCTCACACATGGGCCTGCATATCATCATAAAAGAGGAAGAATTTGGAGCCTCAAATCATCAAATGCATGTTTGTTGGTTATCTTGAAGATGCAGAGAGATACAAACTAATAGATATTTCAACATACAAGGTGTTCATTGAAATGAATGTCTTGTTTGATGAAAGTCCTTCGCATGGACCTCAAGTCAACATGCACAACCTTTTGTGCTTTCTCTTACAACATACCTTAGAGATGATACATCCTATCATTCATATCTAATTTATGTATTTGATTCAAAGATGACAAGCATGCATGTGAAGATCTATATCAAATACCTAGGTGGGCACAATCCACCCTACAAGCAATATGTGATCTTGTGGATGAGAGGATGACGAGTTCCCAATTCCAGGAAGCTCCTCATGCAATCACAACTACATAAATTGTAATTCCCATGCATTGCTACATGTTTCTAGCATCATGCCCTCAATCCTATGCAAAGGTTAAAGAGAATCCTTACTAGGAAGCAACCATGAATGAGGAGTAAAACTCCCTCATCGAGAACCAAAGATGAGACTTTTTTTTGCTTTCAGTTCACTCTCGCTACTGCAACAACAAAGAGGTGGGAAAGTTCACCACATGGATGTGAAGAATGCATTTATTCACTGTGATATTAAAGAGGAAAGCTACATGGAGAAGCCACAAGGGTATGTATAGAATTCATCACTGCTTTGTAGACTCAAGAAATCACTTTATGGCCTCAAGCAGGAACCTAGAGCATGGTATGCTAAAATGGATTAATACTACTATCTTAAATTTTCATTCTATGTAAATATGATCCAAATGTTTATGTGTTGAGAACTTCTAACTCTTTGTTGATTATAGTGCTCTATGTAGATTATCTACTAATCACGTGTAGTATAGGCATCGCCATTGCTGCATTCAAAACAACTTTGTATGGTAGGTTCTCCATGACAGACATGGGTCTATTACACTTCTTTCTTGGTCTTGAAATCATCCAAGACGCTTAAGGGAACAAGATGGCTTAAGTATGCAAGAGATCTCTTACTTAGACTTTGCATGACTGACTACAAGTCAACAACCATACCTTTCTTATACGGGTTAAAGCTCGAGGATGGCAGGGATACACCATTGGTTGATTGCAACCAATATCGTCAGCTAGTGGGGATTCTTTTATTACTCACTCACTCCCGTCCATAAATATCATATGCAATGGGAGCAATTTTTAAATACATGCAAGAGCCGCATGAGTTGCATTAGAAAGCCTCTAAGCACATCCTCAGACATGTCAAAGGTGTGACAAGCTATGGGATTCATTATGTAGCAGGTTGTACACTATATCTCATTGGCTACACTAATTCAAATTGGGCCAGTGATAACATAGATTGAAAGTCCACTTCAAGACGTGTTCTTAGTTTGCGATCTGACCAACAAGCAACACATATTGAAATTCCACTTTAGGATATGTTCTCAGTTTAGGATCTGACCCCGTTTGTTGGTCTAGTAAAAAGCAATCATCAATTGATATGTCATCAACATAGGACGGGTATAGAGGTGCACTCAATGTCGCAACACAGGCCACTTAGCTACAACATTTCCTTTAAAAGCTTGGTATCATGTTTCACCATATCACTGTCATTCGATGTGACAATCGGAGCACACAGAAGTTTTGCTGAGATCCAATGCAATGGTAGAGAAAAAAACATATCGACATCCTCTTACATTACATCAAAGGACTAGTATATTATGGGATTATCGACTTGCAATATTTTCCTTGTTATAAATAATGTGCATACATCTTCAATAAGACATTCATTGAACATAAAATCCACTTTTTGGGAGACCCCCTTGGGGTCATGGACACAATTTCCTAACAATTGTCTTACTTTTTTCAGCATTCTATTTTGAGGGGGAGGGGGGGTTCCCATGAGTTTTTCCCTCTCTCCTCTTTTTTAACTGTCATATGTCACTTATATGGATTGTAAAATGGGCACCTAACATGGCTTCTTTGTGGGGATCCATTCATTGTGTACTCCCAATAATGCTTCAAGGGGGATATTGGATATATTACACACCCACCTAGTATTTATTTTCATATGTTTATCTAGTCTATGTTGAGGGGCCCTTGGTCTGAGACATTCTCCCATACATTAAAATATTTTCCCCTAGACATAGGTGCCACGTCCTCTTCGGTCATCATTCAATTACACATCAGTTAGACTAAGTGGAGTCTAATATTGCATGGAAACTTCGACATCATCACCAAGTACATGCATGAAACATTGGAATCATCATCAATACTGAACCTTTCGTCCTCCATGAGGTAAGGGAGGCACTAAACTTGTGCATGCATGAGATTCTCTCACTCCACTTGTGTATTTAACTAGATAATTGTCGACTGCAGTCGACTACATGACCAATTAATTGGGACTAGGTGGAAATTCACTCTGGTGGCTGTTAGTACGTGGCAATTCACTCAAGTGATTGTTGTATGAATCCACATCTCTCTCTAGAAGCTATATGGAGGTGAATTAGTTCATGCCATGCACAATATTTCATGCATATTACTACTATTCTTTCATTGAATCAATATGGTTCTTTCATTATTGTTACAGCTGATTTTACCACACATGGTTGATCACACTTTTATGGCCTTCCCTGTCCCTCTGCAGACTCTTTGGACCCCATGGACTATTTTTGTACCTTTGATGTTTCCAAGATCATCCCTAAAAACACTCATTATTTGTTGTATGTAACTTTTAATCCCTTTCTTGCGTATATACGTGGATATTACCCTTAAACCCGTGTACATCGGGATGTGTGCAAAAGGCCAAATGCTTCTAGAGTTTTCCTTGATGTGGATCCGAGTCACTTGTCCCTTAGCCTTCCATATTCCTCGAGATCGCTCGGATTTGACCTTACATTACCCCATTGAAGCACTATATAAGGAACCCTTTGGATACATTGAAGAGGAGGAATTGAAGAGCAAGAAAACTATAGTCCATTGTTGTCGTAGCTTGCTTATACTTGATTCTGCATCCCTTTGTCCCTTGGAGCACTTTGTGTTCTTCCCAAGCTTGCCTTTGCTTGTGAGCTTGATATCGAGAGATGGAGGATTGAGGTGGTGGAGGCCCAGGTGGAGGACTCAGTTTCTCTGGTTCGCAGACGTGCCGACAGAGGTTGTCACTTATGTAATCTCTAATCTGATTAATAGAAATATCTTTTCCAAACCAATGATGTGCATTTAAATGAATATTGAATCCATGGATGTGTTTAATTGCTTATGTATCATTGATTACACATGCTAGAGTAGGCCTAACACTATATTATATAACATGCTTTCCTTGTTTACTGTTGTTGAGAGTAAATTACTAACGCAAGCGGGATTGGAAAAAGCTCAACGGGGATCTACTACAACCATCCAAAATAAGGTATGTTTTGAGATCCTTTAGTGTTAGATGTTTAATTTCTCTTGCTTATGGGGAACGGATTGATTTTTGGGGTTTCTCTATCTATTGTAGTACACCCCAAGCCATAGGAAGTTTTCTCCGTAACAGAATTGGCGACTCCACTGGGGAGATTCCTAGTTGTTTTTATTTTGGGGTTTTCGACATTCAATGTGCTTTTATTGCTCTGATTTTTCTGTTTCTATGTCGGGTCTGGGGGCATGATTACCCAGTAGTATCCTGGAGAAGTGAATTTTGTCTTAGTTTGTCCATTTACCTTATTTTTATATATCTTTCTTCCTATACGTGTGTTTTGCTTTCACAGTCGTGTATACACGCGGGTTTTCCTGGAAAAATCACGTGTGTACGTAAGTTTACTGAGAACAGTCACGTATGCCATGATTTTTTCCTTTTTTGGGAAGATTAAGTGTTGCTGGGTGAGTTTGGGTGATTGTTGAGTCTTCTTTTATGATTTTGGAGTATGTATCTCCCCTTTGTTTCTGACCAGAGACTCTTTTTTATTTGATTTTTGAAAATGTTCTTGTCATTTCATTTTCTATTTTTTGTTTTGGGATTAGTGCATTAGGTATCTTTTACCTTGGTGCTTTGCTTGGTTGTTATGTGTGAGTGCTTGCAGACTCTGAGGATTCTAGAGTCATACTTTTTCTTTTATCTCATTTAATTCAAAAATACAAAAACATTTTGTTTTTTTGCATTATTATGCATTGTTTGCATTTTGCATTGAGCATGGTACTTGCATTAGGTTTGCTTGGTGAATATTAGTTAGATTTTCATATTGCATATACATTTGAAGGAAAAAATTTGCACTTCACGTAGTAACATACCCTATTTTTCATTCGACACAATGCATTTGCATTGATTGTTAGGTGTGCATTTTACTTCTTGGTGTGTCATAACATCATTAGTTGCACGAACATTTACCCTTTGAGTAATAAAGCCAATTAAAATCAACGCATAATAAAATGAATTACACTCTTTTCTTTTTTAGGGTGCACCAACAAGACTAGGTTTTAGGGTCTTGGAATAATTCATTGTGAGTCAATTCTCCAAGACCACTAAACAAAACAATTACGTGTCTGTCCAAGTGAGAGTATGAAATCCTTCATATAATTAGTGTTTCTCAGGATCCTCCTCTTACAAGGGAGTTAAGCATGAGGCAGTGTGAGCGGTTATGATTGGGATGACCCCTAGTTGTAACTGAGTAGCACCGGAGATATTTCCAGGATTGTATTCATATCTGGGGGCTCTTTCGAGAGTTTCGGGCTTTGCTACCCTGCCCATATGGTCAATCTCACCTGTGACTGTCTGCCTGAGCATTGATTATATCGAGGTGACCTTAGTTTCCTTACCTAGGTTATCGAGGGGGTATTTGCAGAGGTTATTCTGCATGTGTCCTGGCTAGGTAGGGGTCGGACAGCACAGTCGCTATATGCATTGAAGCTGAGGGCCACTATAATTGGTTACGAACCTCCACTTGTTGTGTATGGGAGTCTCAAGCCTCTCTTAGGTGAGACATACTTGCTTCATTCAAGAGCTCATGTGTCTTACCCTTGTTTGCTTGCGATTTGGCTTTACATTTTATAGGTGTATGCTATGTGCACGCTATTTTGCCTAGGGTTTGCGTAATTAGATCCAGTCTCTTTTTTTTTAGTCATTGTGGATTCGAGCATGGCACCCTGTTGTTCTCGTCGTTTAGTGGGACTTCCGCCTTCCACGTCTCCTCCTCCTTTGGAAGAGAGAACCAGACAGTCTAGGCGGACTACTTCTCACTTTGATTCACACACCATGGGAGATCATGAGGATGAGATTCCAGAGATGTCTTCTCCACCTCACAAGGTTGGTGAGGAAGATCCTATTAGCACATACGATGATTCACATAAACAACCTTCACGATCTGGTTATGATCCCTCATTCACAAGTCGCTGGTATTGGTTTCCGGGCAACGAGACTCACCATGAACCCGTAAGCACTAGCTATGTTAGATATGACATGTCTGATATCCCTGCAACCGATTCGGCACATCGTGTTGAGTCAGAAGTTGGTCCTAGCACTATGCCTGGGAGAACTCCCATCCCTTTCCATGCGGAGAGATTTGGGGGCACTAGTCACATTGCACCCTCCATCCCTGTGGTGGAGGCAACTTCACATGTTCATCCTAGACCTAGTGTTAATAATCCTATGCGGATACCAGAACCGAGATGAGTGAACATTGGGAACACCACTTACATTACTTCACATGTCCCTTCATCTTCAAACGTTGTTCCTTCGAATGTGTTTTTAATGACTCATCCCCCCCCTAGTTCACATGGGCCTTCAGGCCGAAATGTTGCTACTAGACATGTTCATTCTGCGACTGCTCATATGGTAGTATCTCAGAGTCAAGTACCTCCTGTTGTGTCAGCAGGTCATGTACCTGTTTCTGGATCGTCTCATGTTCCAACTTCTGGAGCTTCCCATACCCTTAACTATGGACATTCTCATGGTACATCCCATGGAACACCTTATGGATCTTCTCACGAACATTTGTATGGACTGCACTATGGACAAAACTATCAACCGTATGGGTACAGGTATCAACAACCCGCTTACTCTTCCAATTATGGATTTGTAGCACCGCATAATCAAGGCACCCCACATCATAATGCTTCCATGCAACCCTACATGGGTCAAATGGGAGGAGGTTATTATGGCCAAGGCCATGGTATTTATAGCAATCAACCTTACTCGAATCAAAACTACCAGGGAGCGTGGAATCGACCGGCTCAACCTAAGCTCCCTTTCCTTGCAACTTTGAACTTACCTGACTTGTCGAGATTGATGAACAATCTTGTGTCTCATAACCCGGCATGGTCGATTGTCCCTAACAAGCTTCCTTCAAACATTCCCAAGTTCGAAGTTAAGGCTAGTGAAGATCCTAGTGAGCATGTCACCACTTTCCACCTTTGGTGCTCTTCCAATTCCTTACATGACAATTCCATTCGTTTGAGGTTATTTCAACGCACCCTGATGGGTCCTGCAGCGAAATGGTATATAGATTTATCGAGGGGGCTTATCTTATGGTATATAGAGTTATCAAGGGGGCTTATGTTATGTTTGATGATCTTGCACTGACTTTCCTTAATCATTTCCAACTACCCATACGTTACGACGTCGGTACCGAACTCTTGTCGACCTTCCGGCAAGATAAAGCCACACACATTTCGGATCATATTCAAGAGAGTCATAGATGGAAACGGTTAATCAAAGCTTTTATACCACTAGAGTTTCTTCTTGAGTGGTTCCTCAAATCTTTATTACCTTACATAGCGAAGGATGTTTCAACATCCAGAGTCCAAAACAAGGAACATGCTATTTTTAGGGCACAAGAGTTGGATTTGATCTATGCTCAATCCGGACTTTTGTATGAGATTATACCTAATCCTCCTAGGACCAATTTTGACCCCAAGGTCAAGCCTAGGCCACATGTCGATGGTATTGTGGGTTGTACAAGTACCAAACCTGCGAACTCGATTGTGAAACAAGTGAGCCAATTGTCAATTAACCAGTCTACATCGGGACGAGCTACGGCTTCGTCTCAACCGACCCAATCGGTGAACGTACTTTCCGTGCAAACATCTAACCCGAAAGGCAACCAGCAGCCTGGAAGGAATAAGAAAAAAGGAAAAAATAATGGTAAGGGTGGGAACAAGAACGAAAACGCTAATAATAATGACAAGAACACTAATGATGGGGGGGACAAGTAGTCTAAACGTAAGGTGAAGTTTCCTTTCAAGTTGTGTAAGTACGACCATCTCACTCACTTGTGCCCTCGTATGGAAGATGCCTCGAGGTTCATAGCACAGGACCCAGCTCTGTTAACTAATCCTTTACCCAACAATCAAAATATGAACTCAAGGACCATTTATCCTAGTTGTGCATCGGGCGGAAATCAAAACCCGCCGGAGGTCGCTAGTGGTCATGGATGCATCAACATGATGAGTGCTACTAAGGTTGTGACTCATACGAAAGACTATGGTTCATCGCAACCAGACCTTGGGAAAGAACCTTCCCCACTCGAGAGCCCTTTGCGAATCGAAAAGCCTATGGATAAACCTGAAGCTCCACCTCGCATTCCTAAGGGAGTCTTAAAGCGTTTGAGGCACAATCCTAATGCCCGATTCACCCATAACTATTCAGTTGTTGAGGTTTTGGGCCAGACTCCTTGTGCGATGTCCGCGTTAGAAGTGCTTCAGAGTTGTCCTCCGTAGAAGAAAGCTTTATTGTCTGCTCTTGGGGTCAATGATGATAACTCTTCTACTATGATCAAATTTGAAACCGTGGGAGTGCAGCCTTGCTTGCCTTACTACATGTCTCTTTTGATTCATGTAGAGTGTCTTAACAACACCTTCAAGCGTACTATCATTAATGAAGGAGTTGTTGCTTCTGTGATGTCTTTGTCTTGTTGGAAGGGTTTGGGTTCTCCCGAGTTGTCTCAATCCGCTACTATGTTGACAGCTTTCGATGGTAGATCGTTTCTACCCACACGGAATTCTTCCTTCCTTAAAGGTCCAATTGGGAGAGAAGAACATCACGATCAAGGTCAACGTGGTTGATGCGCCCCTTGACTACAATCTTTTGTTGGGTCGGAATTGGATGTATAGTATGCAAGTCGTAGCTTCTTCCCTCTTTTGAGTGATATGATTTATGTTTAATGGGAAGATTGTTACAATTGATAAAATGTCATTCAAAAATTCGAGTGTCAATGCATCATCAGGAGCTTCTATCCCAATTATCGATCATTCTTAGCCGGCAACTGGGAGTGTGGGCGTATGTATGTATCCTTCTCTTATGGGAACCTTTAGTTGTCCTGCACCCGTTCTTATGATTGGGTCTAGTTCTGGTGGGGCTTCATCCTTGTTGAATTCGGTATCTTTTAGCACTACCCATATGGAAGATCCTTGGATTCTTCCTTCATTGAGTACTTCGAGTGTGCCCATTGAGACTAATGTGTCGTTTCCTGCAATGATGGTGGCTTATTAAGTGAATCTTGATCAGTTTGCAGAGCCTAGTCCTTCCTCTTCATAGACAGAGGAGGAGGATCCGTATGTGCTACCTGCATGGGCAGTCAAGTCATCTCACTCACATGATTGCCTTGATGATGTTTTTCCATTGGATGAATCTATCCTTAAGGCCATGTCGGGAGTTGAGCAACCTTGGGAGGAATTGCATCATCGATCATATTTTCTTCATAAGCTTGGTCGTATGGAGTGTGATGACTTTAGGGAGATTCTTAGTGAGAAGATTGGTAGCCCCATGGTTCCATTAAGCTCTCCTATTCCGATGGCTAATGGAAACATGGCTAATTTATCACCAACTATTCATATCAATATTTCTCGTGATCCTGGCAAGGTTGAGAATGTCTATATTGGGGCGGATTGTTTCCCTGATGAGATCAAGGAGTATATCGAGTTGTTTAAAGAGTTTCATGGCATCTTTGCTTGGTCATACGATGAGATGCCAGGTATCGACCCTCGTATTGTCGAACATGAGATCAAAACCTATCCGGATGCGAAGCCGGTTCGACAACGCTTGCATGCAGTGAATCCTAGAAAAGCACCTGCCATTAAGGTTGAAATAGAGAAACTATTGAAAGCTGGTTTTATCTATCCCGTTCCCTTGAAGGAGTGGGTTTCAAATCTCTTTCCAGTGGATAAGAAACAAGGAGTGATCCGCATATGCATTGATTTTCATGACCTAAATCGTGCATCTCCTAAAGATAATTTCCCCACGCCATTTATTGATCAGATTTTGGATGAGTGTGCTGGGAGTGAGGTATTTTCCTTTATGGACGGTTTTTCTAGATATAATCAGATTCAGATAAAACTCGAGGATCAACATAAGACCGCATTTATTTGTCCTTGGGGTACTTTTGCATATCATAAGATGCATTTCGGCCTTAAAAACGCTAGAGCTACGTTGCAGTGGGCCATGACCTTAATTTTTCATGATCTCAAAACAATTATCGAAGTATATTTGGATGATCTCGCTACTCACTTTCATTTGAGAGTGCATCATCCATATCATTTGAGATTAGTATTCGAAAGATGCCATCATTACCAGGTTCGTTTAAATCCTCATAAGTGCATCTTTTGCATGACTGTTGGTCGCTTGCTAGGATTCATCATATCCAAGGACAGTATAAGAGTCGATCTTTTAAAGGTTGAGGCAATACTCCAATTGTCTTCCCCACGTAATATCAGACATCTTCAGTGTTTGCAAGGCATGGCAAACTTCTTACGGATATTCGTGGTTAATTTTGCCAATTTGACTAAACGCTTTATGCGTCTTTTGAAGAAGGACACTCCTTTTTACTGGGATGAGTGAGCCCGGGAGTCCTTTGATGCTCTTAAGCGAGCCTTAGCAATGGCCCCCATACTTCGTCCACCTGACTATAGCCGTGATTTCTTGATTTATGTGGCCGCGTCCATGGAGACGGGTTGTATGGTTTTGGTTCAGGAGGATGAGGAGCTCCATGAGCATGTCATATATTATTTGAGCCGAAACCTTATAGATGCAGAACTTCGCTATTCCCATGTGGAGAAACTAGCCTTGGCTACCGTTCATGTGGTTCAGCGTTTGAGACACTACATTCTCCTTCACCAAACCTTGGTTGTAGCTCATATCAATCTGTTTCAGTTTGTCCTCACTGGAAGGATGATTGGGGGAAAATACAATAAATGGATTGTCATTTGCAAGAGTTTGATCTCGAGTTCGTTTCGGCGAAATCGAAGAAATCATTGATCTTTAGCTTATATCCAATTTTCCAAGTTTGGAGGAGGAGAAAGTTTATGAGGATAAGTTTGTTGATGAGCATATTTTCCTTAAATCAACTTTGGACTTGTGGTATGGGGATATCATTGTATATTTGCAAACATTGAAGGTCCCTACTCACCTTTCGTGGGATGAGCGACGACGATTACGTCATATAGCTAAGAACTACCTTATAGTGGATAACACTTTGTACCGCTGTGGGGTAGATTCCATTTTACGTCGTTGTTTAACCCACGATGAGGCTGATGTTGTGCTGAATGGTTGCCACGGAGGGGTGTGTGGTGGTCATTTATCTGAGCTTTCTACAACCCAAAAAATCTTGAGAGTGGGATATTTTTGTCCATCCATCTTCAAATATTGCGTTAATGCGGTCAAGAAGTGCCACCCTTGCTAGGTGTTTGCACGCAATATGCGCTCGCATCGAGCCCCGTTACATCCTATTGTCACCGTCGGTCCCTTCATCAAGTGGGGGCTTGACTTTATGGATTGCAACCCAGCTTCGGCTGGGGGACATCATCACATTATTGTGGCTGTCGATATTTCACAAAATGGGCAGAGGCTATGCCCACAATTAAATATGATGGTGAGACAGCCGTGCATTTCATGTTCAACTAGATTATTACCCGGTTTGGCATTCCAAAAGAGCTTGTCACTGACCATGGTAGGCACTTTCAGAATAAAATGATAGAAGAGTTGGCTTCCAAGTTAGGGTATAAGCAAGAGCATTCATATTCTTATTACCCTCAGGCAAATGGACAAGTTGAAGCAGTGAATAAATCACTTAAGTCTATTCTCCAACGAACCATCACACGAAGCAAGACCAATTGGCATATTATGTCGTATCCTGCTTTGTGGGCCTATAGAACCGTGGTTAAGACTGCCACCAATTTCTCTCCATATCAGCTTGTACATGGGGTGGAGTCATTTTTACTGGTTGAATGCAAAATCCCTTCTCTGAAGCTAGCTATAGAGCTTTTACCTGACACTTCCACATTAAAAGAGCGTTTTGTCCACTTAGACCAGCTTGATGAGCAGCACCGAGATGCCTTAGTGGCTCTAGAGGTTAACAACCGTCGCGTCAAGGTCTAGTATGATAAGTCTGTCCATCCAAGGAGGTTTAATGAAGGTGACTTGGTCCTTTTGTGGGATCAAGCTAAGGAACCCTTGGGGGTAGGGAAATTTAATCCCATGTGGCATGGTCCTTACGTGGTTAAACGAGTCTTAGAGAAAGGCGCTTAAGAGCTGGTTGATCATGAAGGGACAGCTTTGGCGGAGCCTAGAAATTGGCTCTATCTCAAAAAATACTATGCATGATCTTCAGCCAGGGCTGATTGTTGTATATTATTGTACAGTTTTGCATTGCATAGTTAGGTTTTCTTATGGTGATCGGGTTTGTTGATTAGCTTTCGTTTTTTATGGCAGATGTCGATGGATTCTTTCGTTTACATAGTATTCGCTGATGGTGCTAGCTGCCATGCTCAAAACTTAGCTTCGGCTGCTTGGGTGATTTATACTTCTATGGGTCAAGTATTGTCTTCAGGAGGCATATGTTTACGGCCTTCTTCGAACAATGTTGTTGAATATAGTGTCATCATTGAGTTATTGCGTGATGCCATTTCACATGGTGTTTATTCTCTTGAGGCACGTCTTGATTTGCGGTAAGTGGTTTCACAACTTAATGGCTTGTATCGTATTAGGGATCCGACATTACTACGAAGATTCTTACGTGTGAGATTGCTAGAATGGAAATTTGAGAATATAACATACATTCATGTTCCAAGAGTTTTTAATCAAGTTGCTGACTCATATGCTAACTATGTGTTAGATTGGAATTTGTTTCATAGACCATAAGCGTATCACAAACATACATTTTACACATATGTAAATATAAATAAAATCGATCATCATAAAAAAAATTCATTAATATTCAAAAAGTGACGTCATAATACATAAGTGTCATATACAAAATTGGGGCTTCCGAGTCACCAACATATAATACACGGAGCATACAAAATGAATACACTCAGGTCTCTAAGCCTGAGGAGGAGGGGGGTTCTGATCATGATATAGCACTACGACTCTAGCTAGTCGTCGAAAGAGTCGAACCCATGCTCGTGGTACACCAACCACCTGACGCTGCATGGCCTCAGGCAAGTCCTCGACTTGCACCTTGGGTACCCTATGTGTCAAGCGAACGAAGTTCGTGTGGATACTTTGAAGCGTCCGCTCTGCATCCACACCCATGATATCATCTCCCCTTCCCCTCCGTCGATGATGAGGGAAGCCTTCTGGCCGCCATGGTGCTACATCTGCATACACATGACTAATTGTCAATATGTGTCGTCACACCAAAAATATGTCTTTTGAGTCAATATATCAAAAAACACAAAAAAAAAAAAAAAAAAATTCAAAACTTAAAAAGCAGGTTTGGGATTCTTTACCTATGTCGCCATAAGCTGCTCCTGGTGGTAGCGGCATATCCGAATCTCTGCGGAAGTCTATCCCTGCATAGGGGTAGTCGTCTATGGCGACGATCTGTCTCCGCCACCATGGAAAGAAGTCTGTTGGGTAGTGGTTAGCCACCCTCCCTTCACCCAGTCTATGTATGACATTTTCCCAGCGTTGCTAGGATGGATCCTGAACTCCATGTGGAGCAATGTCCACCCTAGCGCTTAGCCCTGGCACCCACTCAAAGAATAACGTGCTCAGTATACTACCGAACCTAAATTTTTGCACCCTGACAATCTTGCAGTCACTAAGATGTTGTTTCACGTCGTACTCCAGTCATACATTATAGGTTGCATACACTCTACCGCATAGAACATCATTGGCTGCGAGGCCTGGTGGAGTGAATCCAACCTTGCAATCCTACCTAATGCCAAAATTATGGCCTTTGGCCCCAGAATCTGGATATAATTTGTCTGGATTTGACTCCCAACCTTTTCCATCTCCGGAAAGCAGTACATAGCTATGTACTCATCAATAGTCAGCCCGCCTCCTAGCCCAAGAGATCGGAGGTTCACCATCTCTCCTCGTCGGGACAAACCAGTGATAAAGTATATGTCCTCAACCTCAATGTTGAGCGACATCTTGTCAATCTGAAATGTCTCAGATTCTGGATCCCAGTAGTCCACCAGCAGCTGGAGTAGTCTTAGTTTGGCCCTCAGGCTGCCAAGACACCAAAACTTGTATAAACCACATGCCCGTAATGCTTGTTGGGCCATAAAATCACCTTGCACAGCCTCCTCCACATCACCATGCTCTCTTTCCCTCCACTCTAACACCATCCTGCACAAAAAACCAAAGTTTTGATCAATTTTTTCCTTTGAAAACCTTGTTTGTGGCCATATACGCGGCTGTTCTCAAAATAGTCGCGTATATACGCGGCTTTCGGTGCTTTTCCGCGTATGGCGAGCCCTATACGCGGAAAAAAGCCCGATTTCTGTGTGGGCCAAAACGCACATGGATGGCTTAAAAAATAAAATGGACCACAAAAATTCAAAACAATTGCATGAAATTGGAAGAGGAGGGCGTGAGAATCTACCTGAATCAAACGGGGAGAGATTCCGCTGGTCGATGCTCCCGGAATTCGCTTCTAAAGTTCTGAGCTCAAATACACTATGTTAGGTAAAAATTTCAAATAATATGAATTTTTTTTTAATTTTTTTAATTTTTTACTATTTATAGAAAAATTTTGAAATTTTAACCCACTTTCTATAGTTTTTGACCATTTTGGACCGTTTGAACTAATTTGATGATGTAGGAGTCCATTTTGAGTGTGGTTTGAACGTGGCTTTGATCTGTTCGTGCCTACTGCAGATATCGTGTCTAAACTGGCATATAGGTTAGGTTTCACATCTATTTGCATTTTGCATAATCTTATGCCCATTTCATTTTAGCCTTAGGTACGAACCCATTCCATATTGTCATGAAACCTTCTTGCTGCTTTTAGAAGTGACATGTTGTGAATGGTAGAGCTTTACCATACATGGGTACCCTAGTTAGATCATGTTTTGCATTTGGTGCCCATGCCGACATTTCTCCTTTAGGGTGTGGGAGTCCTTTGTATAGTACTGCCATGACTTTGAGCAAGAGCTTCATACTCCTCTTAACCTTTATGTTGGCCTTCTCCTCGGGACTCCCTTGTATATGTCAAGTTGTAATTGCATTATCATGAGTTTTGCTTGCCTTTTTTAGCCTTATGTCGGCTTCCCTGACTTTTATTATTAGCCATATAGCCCAAGCTTGTCTCATGTCTAACCAAGCAGAGTCGTTTTATATATCTTTTGCAGCTTGATTCCCCATTTTTTACCAGGAGGGGACTTTCCCCCGAGTGTCGTTATCCTACACATGTTTCCTTGCATTGAGCATAGGTATGTTCCACTACTTGGAACTAGTTTGTTTTCCCTTTGACACTCGTCTCCTCCTAGATTTGTAATTGTAAAGCACTTTTATTCTTTTTCAAGCTTTTCAAAATATCTAAAAAAAGTCCAAAAAAATCAAAAAACCAAAAAGCCGGACAAGAAAAGATGTTATCTTTGGCAGCAGTCGAGTCGTGTCGCCTTCGAATAGAGCACTGTATATCACATCCATTGGGTGGGTTAGTAGTTTGAATTTAGGAGTTGTACTCGTATCTCTGAGTTTATCTCCACTTACTGGTTAGGCTTCCAGTCCCTATGGAGCCTTTGTCGATGCCTCATGTGTCGCAGAGATGTATTAGTTTTATATATCGAGTCTATGTTGCTTACATTCAGTCACCATTCACCTTTATGATCTTGTTCGAAGGAAGTTGAAGCTTGAGTCGGCCATTCCTCAGTTGTCTTGACTTTGCATGTCGGCCATTCCCGATACTATGACTGGTTCGTGCACATCTTGTTCAAGTCCTTCCATATTATACAGCGTTACTAAGTACCTCGTGTTGGTTGATGTGGGATGCCTTAATGCCCTTCTTCTAGCGGGTTCCATCCCATCGACTTCAAATAATTTATTCTGGGATAGGAGTCTAGAGTCATTTGAGTTCCTTGAGACTTACAGTCATCAGTGGTAGGTTCTCTCGCCATTGATAGTTTTGGGAATACATCAATGTCCCTTGATCGATGGATTCTTCCAAGTGTTCAACCTCAACACATTTATTCGCACTTGTTAGATTGCACTCTAGTACCTTGATTCCCATTTTCATTATCGGTGGGTGATCTCGCGTCTATTAACGGTATACATCAATGACCAGAAATCAGACGATGGACTACTATGTTCGACCTCGACACCTCTATTCACATAGTAGGACATGTACTCGTATCAGTTTGTGTAGAAGACTTTCCAGATTGGTGGCATTTCATATATGCTACCTCCTTGATCATGCCAGTGTTCATGAGATTTCAGTTCTCGTGACTTGATTCCAATGTATGTCAAATATCTTCAACCATTATGGAGATCTTGATCCATGGTACATCTTCAGCTTTCATGGAGATCTTGGTCCTTTGTATATATTCATCATGGAGATTCTAATCTATTGTATATTGTATGTGGCGATGACCACACATGTCACAGTTTGTATATCATGCCTATTCATGGCCATTGTACTCTTATGTGTCTGGGACTGTTGTATGTATTTGCAGTCATGTGCAAAGTTTGAATATTGTCTTATACTGTTGGATGGTTGGTTCTTCCACCTAGTTCTTCATCACTCCACTTTTGGGATGGATTTATAATGTATTTCGGCCATCATGTTACCCCTCTAACCTCACACATGAGGGGGCATCTGTTACAGTTGATTTTACCACACATGGTTGATCACACTTTTATGGCCTTCCCTGTCCCTCTGCACACTCTTTGGACCCCATGGACTATTTTTGTACCTTTGATGTTTCCAAGATCATCCCTAAAACCACTCATTATTTGTTGTACTCGACTTTTAATCCCTTTCTCGTGTATATACGCGGATGTTACTCTTAAACCCGCATACACCGGGATGTGTGCAAAAGGCCAAATGTTTTTGGAGTTTTCCTTAATGTGGATCCGAGTCACTTGTCTCTTGGCCTTCCATATGCCTCGAGATTGCTCGAATTTGACCTTCCATTACCCCATTGAAGCACTATATAAGGAACCCTTTGGATACATTGAAGAGGAGGAATTAAAGAGCAAGAAAACTATAGTCCATTGTTGTCGTAGCTTGCTTATACTTGAGTCTGCATCCCTTTGTCCCTTGGAGCACTTTGTGTTCTTCCCAAGCTTTCCTTTGCTTGTCATCTTGCTATCGAGAGATGGAGGATTCAGCTGATGGAGGACTCAGTTTCTCTAGTTCACAGACGTGCCGACAGAGGTTGTCACTTATGTAATCTCTGATTTGATTAATAGAAATATCTTTTCCTGTCCAATGATGTGCATTTAAATGAATATTGAATCCATGGATGTGTTTAATTGCTTATGTATCATTGATTATATATGCTAGAGTAGGCCTAACACTATATTATATAGCATGCTTGCTGATATCTCCCAAAATAATTTTATTTTGATAGTATGAAGAATTCAAGTCATGTCATGAAAGATTTAAAGATGACTAACAAATTGAAGGTCTATGTTTGCGTAGTGGTTTAAATCGTCGACACTACGGCCACATTCAAGTTTGAGGTTCCAATCGTTCAGGTTAGAGCTTTCGATCGCCGACCACAGCGACAGGGTAGAAAATTCCAGTGGATTAAGCAAGAAAGATCACATCAGTTAACCGTCGAAACGTTGGCTTTTGGCGGCTAATTTACAGTGGACCAGCAACAGTGATCACTAGCAACTACTTCAATTTTTTAATGTTCAATCAGTGAACTAAATCTTCATCATAGTTAGACAAATAGTTAGGTAGGGTTTGAAACCCTAACTTGGAAAAACTATCACTTTTGAGTATTTTTGTGAAAACAGATCGAAGTTTCAGGATCTGTGCTTTTGTAAAAAGGCTATAAAGCCTAAGATCGATTTGATAATAAAGGTTTGACTTCGGGGATTTATAAGCCTATTCCATTGTCAGCTTCTCATCTTGTTCATTCTGAAATATAAGCTCTTTTGTTATGATTTGTTCAACCATCATCTCTATCTTTACTGTACTTATGCCTGAATGTGTATTTAGGTTATTTTCAAGTTGATTAATAGCTAATAGCTGCCATCTTATTGGTGAATTAATGTGATTTGATTTATAAGTACCATCCTCGTCATGATTTAGCCATTTATATGCATATGTTTGTATGTAAGTCTGCCAGCTTGATGAGTTCTCCATCCCTACATCTTATTGTCAAACTACTTAACAAGTTGTAACTAAAAGCCTTGTAATTGAGTGAGCTTCATGCATGTCTTGAGAGTAGGAGGTTATATAGGTCACATGTCTTGATCCATATAAGAAAACCCTAAAAACATTGTAAGTTACCAGGCATACTCGATCTACAACCTAGAGGAGTTTCCTGGAGTGATAACAAATTGGTGTCATTGCCAGGGAGAGGAGACTGAAGCTCAGCTTCCCTGGGAGACGACATAGATCCCTTCTTTGATGATAGACAAAGCTTGGACAATATTCTAGTTGTAATCATATATCTGGCGACTCCATTGAAATAAGGTGGCTTCAAGAAGACCAAGTACCAGAGAAAACCCTAAGGGGCCACCAGCAACACCTGTTTCAGATCCAAAAGAGATTCTAAGAAGATCTAGGGTGTCGCTAAGGCAGACCTCCAGAGTTGCAAGGGGAGCTGCAAAAGGTATTTCCAAGAGGTATTTCTGTTGTTATATCAAATAGACCTCGTTTTCAATCTTCTTATGCTGAAGCATCTAGTTCTTAGAAGTTTATAAGTAAATCAGAAAATTTTAGGGTTGAGGAATCTTCAAGCACTGCCGCTTGTGAATATCTCATCCCCGGTGACTCCATTGAAGAATTCTGGATTCGAAGGGCTCATACCAGAGCAAATCAAGAGAGGCCACCAGCAACACCTGTTGCAGACCCAGAGAAGATCATCAGAAGAGGAAGAGATCTACAAAGGCAAACTTCCAGGGCAGCAAGCACATCTAGATCAGATTTGTTGGTAGAGGGAGAAGAAAACCTAACCCTGCTGCTAGGGCAGATTTACAAAGACTTCTATTTCCCTGATCCACACGAATTTAATAAATCTCCACTGGGGAGGACCCGGTTGATAAAAGATGACGAGGCTAAATTCAAAATCCAGGTACCAGTTCAGCAATTTACTTTATGAACTGTTGTTATTTTTTATCAGCTCCTTTATACTTTTCCCTTCACATGTTAAAAGAATTATCCTATGTTTTATATATTCTGAATATTATCAACCATCTTTTATAAATCCATCTATAGAAGAATATTTGCAGCCTGTTTGTATTGTAGAAGGTGAATCAGGCTTTGTGGCGCAGCTCATTTATAAAAATGACCTCTGTATCCAAATTCCTTCTAAATCTGATCAGCCATGTAACCTTGAAGAAACCAAAACTGATTCAAAACCTATGCAGAGCTCAACACTCATTGCCATAACCGTTGAACCTTGTCAGCATATTGTTATCGCTTATGATCAACCCACAGCCTTTCAAATCAAAATCAGGATGAATATGTTTAAGCCATTAAAACTGGCCTCTCAGCTTCATCCTTATCCTATTGATTGTTATGAATATCTCCCTTTGTTTTCCGGAGAGAATCAAGCTTTAGCGGAAAGGCACTTGGAATCTTTCGAAGATTTTATTGACCGTTCTCAGATTGTTCATGAGGATGTAATCATGAGATTTTTCTCTAAATCGTTGATTAGAGATGTTGCTATATGGTTCAAGAATTTAAGAGTTGGCTCTATTGGCTCTTAGATAGAATTTACTGATGCATTTTTGAAGCATTGGGGTGAGAATAAATATCTTGATTTGTATCTCGCTGATTTCTATGCTTTGAAGAGAGAAGAAGATGAAACTTTGCCTATCTTCAATCGAAGATTATACAACACTTATCATGATATGCCTTTGGAGATCCGGCCCACAGAGACAGCTGCCATTATATATTATGTGATGGGACTACATTCAAAACTTTCCCTTCTTCTGCTAGAAAGGAAATCTTCATCTTTAAGCATTCTATTTGAAGATGCTTTATAGGTGGAGGAAAACATTTGTGCTTCAAGGAGAATCCCAGAGCAGTTTGATTTTGAAAACCATCATTTACCTGAGCCAGATAAACATCAGTATGATTCATATTTTGAATAGGAAGATTATGAGTCTAAAGCAGATTTGGAACAGTAGCAAGCATGTGAGCTCCTTTCAGATTTAGAACCAGACTCTTCAGTGTTTGAAAAGTACTCCCAAGACAGGTATGAATCTGGATTTTATGATCAGTTTGCAAACCAAGATGAGCCTATGATAACTGATGATTCTATGGGCAATTATATGTTTTCAACTGATCTTTATTCATATGATGTAAACCTTGTTTTATCATCATGTTGTGAGCACTATTCTCAAAAGGAAATTTTAATGATTGATGATCAAGATCTGATCATAAGAGAACAAGAAGGTTTAGATCAGTTGTTGAGCTTGCATTTTGATCCGACAAAGGTTGAGAAGTCCACATTCAATATTGACATCAGTGAAGGAAAATATCAGCAGCATAAAAAGGTATTTCTCATTGGCTTTTATGACCCCTTTGCTGACTATCTGGAGCTTATGAGCAGCATAGATATCAAAATATTTTTGTCGGATGATAGCTGGTCCAATCACCCTTTGAAACTAAATTGCTGCATGCTAGGGTTTCATTTATTTTTTGGGTCAAGATCAAGGATAAGTTCAGCATATCAGCTTCTGACCTGGCTTCATTGGAAGCATGATGTCACGTGATAAGAAGACTCTAATTATTAGAATTAGGAGTAGGAGTAGATAGGAAAATAAGCTCCTAATATGAGCAGCTAGGTCATTTTTAGTTGTTTTTGTGAATAAGCAAAGCAGGCTACAGGAATATTGCAGGGGATCGGGTATAAAAGACAAATGAATCCATGCCCAATGGAACACTAGAAGATAGCATTAATTATTCTTTTTCAGGAGAGGCATTTTGGTTTGGGGTTCTTGGGACCTCACAGGGAGGTTCCCATCCCCAATTAGGAGCCAGATGTTATCTCCCAAAATAATTTTATTTTGATAGTATGAAGAATTCAAGTCATGTCATGAAAGATTTAAAGATGACTAACGAATTGAAGGTCTCTGTTTGCATTATGGTTGAAAAAATTGGAAGTTTTAGCTGTCGGTGGCTTAGGCGATTTTTTCAACAACTCATTAGCCACCAAAAAGCTCACCTTTTGGCAGTTAACAGTTTTAACGCAGGACCAGCCTCTGTTTTTTAGTTGGGTGAAAAATTCACAAGTTGTAGCTTTCAGTGGCTTAGTCGAGGCTCAGGACATCTCATTAGCCACCGAAAAGGGTCGTCTTCGGCAGATTAGAAAGGAGTGCAACATATACACTACCCACCAAAAGAACATTTTTGACAGCAGGTCGAATGCTTAGTCCTCTACGAAACCGGCGTTTTGGAGGTTTAGTCCTTTATACCGCCGACACTATGAAGAATCTTGTGGTTTGAAGCGCCGAAGCATTCAGTTTTGGGGTTCCGATCGCCGATAAGTTAGTGGTTTAAAGCACCGACGCGTTCAGTTTTGAGGTTCCAATCGCCAACGCATTAGTGGTTTGAGGCGCTGATCCCCAACGCATTAGTGGTTATAGCTTCCGATCGTCGATGCCTAACCGTTGTGACGATAGTGGTTTGAAACGCCGACACTACAGCAGCGTTCAGTTTTAAAGTTCCGATGTTTTAGTGGTTTAAGGTTCTGATCGTCGACACATTAGTGGTTAGTCTTCCCGACCTCCGATGCTTAACCATCATGACGGTAATGGTTTGAAACATCGACACTGCAGCAGCATTCAGTTTTCAGGTTCTGATCTTTCAAGTTAGAGCTTTCGATCACCTATGCTTAACCGTCGCACCGGTAGTGGTTTAAATCGTCGACACTGTGGCCACATTCAGGTTTGAGGTTTCGATCGCTGACAAGTTAGTGGTTTAAAGCGCCGACACGTTCAGTTTTGAGGTTTCAATGTTTTAGTGGTTTGAGGTTTCGATCACCGACACATTAGTGGTTAGTCTTCCCGACCTCTGATGCTTAACCGTCGCGACAATAATGGTTTGAAACGCCGACACTGTGGCAGCGTTCAGTTTTGAGGTTCCGAACGTTCAAGTTAGAGCTTCCGATCACTGATTCTTAATCATCGCGTCGGTAGTGGTTTAAATCACCGACACTGCGGCCACATTCAGGTTTGAGGTTCTGATCGTTCAGGTTAGAGCTTTCGATCGTCGACCACAGCGACAGGGTAGAAAATTCTGGTGGATCAAGCAAGAAAGATCACATCAATTAACCACCAAAACGCTGGCTTTTGGCGGCTAATTTACAGTGGACCAGTAGCAGTGATCACTAGCAACTACTTCAGTTTTGTAATGTTCAATTAGTGAACTAAATCTTCATCATAGTTAGACAAATAGTTAGGTAGGGTTTGAAACCCTAATTTGGAAAAACTATCACTTTTGAGTATTTTTGTGAAAACAGATCAAAGTTTCAGGATCTGTACTTTTGTAAAAAGGCTATAAAACCTAAGATCGATTTGATAATAAAGGTTCAACTTCGGGGATTTATAAGCCTATTCTATTGTTAGCTTCTCATCTTCTTCATTCTGAAATATAAGCTCTTTTGTTATGATTTGTTCAGCCATCATCTCTATCTTTACTGTGCTTATGCCTGAATGTGTATTTAGGTTATTTTCAAGTTGATTAATAGCTAATAGTTGTCATCCTATTGATGAATTAATGTGATTTGATTTATAAGTACCATCCTCGTCATGATTTAGCCATTTATATGCATATGTTTTGTATGTAAGTCTGCCAGCTTGATGAGTTCTCCATCCCTACACCTTATTATCAAACTATTGAACAAGTTGTAACTAAAAGCCTTGTAATTGAGTGAGATTCATGCATGTCTTGAGAGTAGGAGGTTATATAGGTCACCTGACTTGATCCATATCAGAAAACTCTAAAAACATTGTAAGTTACCAGGCATGCTCGATCTACAATCTAGAGGAGTTTCCTGGAGTGATAACACTTGCCTTGTTTACTGTTGTTAAGAGTAAATTACTAATGCAAGCGGGATTGGAAAAATCTCAATGGGGATCAACTACAACCATCCGGAATAAGGTATGTTTCGAGATCCTTTAGTGTTAGATGTTTTATTTCTCTTGCATATGGGGAAGGGATTGATTTCTTCGGTTTCACAGTCTGTTGTGGTACACCCCAAGCCATAGGAAGTTTTCTCCATAACAATTGTTTCTCTCTATTCTTCTTTGAACTTTGCAAGTTTTTTGTCCATTGTTGTTAGCTAGATTCTCTATGCAAGTTTCACTAAAATTTCACGCGGTGTTTTGAATGAATGTTTATAAGATACAATACTTGTTAAGGATTTGGAAAATGGGTAGTAAGTTAATGGACTTGATTATCGAGAAAAACACCAAGGGTAAGCGTACTTGACCTAAAGTCATGTTGGGATGTTTTAACGTCTCTAATTATTGGGTGAAACCCTCAATGATGATGATTAGTACCATTTGATTGGACAACCTTCTAAAGCAACTTGGTTATTGAGTGAAACTCTCAGATGTGATTAATTTTCCTAGTTTAAATTACCCTTTTTTTATCCATGTGAGTTTGGTCATTAGTGAATGATGCTCATAAGAGATGAATTACAGTGAATGACTTGAGAGTCATAGATACTCAACGTAGTTAATCCCAAAATAATGATATTTCATAACGTTGGATTGCATAGGCCCTTGACACACTTAAATAAAGAGGAATTAACTCTAAATAAATTGTCCACAAAACACAATACTTGCTAAATTTTGCAAATAGGGTAGTGACTTATGTCAACTTGAGTGTTTGAATATTTTTTAAGTATTTTTGAAATAGAATCCTAATTGGATAGACATCTTCACATGATTATGTTATTTTCTATTTATTTATTAAATTAAATTTATATTTATACATACTATACATATTATTATTATTATTACTTTTTTCTCGACTAAAGATACCTCCACAATTGCTTTGGTCTAAGTACTTTGGAAAATCTTGATACAACCAGTTAGATACCATGCATAGGTCATATTTGACAAGTACCCAAGGTCTTCCTGTTGTCTAAAAGTAGCCACCTTGTTGAAAACGCCCCAACTAACACAATTAATCAATTTGAGAATGTTTAGACTTAACCCTGAAACCTTCTCGAGTCCCAAAGGACTAGAGGAGGGTGGAAGTTGTTATTCAACTACAAGCCTAAGCCTAATTGTGATGTTTAACATGATAATCTGTAACACACCTAAAAATCGTTTAAAAAAAACTACATGCATTACTTATATACTTACTTAGCAGATTTCTATGTTTTATTTCTATGAATTTTAATATATTTGTCATGTTGGTTAAGATAGGTTCTACCGATGATTACAATGGCTAGCTCCTTACGAATCCTCCATCCATGTCTACAAAGGTGATGTATATTGTTTATACATGTTATTTACTGTTTATCTTTGTAATAGGATGAAACTTATCCTAAGGCGTGGGAGATTGTCCATGGTCTTGACCCCAGCCCATAAGTTGCATGGTAATTAAAAGGCCTTGGCCTCACCATAGTTTATACTATAGTGTGTAAATATCTTCCCTTAAGAGTAAGATGTTTAGGGTTTGTAAAGCGTATGGTTCCTTCATACAGGGACCTCTTGTTATATAAATAATAGGTAAGGGTTTAAGATCTTATACTTGGCATGAGACTACATGGTTTGGCATAATGCACTTTCTTTATGGTCCTTAATGCTCCTGGTATATATAACACAACCTATTGGCGTGTTGGTCGGAATATATATATCGCACAGTTGGCAGTTGAGAGGTCGATGGTTCAAACCCCATCTACCCCTTTCTTTAGCACCTTGATTTACTCCTTCGTCCTGCCAGTTCTTCTCCCTCGGCCGCATGGTCTCCCTCCTGTCCCCTCAACTTCTCGAATTCTCCAGGCTTTAAGTCCTTCAGGCCTTCGATTAATTGTTATCCTCTCTCGCACGCTTGTTCTATCTCCGCCCATTTCCTTATGTTGTCTCCTCGCAACGCCATGTTTATTTACTCTGCTCCGGACCTCTTTGGTTCTATTGAAGCTGTGAGAATCCTCCTGAATGTGGTAACAGGATTTGAAGGAGGGAGGCTGTTGGGCATCATGTGGCAAGCTCTCCCTTACACTCGTTCCTTTGTGAAGGAGAGGCTTGCTCTCACAGCCTTCTCCAATTGCCATTGTGAATTCCCCTCTGTGTCTTGGTCTACAGAACCTGGTTTTGGTATAAAGTCTACGCATTCTGGCAGTTTGAGGCGAGTCTTGGGCTATCTCTGCACAGGGTGGCAGGAAGGTGCGGTGGGAACATTGGTTTGTTCTGAAAGGAACGGTGGTTTTGTGTTGCAATAGGAGCTTTCAGGCCTCAGTCGTTTTCTTAGTTTTCCTTTGGTTGAGATTTCGGACAGTGCCCTTGCTGCACGTCCCTTGCACAGTCAGTTCGCTTGCATTGAGATCTCTGCAGAAGCTGGAAGAATGGCTCAAGCTGGAGATAACGCAGGAATAATGGATATTAAGAAGAACCTGCGGCGCCTGTATGAGATGGCAGCCATTGGATTCATGGACAACAAAGAAATAGTGCGGGAAATCAAAAGCATGGGAGAAACAGTGAGTTATACTTCTCTGCAGATCAGTAACCACGACTCCCGGATTGATGACAATGAAAGTAACCTGCGAGAGATTATGGGTAAAGTGGACAGGATCCAGGAAGATCTTGAGCAATTGATCGCCATGAATCAGGGAAGCCAGGTGAATGGAGCAACTGCAGAAGCGGTGCACCCAATGGAGGAAGAATCAGTAGTGCAGCCCAAGCACTTCAGAGGCAACCCTTAATCTATTTCCTTTTCTTATGGATAAATGTTTTACTGTCTCTTTTTATGTAAAAATATATAAGGGTATATACTACCCGAGACATCAGCGATTTTGGAAGAACTATGTATGCAGTTTTTTGGAAAACTCTTAGGTTAAGCCTACTGTGCATCACTTTTGATCTGCAGGATCACCTTTCTTTGCTACTGCTATAATGAATGGTTGTGCACAGCTTGTTTTATAAACCCCTTTTTCTGTTTTTGTTAAAAAAAAAATGCTCCTGGTATATATACCATACCCTATGGTTTTATGATGATTACAAAGTATTAAAGATCAAAAGGCATGAAGCAATATGATGCTTGCAATGTAATTTGATGTTTTTAAAGCATAGTAATATGCTATGGTTGTATTATTAATTTGATGACCATAGCACTATGGTGATTAAATAATTTGTTGATCTTAGCGTTATAAAACATTATGGTTTTAGTGTGAAGGGTGTGGACCTTGGCATAAACCACAAAGGCATTACATGTCATTCCTATCACCACAAATGTTATCGGCATAGGTTAATTTAGTGCACACACCCTTATTCATGCGCCCATAATGTTTAACATGGGAGTTTTTATTATAGCTATGGTTATATATATAAGCCAAGGTTTCCATGATGTATTATATGGTTTGGCGCTTTTGTACATGTTACAAGGTTCGAAGGTATGTAATCATTAGGCCTTAATAGTGTTATGTCCATGAATTATTATGGTACTTTGTTGACTTAAATAGTTGTCATGGCTACAAGTTGACAGTGCATCCAGGCTCTCGGATGACACAAGAATTGATATCGGCCTTACACATGGATGGTGAGATATTCATGGTTTCATAGGGTTTTTAAAAAGGTTTTAATCTGTCTGAGCCTTCATTTTGGTGGTGTTGTTTGGTTGGAGGTTGGCGAGGGCCGAAGCTCTACTCTATGTAGTTATTACTCTATTTCCACTGTGTTAATGGCATTGTTCTGGTTCTTTTCGAGGTAAACTGGATCCCCAAGTATTCCTCAGCGATCTACCTTCCATGCTCGAGCTCCAATGATCCTGCCAATACTTCCACCGTGCGAACAGTCCGCTTTAACATATGAGTAAGACTTGGTCACCTGTCTTTGCACTTTAATTGGTTTACAGTAGTTGTTTTCAAAGTTTAGTGATATTTTTTTAGTGATTGCAGGCTACGGAGGGATTGATGTACTTCAGAGGAGCCGACCCTTGGCCCTCATTGCATTATGCCAAGGTAAGGGTTCTTTAAAAAGTTAATCAGTTTTCGATTCGTTTTGTTCTTGTCAACATGAAACTGACCAAAGTTTGCATGGTTGGAGGTTGAAGGCGTTGGAGAGGGAGGCGACAGGGTCACCTCCTCCCAAGCCTACATTTTAAAACACCCAGGGAAACTTCCTTCCAAACATTAATAAAAATTCCTTTTATCACTCTTTAGGATTCGGTAAAAACATACAATTTAATACCCTTGTCTGTTGGTCATAGGTAAAGTGGGTATGGCCATGGAAACGAAAGTGGTGGCCACCTTTGAAAACAAGATAAGTTTCCTAAAAAGAAATGAGATGTTGTGACTGAAAACCCTTAGGGTTTAATTTGCAATGCAGAGGCCTTACAACCACTCTACCTCTACCATAATCGTAGATGTAGTTGTTGTTCTTAAGCCTCTTGTTTAAGCGAATGAAAGAATGAAAAGACTCGACCCTAGGGTCTGTGCGATCTCTGTTAAGAGATTTTACTTTAGGTTTAAGCATGTGTTTTTTTTTTTTTTAATCAATGGCTGCCATCTTCGATGGTCTTACGGCCATGAAAACAGTGGTTGATTTAAGTTATGGTAATGTTGCTTACATTGGCAAACTTGTAGTAATTATTACATTATGTATTATAAGTTTGTCCATGAGTAATTTATGGTAGTCATTAGATGGACTTACGACCATATATTTACTTTACTTATCGTGTGCTCATGAATGATTATGACCTGTCGGGTCTGTGATTACTTGTGACGTAAAAGTATTTAAAAGATTTGACTGCCATCAACGAAGGCTTTAATGTCGATCCTTGGGGAGAAGATTTGTTTAAATAATTTATACTACGAATCTCAATGAGTTTTAATACGTGGCTACCTTAATTTAATTATATTGTAGATTCTTAAAAAGGGGAAATGTGTTTTCTACAATTTGTTTTATCATAGGACTGTAAATTAATTAATTACCTTAAAGAGATTCGATCCCACTATCTTTGTAATGTAGTTTAACATGTGAATGTATCTTTAGCAGTTAAACATGCGATTTGATTTGGAAACGATTGGGATTGTTTTTACTGTACTTGGACAGACTTGGCGATCATCGTAATGCTTATAACCTTCTTATTAATTTAGTTGGATTTGTTCATGATTGGAAATCATATATCTATATTCTTGCTAAGTTGGTTAAGGGATCTGTATAGGAGTTAATTTGATTATTTGTGTATATGTATACTTATGATAGCAGTATCATACTTGTTGATTTGCATAAATGTTGGGATAAACACTGTGGATCCTCGACTGTAGATGGACTTATAAATTAGGATTGTTATGATACCTTGAAAATAGTTAGGATATTTAAGCATGAATGTTCTTAGGTGATCTGTATATATAAAATAGAAACGACTCTTTGATCTAGATAGGACTGTTTTCCAGGATATATAATAACCTGGGTTCGTTCGGTAGGAATTCATTATTTAAAATGGATAACTAACTAGGTCCAACATATGGTTATATAATTGTAATATATTTATTGTAGCATATTCGATCTGTACATAAATAAAATCTTAAGACTGAAAAAATTCTAGATAAGAAAAACATTAAAGTTTGTACTTTGACTGCATAATTATAGTCTTGATAACTAAACAGAGCTAAATCTACTAAGTCGATAGCATAGGAAAATGAGATAGAATAAAATTTACAATATAAGCCTATTTAGATACGTGATTCAATTTCCAAGATGCAGCATTTAACAGATATAAATGTATCCAAGTAAAACCAATTTAAGCATGATAGTTATACAGAGTCTATATCGATGTAGCTAAGTGCCTAGGAATAAGAATTAGATGAATCCTTCCTACTAACAACAACATCGGATTTAATATAATCTAGTTGATGCATAAGATAAGAACCTGGAACCAATGCTGGAAAAACAAAAGTGGAGATTCCTCCCAACCAACTCCCAGAGCAGCTAAGCTACTTGCTCCAGAACCCTCGAGCATGTTCACTAAACCACAAGAGAAAAAATCCTTCAATGTGCCATCTCTTTCATTCTTGGATTTAATCCCCATCCAATGTTAGCCTCTTGCTACTCATGGACATACTAATATATAGTTTTTTTCCTATGACTTGGTCATTTATGAACCTCCTGCTCTTTAGCACTCAACTAGGAGTTGTGACCTTATTTTTGGGGATGATGCCTCCTGCATATTGAGTTCTCACTCAGTGGCTTCAACCACATGTCTTTTCCTCTTATGGGTCAGCAAACACTCTTTAACAACTATATCCACCTTTGCTCCCCTTCAGTATATTTTATTAAATAAAAAAATGTTTTATTACAAAAAGTTTTGTACTTGACTTTTATGTAAAAAATAAGAAAATAATAGTTAAAGTATTTTTCCAACATAATTAATAATAAATTATTAATTCAGGGTGTATTACATACACCTCCCCTTAAAGGATAGCATCGTCCTCAGTGTTATACGAATTATGTTTATTCTTCCATTTCATCTTCTTGGAATAAGTCTAGATATGCGTCATGTATATTACTTTCCAGCTCCCAAGCAGCTTCTTCCGGACTAAGGTGCTTCCATTGCACCTTGACTTGTTTGATGGTACAGTTCTAGAGTAAAAGTTCTCTCCCATCGAGAATGTGCTCCGGTCCCACTTGGAACTGTCCTTCGAGTTCCACCTAGATTACATTCCAACCAATCACATGAGAAACATCATGAACATATATTTTTAAAATAGAAACGTGAAACACATTATGCACTTTAATATTGGGTGGTAGGGCTAATTGGTACGCAACCAACCCTACTTTAGCTAAAATTTCAAATGCCCAGTATACCTACATGCCAATTTTGAATACTTTCCCACTCTCAAGGAACTTTTCTTGGGCTTTACCTTTATATACACATGATCACCCACCTGGAACTCTCTAGGAGTTCTTTTTAAATCAACATAACTTTTCTGCCTATCTTGGGAAACCTTCAAGTTTTGTTGTACCTATTTCACAGTTAGTTCTGTATCTTTTAATAAATCAGGTCCTAACATTTATCTATCAAATAGACTACTCCATGAAATGGGAGTATTACACTTGCATCCATATAATATTTCAAAAGGACTCATTCCTGCAAAAACTTGAAAATTATTATTATATGCAAATTCTACTAAGTGTAGGTAGTCTTCCCACTTACCTGGTTCATCCATGACATACATCCTTAGAATGTCCTCTAAGACTTGATTTACCCTTTCAGTCTACCCATTTTTGTGTGGATGATATGCAGTACTAAAATTCAACTATGTTCCTAACCCGTTAAACAAAGCTTTCCAGAAGTTACCTGTAAATTTTGTGTCTCTATTTGAGACTATTACTTTTGGTACTCTGTGTAACCTTAATATATCTTTCACGACAATATCTGCAATGTTAACATCTTTATAGGTAGATTTAACATGAATAAAATGAGCAACCTTACCTAATTTGTCGACTACGACCATGATTGAATCATGTTGTTAGAAATTCTTCGGTAGGCCAATTATAAAATCCATACTAATTGTTTCCCACTTCCATTCCGGAATGGGTAGTGGCTGTAACAATCCGGCTGGATGTTGATGTTTTGCCTTAACTTGCTGACATTCAAGACAATGATCTAAGTATTCTGCCACTTCTTTCTTCATGTTTGGCTAGAATAAATCCTTTCTGATCATGGTGATCATTTTCTAGTATCCAGGATGCCCTGAATACGGTTGTTTATGGAGCTCATTCATAACTGTAATTTTAATTTCTGTAATGTTCGGTATGTACAACATGTTTTAGTGCAGAAATAGTCCTTGTTTGTTTAGGCTGGGATCTGTTTTTACTTCATTTTGTTCATTTTTAACAGTCTTTTCTTTTAAAATCTGATATTCCCTATCAGAATTTTAAGCACTTAGGATATGATTTCCATATCAGATTCATAGTTGCTGCTTGCAAATAGTAAATTTGCATGACTAATTAGAGCATTTGCCACTTTTTTTTCTTTCCCTTTTATGTGTTTGATTTCAAAATTATATTCGCTCAAAAAGGACAGCCATCTTGCCTGTATCACATTCAAATTTAGTTAATCAAATAAATATTTAAGGCTTATGTTATCTGACATAAGCAGGAATTTCCTTCCAATTAGGTAATGTCGCCACAATTTTAAGGCATGAATTATGGCATCAAGTTCTAAATTGTGTGTCACATATTTTTTCTCATGTTCTTTTAATTTCATAGATTCATATGCCACAACATAGTTTTCTTATAATAAAACTCCGCTTATCCCTTCCTTGCAAGTGTTGGTAGATATGAAAAAATCCTTTAATGGATCAACAATCTTTAGGATCGGGGTGGTATTTAATAGATGTTTTAGTTTGTTAAAGCTTCCCATGCATTTTCAGTCCATCCGAACCTTTTACCTTTCTTATGTAATGAAGTTATGGTGTAGGCAATCTTATAAAAGCCTTCGATGAACTTCCGGTAGTATCCGGTACATTAATGATCTAATGTCGGCTACACTTTTAGGAACCAGCCATTTGGTAATGGCCTTGATTTTGTCGGGATTGACACAGATTCCATCCTTGGATACTACGTGCCCGACGTATTGATTCTTATCTTTAAAGAAATCACATTTACTGAACTTTGTGTAAAGTTGTTGTTCTCTTAGTACTTGCATAATTATCTTTAAAGGTCCCTTATGTTCTTGTCCGTTCTTAGAGTATATTAGTATGGCATCGATGAAGACAACCACAAACTTATCTAGGTAGTTACTTAGGATGTTGTTCATTAAACACATGAATCCAATAGGTGTGTTTGTCAACCCAAAAGGCATTACGACAAACTCTTAGTGACCATAACGGGTCCTAAATGTCGTTATAAATATATCCTCATCTTTTATTCGTACTTGATGGTAACCAGACCTTAAGTCTATCTTTGAAAAGATAGTTGCTCCGCAGAATTGATCAAATAGATCATCTATTCGGGGTTGTGGGTATCGGTTCTTAATGGCCATTTTATTTAACTGTCGGTAGTCTATACATAATCTTAAGGTTATGTCCTTCTTTTTCACAAATAAAACCGGTGCTCCCCAGGGGGAGACATTAGGTCGAATATAATTTTTATCAATTAATTTTTGTAGTTGTGATTTCAGCTGTGTAAGTTCTATTATGTTCATTCGGTAAGGAGCTTTCGATGCTGGTACTGCTTCGGGTATTAGATCGACCGTGAAGCCAATGTCTCTTTTCAGAGGAAGTCCAGGGACTTCGTCTGGAAATATGTCTTTAAACTCCTTCAAGACTGGTATGTCTTCTAGTTTATTTTTATTTTCATTTTCATTCGCATTCATTATATTGATAGCAAACACTTTACATCCTTTTCTCAGTGATCTTTTCATTTGTAACGTAGAGATTTCTCTAATTGTAACCTTCCTAGGGATCCCTTTTACTTTTATATTGTTTCCATTATCGTTAGTACATGTAAAGGTTTTGTCGAAACAGTTTAACACTACTTTATGTTCATCTAGCCAATCCATTCCTATTAACAAATCATAGGATCCTAAAGGCAAGATATTTAAATCAACATGCGTAATGAAATCATTCATCATCAATTTACAATTCTTAACAAGCCTAGTAACTTTACATTTTGTACCGGTTGCTAGTTGTACTAGCCACGACTTATCAAACGTTTTCGATACTAATTTACATAATTCAACTATTCTGGGTGATATATAACTTAGGCTTGCACCTTGATCAATTAAAATAGATGTAATATCCCCCAATTTCTAAACATTATCTATAATATTATTATTCCATTATGTTTTTCAATGAGTTTTCTTAATCGAAGAATCTGTCCAAACGGTCCCTGGAGGACAGTTGTAACTGCTGCATTTTACCTTTAATGAAATTGAGAATGAAAGGGACAAGCGACGTTAAAAGATGAGATTATGCGTGCAAGAGGGGGAGACATAGAGCAGTAAACCTCGGGGAAGTACAGCAGGTGTCGAAACGCCTTAATCGTGCCGGACAGACCCTAGAGGAATCAGGGTGCAGTGGTTGATGGGGATTCAATGGAGAAAGGACCGTAGTTGTAAAATAAGATAAGACAGACCCTGGAGCAAATCTAGGCATAGTGGTTGACAAGGATTCCTTGGGGAATGGACCATAACTGCAAAGTAAGACCTAGGCAACCAAAATATAAGAGAGCATATGTGGGGAGGAAGGACGTTGCTGAGTATGTTGGGAAAGAAGGAACTCTTGTTGTGTGAGCACTCTGTGTTAGGAAAGAGTTGAGAGAAATACTTGTTTCATGAACACTCTATGTTAGGCAAGTGATTTATGCCTGGAAACTGAACTAAGGTTAGTTTTCTCCCCTGTTGACATGCATAATTTAGCTGTGCTTAATCTACGGTTGGGTGGAACGTGGATATTACCTTTTCATTGCGGCTCACTTTACAAACAGGTTTCATTACTGGGTTTAATTTTATGCAAGTCTATTGAGCTCACGGTATATTTGCATATGTGTAAATGTGTGTTTCAATGCTTCTGAAATGATAAATACCAGTTTAGTTTTATTGATGAAAATGTTGCTTATGAACTGGTGTATACTCATACTTGTTTTGAATGACTGTGACTTACATTTGTTAAAATGGTTGCTCAAATGGTGTAATGTTGTTTCCGTAAAGAGTTACTTGCATGCGGTATGCTTCATTTGTTAAATGCCCAGTGTAAGAGATCCTTGGTAGGGAATCCAAGTGATATCCTGGGTTTAGCCATTTTATGTTTAGTGAAGCCCATGTATAATGCCTTAAACTCATAAGGGAGGGTAAAATTGTGAAGGAGAGCTTGGTTGCTGAAGTTCCTAGGAACTGGCCATTGTACACCACCATAAAACACTTAAGCCCAAGTTTGTCTACGTAAATCATTCGACTTAAGCCATGAGTCCATTGAGGGTTGGAAACTCCTTAGTCTTGCCAAGAAAACACAAAGAAGTTAGGTGAAAAAACTTGGGCCGGAAGGCCTGCGGGAGCCTAAAAATCTATGAAGAATTCAAGTGCTTCTGCAACCCGCAATCTACAGCCCACGTTGCAAGAGCGGGAAGTAGAATAAAATTTATAAGGAACATGAAGTGTTTCTGCAACCTGCAATCCGCATTGTGGAAGCGGAAACAAGGTAAAATTCATAAGGAAGTGGGGCGGTTCCACAATCTGCATTGCGGAAGCAGAAAGCAGAGTAAAAGTTATAAGGAATGGGAGCATTTCTACAACCCACAATCCACATTGCGGAAGCAGAAACCATGGTTAAAACGTAATGAGGATAAGGAATTTCCACAATCCGCAATCCACATTGCAGAAAGTGAAAAGTAGAAGTCAAACTATAAAGGAATTAAGTGTTTGCGCAATCTACATTGCGTAAAGCGAAAAGCGAAGGATAAAAACTAAGAATGATGTGGAGGTTTCCTCAATCTACAATCCGCATTGCGGAATGCAGAAAGCGGGAAGGATAAGTTGTAAAAATGTTAAGGTTTCCGCAATCCACAATACACATTGCGGAATGCGGAAAGTGACAAGGAAACAGTTAAAATGTAGTGAACATAAGGACTTTCCGCAATTCGCATTACGGAATGCAGAAAACGAAAATTGAAAAGGAAAGTATAAAGAAAATGTGGGGTTTTCGCAATCCGCAATCTGCATTACGGAATGTGGAAAGTGGAAAATGAAAAGGAAAATATAAAGAAAATATGGGGTTTATGCAATCCGAATTGTGGAATGCAGAAAGTGGAAAGAAAAACATAAAGGAAATAGGGGGTTTCCACAATCCGCATTGCAGAATGCTGAAAGCAGAACGTGGAAGAGAAAATATAAAGAAAATATGAGGATTCTACAATCCGCAATCCACATTGCAGAAGCGGAGTTGCGGAAAGGAGTTTCATTTGCAGAAAGTACTTATTATTTGCGGAAAGGACTTATTATTTGTGGAAGGATTGTTGCAGAAACAATTAAGCTTAGGAATGAATGTTAGAGGAAGATTCATGGCCCATGTCTTATGTTAAAGATTTTTTTTATATATATGCATTTTATCAGGATATGTGGGTATGTTACTATTGGAATATAATCCGTCGGGATTATATTTTGTAAATAAATAGTTGTGTAGGAAGCTGAACAGTTACATAGGAAGGTGAAAAGGCTGATGAAGCTCAACCACCACATGTAATATATAAATGTATGCATTAGCCATGAATAGAATTGAATCGGGAGTTATTACCTATCAGTGGTATCAGAGCCAAGTTCATAACTCATGCCTGCATGCCTGCCATTCTGTCTGCCTGCTGCCAGTCTGCTCATTCATCTGCCCGTTCCTCAGTCTGCTTTGCTTGGAGTTGAACGTTCTGCTGTTGCCGTTACTCCTCCTCCTGCGTGCATGTATTGTATGCGTTATATTTTCCAGAGCTGTGTTTAAGAGACGTTCTTCAACACGTTTTCTCATATGCTGCGACCTCAGTTATTCCAACTGGTGAACGCCCTCTGCGTGAAGACGGCGTGAAGTGTAGATTCAGTACCTTTTTCTACAGCATGGAGGTAAACGCATAAACCCTATTTTTTTGACCTAATAGAGTGACTGCGATCTCCCATTGTATTCCATCTTTCCCTGCGACCTACTGAGTTTATTCCTCTACAATTTTCAAGGTTTCGAACCTTCCCGCGGCCTCTCATAGCCTCCACGTGAAACCCTAATCCCGCGAGAAGTCTGGTGATTATTTTAAATGATGCGTGAGTAACGACTGCTTTTTCGTGATGAAAGTATGATTGTATGAGCCCGCGATCCTCTAGACTACTCTACGACCCTCTTTATATTGTGGTATATTTCCTCCGTTTGTTGCTGAGCAAAGTCCTTCTCCTACGAATTGGTGTACACGACCTCCAGGTAGACTTCCCTCTACATGGATACTTGAAGAGGGTGTGTGCCATACACTTTGCTTGTCATGGGAAGCATAAGAGTTGTCGACAATTTTGATTAATTGAAGGGCATGTAGTATCCCGATGCAATGTGTGAGTCTATGGGGTTACGGCCTCTTGTGCCTATCAATACAATAGTCGTTGCAAAAGTTGATGTACAATCCCAGACGGGACTGATGTGCCATGAGGAGGATTTGTGATCACTGGTGCTGTCGAGAGCTGAAGTTGCATCTCTCTTTATCCCCATCTTAGAGTAGCTATGAACATGAATGGGAACGAGAGGAAACACTTTGAAATTAGAGTCCATTTGTTATCTGAATGATGGCATGATTGCCCCCGAACACCGTGCGTGAGCTGTGTTTTTCCAAGATTAGGAGCTAGTGTGCGTGGAGTTGTGCTCTCATACATTTGCGTGGAGTGGAGAGAGATATTCACGCCATTACCTATTGCATGAAGCTCGTTCACGCCCTCATTCAGCTGTCTGTAAACATTTTCATTCATTTCGTTGTTGCAAGTTCGTTGAAGACTGATATACTGCGTGCGTTGTGACTTATATATCATACATATATATTGCATTGTGACTGATATATAATGCTTGTTGCGTTGAATACCTATCAGTTGGAGAAATAATTTATGCTGAAGAATAATGTATGATGTGACTGATATATATCATGCTGACTGATATATATATATATATATATATATATATATATGCTGACTGATATATTGAAGAATAATGTATGCTGACTGATATATCATACATTGAAGAATCTTGTGAACGATATATGTTGTTTTGTTGGTGTTTATTGCATTGAGACTGCTCGTGCAATTGGGAATATTGCCACTGTGCAATTATTTTGCTGCTGCAACTAGAAGTACTGCATCAAGTTGCTGAAGTTGCGATCTGCCTTGAAGAAGAAAGTCTATGTGAAACAATTATATTAAAGAAGCCTGTGTATGCTATAAACTTGCATTGTATTCGCCTTGGCAGAGACTGTAGACCTGCAAGGTTATTGTTTTTCTATTTCTCTTTGTAAATTACACTAACAGTTGTAAAAAATGCAATCTATAGCATCTATTGTTGGTGATGTCCTCACTGGCAAAGAAACATATCCAAAATGGTCTAGAAAGATCAAGAAATCAAGCGAGCCTGTTGAAGAATCCCTTTACTTTGTTCAGAAAACAAAGAATCAGTCCAAAGACCCTTCCAAGGGAGATTGCAGCAAGAGAGGACGAGGAAGAAGAAATTTCAAAGGAAGAGGAGGCAGAAACAATTCTAGCAAAAGATCAGATTTGTAGTGCAAGCGTTGTGGAAAAACTGGGCACACATCAGATCAGTGTTGGGCTTCGTGGGACTCCATCAAAGACAAGCATAACCAAAAGAAAGATGATAATAAAAATCAAGATGCTAGTAAATCTTCTGATTTTGCTCATTGTATTGTTGCACATTGTAATCTTGGAATTAATGAAGTGACTTCACTTTCATCTTACAAAGATTGTTGGCTGCTTGATACTGGTGCAACATCACACATGACATTTAGAAAATATTGTTTTGAAGAACTTAATGAAACAATAGATGGCATAGTTTACTTTGCAGATAAGTCAAGTCTTAAACCAAAGGGAATGGGCACCATTCGACTGAAGATGCCTGGATTCCCTGATTTCTTGTTGAAGAATGTTCTTTATCTTCCAAAGTTGCAGAGAAGCCTGCTGTCCTTGGTGGAGATTCGACAGCAAGGCCATTCCATCCACATGTTTGATGGAATCATAGAAATAAAAAAGTCCTCTGACAACCAAGTCATCATGACTAGATACGAAGATGGGAAGCTACTGAAGCTAAAGGGTTCATCTGCAAGAGTTCAGAACTATGCCTACCTCTCTCAGCATGGAGAAGGTAATTTGTCATCTAGTTCATTGTGGCATGCAAGATTTGGTCATCTAAATTATAACAGTCTTCGTTTGTTGAGAAAGAATGGTGTATTTGCTTTGCCTACCATTCCCAAAGAGAAGAACAAATGTGATGCATGTATATTAGGGAAACATAGTAAGCTGCCATTCCATGAATCTAATTTCAGAGCAAGTAGGAAATTAGAATTAGTGCATTCTGATTTATGTGGCCCAATGCCAACTCCTTCTGCAAATGGGAATAAGTATTTTATGACATTTGTTGATGACTACTCAAGAATGTGCTGGATTTACTGTTTAAAGACAAAATCAGAAGCATTTCAAACATTCAAAGACTTTCATGCATTGATAGAAAAACAAGCACAATAAAAAATTGGTACACTTCGTACTGATAATGGAAAAGAATACACTTCAAATGCTTTTC